>JASPKZ010000804.1:0-600000 GCA_030220185.1 Diploptera punctata
GTCTTTCCACTTTTCAGCGGTTGCCCTTTTAACCAGCCGGCTGTTGGCCCTTCACATCCACATGTGTCATCACAGAGGTATATGATCAACATCCAGTGTAGGGGTGACATGTGGTTAGCATGTCGAGTCCCCCAGCCGTTATAGCTGGTTCCTCAAACTGGAGCCGCTACTTATTGTAGCTACCCCAATTGCCTCACGATGCTGGGTGGGCACCGGTCCCATACTGGCCGAAATACCATGAGAAAATTTCTTCCCCCATGGAGACTCGAACCAGCGCAAGTCCCGTAGCTCTGCGCCAAGCTTCCTACTTTAACCGCTCGGCTACGGCGCGGGACATCATAGGACATCAGGAATTAATTAATACTTATAATGTTGGTTATAGACTCCTCCACTAGGGTGCATTCTTACAATATTGCGATCCTTTGGCAATAAATAACATGAACTGGTTGCAGTGATGAACAAAAAAAGCAATCGTTTCTGATTTGTTTTAAAACATCGTCGCTTACTTCAAATATATAAATATTTTAAAATAACTATAGTTGAATAATGATTTGTGAGTAAACAGCTTAATTTTATTCGTTAAATAGTCCTAACAAATGCCACTCTTGATTTCCAAATTCTCTGGATAAATTCACTCTTCACTACGTGAGTCGTGAATTTATCGATAATTTGGAAATCACACGTGGTATTACTTATGATAATGAAGGCCAGATGATGCTTCGGAGACCGTGTGGGCCTTAAACTTTCCTGAATTTTTTTTTACAGGTCACGAGAAACCGAAAAAAAAAACATCACCCAGGACACTTGTCCGACCGGGGATCGAACCCGAGCCCTCTGCGTGACAAGGCAGCACGCTAAATTCAAGAAAAAACTTATTACACATTACCTTAGGCAATAAAATATATAACCGTGTTTCATGGTACACTGTCAGTACTCATTTATATTTTAGACTTCCTTTTCCGAGGCAAATACTTAATCAAATTATAGGGTATAAATTGTTCTTATTACATTATTTCAATAATTACAATTTTTATTTCATTCCATTGGCAACTTCCTATCGTGTAGCCTGCCCATATCTATTATGTATCATTAATCATGTAGATAATTCACAAACTGTTATTATATGTATAATTGAATTCTGGCGAAGAGGAAGAGAAGACTTTATAGTATTAACACAATCAGGTAAAACAAATAAATAATAAAATAATTTGTTAATGGAAACGAATCATATATTTGTGTACCATTACATTCAGTAACATTGACGTCGAAGTGGTACATAGTCTTATACAATTTATAATCTGCATTATAAACATATAAATATTCACACACACACACACACACACACACACACACACACACACACACACACACACACACACACATATATATATATATATATATATATATATCAATAATTAAACTAATTCATAACTTATAATAATTTTAACATTAAACTAAAAATTCCTCATTACATATCCATCCATCGATAGTAATTGTGCCCGAAGGCAGGTCTTTCACTGCAATTATAGCATTTTATGCTATGCACTGCAGCGTTACTAGGGAGTTGTATGTGTGGTAGCTTCCAGTTTCTTCCCACACAGGTGAAGGATGATGATGATGATGGACATATGATTTCGGGGACCGTTTGGGCCATAAAGTTTTCCTGACATTTGCCTTACAGGTGAGGAAAAACGGCGAGAAAAACCTCATCCAGAAAAACTGCCCCGACCGGTGATCGAATCCGGGCCCGCTGCTTGGACAAGGCAGCACGCTACCTCCAGACCACAGCGGTGGATTCATTATATATAATAATTTTATTTCAACATTAAACTAAACATTCCTAACATAACTTTAAACATGAGTGTAAAATGGGATTTACCAATGAATAATTAAGAATCAGTAAAACTAAATATATGGTCACACATAGAAATTCATTATATAATGGAAATGGACAGCTAATGACAAATGAGGGAAATTTTGAGGAAGTGGCCGAATTCAGATACCTAGGAACAATAATCACAAATAGGAATGAGATGCACAAAGAAATTAAACATAGGCTCAATTCTGGAAATGCGTGCTATTATGCATTGCAGAGACTCTTCATGTCTCAACTCCTTTCAAAAAAAACGTTAAACTGAAAAATATATAAAAACTATATTCTACCAGTTATATTCTATGGGTGCGAAACATGGGATCTTACTTTAAGGGAGGAAAGGAGATTACAAGTATTTGAGAATAAAGTACTTAGGAAAATTTTTGGACCAAAGAGAGATGAACAGACAGGTGAATGGAGAGGACTTCATAACAACGAACTACATGGTCTTTATAGGAAGCCAGATATAATAAAAACAGTTAAGTCTCGTAGACTGCAATGGGCAGGACATGTTGCACGTATGCGGAATGAAATACTTGCATGGATGCTTCTTGTAGGAAAGCCAGAGGGAAAACGTCCAGTTGGTAGACCAAGAATGAGGTGTGAGAATAACATTAACTATGATTTGAGGGCAGTAGATTATACAGGGAATGATTGGAAAGCATTAGCTCAGGATAGGGATGTATGGAGAGCTTATGCCCGTGCGGCCATGAACCTACGGGTTCGATAGTGCCAGTGAGTAAGTAAGTAAGTGAGTAAGTATAATTAAGAACTATTCAAATAACCTTATCACACTTTTCAAACAAATTGAGGGATAAGAATGTACATTTACTAGGGAAATGTAAGTGTGGTAGCTTCCCGTTGCTTTCTACACCGGTGAAGGATGATGATGATGATGATGATAATGATGATGATGATGGTAATGATAAGGATGATGATGATGGCCGGATGATTTTCGGGGATCGTTGGGCCCTAAACTTCCTGATATTTGTCTTACAGGTGAGGAAAAACCCCGAAAAAACCTCACCCAGAAAAACTGCCCCGACCGGGGATCGAACCCGGGCCCGCTCCGTGACAAGGCAGCACGCTACCTCGAGACCACAGCAGTGGACCAGTTGTTTATAATGAACGCGAATATTTCCAAGGAATGATTTATTATTTTACAATTATTTTGAAAAATCATAGTGAAACAAATAATGTACAACACACGTTTGTGAAGTGATTTACAGAATTTTGGAAATTAAAAACCAAGCGATAGCGAGATTTTTAATAATTTTCTCACTTCTGTAAAAACCACTTCCTAACCTCGCATAGTACTATATTATACAGGAAAAATTGTCTCGACCGAGGATCGAACTCTGGCACCCGGCATGGAAGGGCAGATTATTTACAAATTCGTCATTTTTTCTAACCTCCTAGAATCTGTCAACAAAATATTTACCCGAAAACGATGTCAAGTTTGACTTGCTTTGAAACCGTGACATCTAAAATAAAAAAACAAACTCCTGGCGCGACAGGCCTATAAGACCCTTAACCGACCAGCCGGCTGCTGGCCTCACATCCACATGTGTCAATCACAGAGGTAGATGACAATCAGCCAGTGTAGGGGTGACATGTGGTCAGCATGTCGAGTCCCCCAGCAGTTGTAGCTGGTTTTTCTCAACCTGGAGCCGCTACTTATTGTAGCTAAAACCCAAATTCATCACGATGCTGGGTGGGCACCGGTCCATACTGGCCGAATCACCATGGGAAAATTTCTTCCCCCATGGAGACTCGAACCAGCGCAAGTCTCGTAGCTCTGTGCCAAGGCTTTCTGCCTTAACCACTCGGCTACGGCGGGGGACGTGACATCTAAAATATTGCAAGAAAACAGCGTAGACTTTGTTAAAACACCTAGATCTTGAAGGCGGCTTGCTACTTTGACAGACGTACCCAATTTCAAGAGGGGTACGCCGTAGCGTAGTGGTTAAGGCACTGCGCTACAAGCCGGAAGGTCGAGGGTTCAAGTCCCGGTGGGGTCAGGACTTTTAAACTGACCCAAACCTTCTGGCGGCACTATGGCCCTGGGGTCGACTCAGCCTCTAACGGAAATGAGTACCAGACGCTTGTTCTGGGGTAAAGGCGGCCGTCACGCAGGGCTGACAACCCGGCTGACATCAAGTGCCGATTGTCTAGAATTAGTGGGAGCCGTAACCTCCCACTACCCCAAGGGCCTCCTGAGGCCTGTAGTGGCAATACTTTACTTTTTACCCAATTTCAGGACAAAATGATGCAACAATAACTTTTTTCTCGGCAAATTCGAGAGTGTTTTCCACTAAATTAATATAATTGTAATGATTTTCATTAGTTTGCTGGTATGAAATACTTCTCTTTCACTCTGTATAAAATCAGATTTGTCCTATAAACATGTTACAACGAGAATGTCTGTTTGTGACCTGACACGTTGTGGAATTCTGAGCAATTATAAATCTCATCAATACTAAATAAACACAATTGTTTTACATTACTCCAAATTAAATTCTATATAATTTACAACTATATTTATAATTGCAATGAAGGTCGCCAGACACTGCAGCAGTAATATAACCCAGTACATGCTATTTTGTTTCGTCTTTGTTTACAATTATGAACCATGAGTTTACTGAACTATAAAATGATTTGCACTCCGAGTACCGCAGGCCACTTGAGACACGTGTAACATTTTAGTTCTTCTTCTTCTACTACAAGGTTTAGGCTATGCAGCCTGTTCCGGCGAAGTTAAAAAGTGGAGTCCGTCTTCTACGTGGTCGGCCAACATCTCTTGTTCCTCTGGGATTATACAGGAAGGTTCTTTTTGCCATTCTTTCGTTGTTCATTCTCATCAAGTGTTCTGTCCATTTCTTACTATTTTCGCTGATTTTATCTTCAATTTTATACATATTTAATTCTTCTCGTATAGTTTCGTTCCTTATTCTATCCGCTCTTGTGCATCCTTTCACATTAGGTAAAAACAGCATTTCCGCAGTCTGTATCCTGCTTTTATCCCTTGATTTCATTATCCAATTTTCACTTCCATACAACAACAAAGGAACAGCCATTGTTTTATATAATTTAAGTTTCGTATCTTCCTTGTTTTCCGACCTAAGGTTCTTTTTATGGTCCCACAAATAGCCTGAAATTTATTTACTTTATTTTCTATATCTTTATTTTCTCTATAAGTTATATAACATTTTAGTTAAAAATATTAATGAGCTGATGGAACAAGTGATGAGATATAACTTCCTGGGTTGCGAAACATCATACACAACGGAAACAGATGTAAATAACAAAGTAATAAGTTTAGTTATATAACAGGAACACTAAAAAATAACTTTAAAAAATAAAGCGAGGAAAATTATACAAGACAATGGCAGTTCCTATTATTACTTATGGATCCGAAACATGAACAGTGACAACACAACAATCTGTCAGAATACAAGGGATGATTGGAAATCATTATCTCACATTAGCGATGTGTAGACAGCATAGTGCCAATGAGTTAATTAGCTACATGAATTGGTTGATAAAGAAACTAGATCAGAAAGCATGAAAAAAGTATCATCAGCGCAATGTTCCACTAGATTTGTAGTTATTTACATTTGTATATAGTGAATTGTCGGCCGCGGTGGACTAGTGGTTATGCTCCTTGCCTCTGGTCCCGAGAGTCGCGGGTTCAAACCCGGCCGGGTCCATGGATTTTTTAGGACAAAAAAATCCAAGGAGCAAGCCCTCCGGGAGGGACTTTAAGCCGTGGGTCCCGAGTCTGAAGATTTTCAGGCTCGTAAAAAATCCCTAAGCCTGATTGAAAAGGCCTCTAAGCAAAATTTACCGAATTTTCCCGTCCTAGTTCTACCTTGGTTTCCTAGATGTCAGTATGAGGCGGAACGCTGACCACGGACCACTCAAAGTGACATCTATACAAAAAACAAGTGTTACTAAATTAGTATGGTTCAAATTCTTCCCTGTAGGGGGAGAGCGCCTAAATGTCTGTAAAGGGAAAACATAGGCTTACAATACAATACATTATAGTGAATTCTTAAACGCTGTGCCATAAAAATTAGTTTTTGCGCGACAGTGCGTTTTGTCGTACTTACCAGCAATGGCGATAATATTATTGAAAGTTCAACTTCATACATTTTGCGGTAGCCAACCTAAATAAATATACTGTAATATTACATTTACACCCACGTGCGGGAAGTAAAACCACTGCCCTCTATGTATACTAAGTACAATGTATATACAGAAAATATCCAAAAGATAGCGTTATTATATATTATACAAAACAAATCACTGCATTTAAATGAACTGAACTTTATTTGAAACAGTATAAAACAATAAATACGTACTTGCGGCCACGTTATCAATAATTGTTATCAAGGCCTCCTGTTGTTTCAACTAATAAACATTGCCCACACTGTTAACGTTAGTCAATTGTTTATAATGAACGCAAATATTTCAAACAAAGATGTTATTATTTACTATTATTTATTATTTTGAAAACACCATCGCGCAAAACACAATGTTCTACGCAAGTTTGTGAAGTGTTTTATAGAATCTCGGAAATTGAAAACCTGGGTATCGCTGAGTTTTTAAACATTTTTCCTCGATTCTGTAAAAACCAATTCCCAACCTCGCATCGTAATATAGCCTACTATTTGTTTTCACGTTCTTGTTAATTTTTTACCTTAAAAATGCTATGTTACCACTTCTTTTTTACTAATATTATCGAAAATACGTATCATGGATTAAGAAAACCCGCCAAAGAATTATTTTGACTATTTAACTCATGCCCCAAATGGGAGCCAATGACCAATCACGTTTCAATGATTTCTGTTTTACAACCAATCAGAGTCGTGTTTCACGAAATATTTATCAGTGTTATATTTAGCATATTAAAGAAAGCTCCTCCTTTTTAATATTCTGAACAGGTCTGACCATTATTTTGCAGTGACTGAGCCTGTAAGAAATACGGCTACCAGATTGTATATATAGTGCATAGATGTCAACAAATAGCGCTTGCAGGAGTTATTTTAAAAACATTTGTAGCAATTTATTATACCACCAAAAAAAGAAACCACTGTTTGCACTTTCTTAAATGTATTTTTCCCAGGTAATAATCGAGAAAAATATAATTGTTATATTTACATCATACGACATCAGAAATGAATTAATATACAGTTTGATGTGTTTCATTTTTTCTCCACTAGAGAACATTCTTACAATATTGCGTTCCTTTGGCAATAAACAGTATGATCTGGTTGCAGTGATAAACAAAACAAGCAGATGAAGCGTACCTATTGTTTCTCATTTGTTTTCAAATATCGCCGTTTACATTAAATATATAAATATTTTAAAGTAACTATAGCTAAATAATGATTTGTGAGTAAACAGCTTAATTTTATTCGTTAAATAGTCCTAACAAATGCACTCTTGATTAAAAAATTATCGATAAGTTCAAGACTCACTTCGCGAGTCGTGAATTTATCGATAATTTGGAAATCACTCGTGGCATTACTTATGATAAACACGTAAACATCATTAATAAAATAATAATACTAAACCTGTTGTTTCTTCTGAATGTTGTTAAGTCCATGGTAAAGTATGATGAGCTTACCTGAAAAAAAGAGAGAAATATATTTGTAATTGAACCTCCTGTATAAATACTCAATACGTGTTATATGTTCACAACTCAAAGTACAACCATTTAATCTAGACTATTTAACTCATGTCGCAAATGGTAGTCAATGACCAATCACGTTTCAATGAATTTTGTTTTACACCAATGGCAGTCGTGTTTCGACTCGCTCTTTATCGATTTCTCTTTATCAGCTCCTGTTTTTGTGATAAAGAAAGCTCCTCCTTTTTTAATATTCTGAACAGGTTAGACCATTATTTTTCTCCAACAAATGCATTGAATGTAGCAAATAATGAATAGGCCTAGATTCAGTGATTTTACTAAGTTGTTTATTCAAAATATAAATATAATACCTATAATGTTGATTATAATAGTTTGATGTGTTTCATTATTTTCCCACTAGAGTGCATTCTTACAATATTGCGATCCTATTTTGCAATAAATAATATGATCGAGTTGCAGTGAATATAAGTTACATAACCTCACATTTCTGATTTGTTTTCAAACATCGCCGTTTGCATTAACTATATAGATATTTTAAAACACCAGTAACTATATTCAAATAATTATTTTTTTAGTAAAGAGCTTAATTTTATTCGTTAAATAGTCCTAACGAATGCCACTCTTGATTTCCAAATTCATTAGATAAATTGGAAATCACTCGTGGCATTACTTATGATAATGAACCACAGGAGTAAGAGTATAAGATATAATACGACTAACTAACTAACTAACTCACTGGCAATATCGAACTCGTAGGTTCAAGGCCGCGCGGACATAAGCTCTCCATATATCCCTATCCTGAGCCAATGTTTTCCAATCATCCCCTGTATAATCTGCTTCCCTCAAATCATAGTTAATGTTATTCTCCCACCTCATTCTTGTTCTATCAACTGGGCGTTTTGTCTCGGGTTTTCCTACAAGAATCTTCCATGCACGTCTTTCATTCCCCATTCGTGCCACATGTCTTGCCCATCGCAGTCTACGAGACTTAACTGTTCTTATTATATCTGGCTTCCTATAAAGACCATGTAATTCACTGTTAACCAGTCTTCTCCATTCACCTGTCTGTTCATCTCTCTTTGGTCCAAAAAATTTCCTAAGAACTTTATTCTCAAATACTCGTAATCTCCTTTCCTGCCTTAAAGTAAGAGTCCTATTTCGCATCCATATAATATAACTGGTAGAATAATAGTTTTATATATTTTCAGTTTAACGTTTTTTGAAAGGAGTTGGGAAGTCAAGAATCTCTGTAATGCATTATAGAAATTAAAAAAAAAAAATCGACAGTAATTTTTTGCGCGATGGTGTGTTTTGTCCTACTTACTAGCAATGACGACCATTATTTAAAGTGTAACTTCCTACATTTTGAGATTGCCAACCTATATAACTATACTGTAATATTAGAATTAAACCCACGTGCGGGAAATAAAACCACTGCTACATACAATGTGTATACAGAAAATATCCAAAAGGTAGTGTTAATATATATTATACGAAACAAATCACTGCATTTTAAATGAACTGAACTTTATTTGAAACACAATAAATACGTACTTGCGACCATGTTATCAATAATTGTTCTCAAGGCCTCCTGTTGTGTCAACTAATAAACATTGCCCACACTGTTAAATTTGGTCAGTTGTTTATAATGGACGCAAATATTTCCAACAAATATATTATTTTACTATTATTTATTATTTTGAAAACACCATCGCACAAAAAATAATGTACAACGCACGTTTGTGAAGTGTTTTACAGAATCTCGGAAATTAAAAACCTCGCTTTCGCTCGGCTTTTAAACATTTTTCCTCGATTCTGTAAAAACCAATTCCCAACCTCAAATCGCAATATACTATTAAAAGTAAACCCAAGCAGAATGGACATTCCGCATTGCAGAATAATTAGAAGCAACAATCAATAACTTAAAAAGCTTCTGCTGAAGATTAATCAAACTAATATAGTTACACTTATTACTCTATAGGTATCGGCAAGTGACAAGTGGTTAGTTCATCATCCTGAAATGACACCTAGTTTGCAAATAAGGTATAACTTGAATCGCGATGGTCTATTACACTTTTTTCAGCGGTCTAATTATTATACTTGAAGTACTTTTACGATCACGTAAATCTTCAAACTACGGGTTCGATAGAACCAAGGAGTGAGTTAGTTAGACTGCGATTCGAAGGATATGTGGCACGGACTGGAATTTAAAGAGGGGCATGGAAGCTCCATATAGGAAAACCAGAGGGAAACCGACCAGTAGGCACGCAAGCCGAGAATAAGGTGGGAGAATAGCATTAACCATGATTAATCATGGATCAGATTATACAGGGGACGACTGAAAAACTTTAGCCCATGATAAGTATCCATGGCCAGCTTATGTCTGCGCGGCAAAAAACCTACGGTTTGGATAGTTCCAGTGAATTATTTAGTTGGTATATATTTGTGTACTTCTTACTGCGTTTTAGGAATTTTTTTCTGTAGATTATTGTTATCCCCTCCATGGTATCCTTACCTTGTCATGGTGGAGTGGCTTGCGTGCTTCTGGACCAAAGAGAGATGAACAGACAGGTGAATGGAGAAGACGGCAAAACAATGAACTACATGGTCTTTATAGGAAGTCAGATATAATAAAAACCGTTAAGTCTCGTACACTGCGATGGACAGGACATGTGGCACGTATAGGTAATGAAAGAGGTTCATGGAAGCTTCTTGCAGGAAAACCTGAGGGAAAACTCCCAGTTGGTAGACCAAGAATGAGGTGGGAGAATAAAATCGGTTCTTGACTTAGTTTTCTCGGTTAAATAAAAGCTATTATTATTATTATTATTATTATTATTATTATTATTATTATCATCATCATTATTATTAGACCTTTCTAAGAAGAACCAAAGTTCATCATCCTGAAATGACACCTGTTTTGCAAATAAGGTGTAACTTGAATCGCGATGGTCTATTAAATTTGCTCAGCGGCCTAATTATACTTGAAGTACTTTTACGATCACGTAAATCTTCAAACTACGGGTTCGATGGAACCAGTGAGTGAATTAGACTGCGATTGGAAGGACATGTGGCACGGATTGGAAATTAAAGAGGGGCATGGAAGCCCCATATAGGAAAACCAGAGGGAAATCGCCCAGTAGGCACGCAAGCCGAGAATGAGGTGGAAGAATAACATTAATCATGGATCGGATTATACAGGCGATGACTGAAAAACTTTAGCCCATGATAAGTATATATTGCCAGCTCATGTCTGCATGGCGAAGAACCTACTATTTCGATAATTTCCAATGAATTATTTAGTTGGTATGTATTTTGTATATTTGTGTACTTCTTACTGCGTTTTAGGAATTTTTTTTCTGTAGATTATTGTTATCCCCTCCATGGTATCTTTACCCTGTCGTGGTGGAGTGGCTTGCGTGCTTCTGGACCATAGAGAGATGGACAGGTGAATGGAGAAGACTGCATAACAGTGAACTACATGGTCTTTATAGAAAGTAAGATATAATAGAAACAGTTAAGTCTCGTAGACTGCGATGGGCAGGACATGTGGGACGTATGGGGAATGAAAGAGGTGCATGGAAGCTTCTTGCAGGAAATCCTGAGGTAAAACTCCCAGTTGGTAGACCAAGAATGAGGTGGGAGAATAACATTAACTATGATTTGAGGGAAGTATATTATACAGGGAATGATTGAAAAGCATTAGCTCAGGATAGGAATGTCTGCAAAGTTTATGTCCGCGCGGTCATGAACCAACGGGTTTGATAGTGCCAGTGAGTAAGTAAGTAAGTAAGATTATTGTTATCAATATGTTATCGATAGCTATAAATAAATATTAATTCCATCATGTAGGCTTATTTATAATTATTGGAAAAAGGTTAGTTTATCTTACCCAAGAATTTTTATGTTCTGCAGAAACTTAGTGCGCATTCTCGAACGCTTTAAAAAACTTTTGCTAAATGGCGGACATAGTGTGAAAACGGTATGACCACCTTCGCATTAAATTCCCAAACTTTATAAGGAATGGATGTATATCAGTTTCCCCCTTCCTAACCTAACAAAATTAATTAAATACTTATTATTTAATGATGTGTAAACTTATCTGATTGCACTAACTTGTCCCATCGCAACCTAACAATATAAAATGTTCATACATTTCTTAAAATATATTTTCAAATGTTGGTCATTTCGATATCAGAAACTCCTCCTCCATCTAGCGGAAGTTTCCTTAAGCGTTCGCGCGTGCCCACAACGATTATACAGAACTTTGAAAAAATCATTGCGTGCGTACATAAATATTTAATAATTGTAAAAAAAATGTTATAAATATCGTTGTAAATGTTCAAAAAGTACGAAATGTTAGTAAAGACGGAAATAGAATATAGCGATACAAGTGAGGTAAGCATTGTTACTGATTGAGAAAAAGTTTGAAAAAAACGAGGCGCTTGCGCCGAGTTTTTTCAATTTTCGAGATCTGTTACGTTGCTTACCTCATGTGTATTACAATACTATTTTTTCGTCGATGTGACTAATTTTTGTTAAATATAGTAATAAATGAATTAAAATATTGGTTGGATATAAATAATTTCTAAGAGAAAGTAACATTTGGCGATCGTTACTATGTAGCTTTTCGTTTGTTTTATTGTAAGCAAGGATTGTTGGATGTGGAGACATTTTTATATGTAGTACGTGATTAGAATCTGTTTCATAATTTTATTATGGAAGGAGTATGGTAGATGATAGAGAAATTGAAGAAGCCTGGAGAGTGGGATGTTCTGCGTTAATTCCGGGAAAGTCTAAAGAAAGGTAGCAGTTAGTGTACAAAACATTCAAGAAATGTTTTATTTTACTTACCGAACGTGTGCTTTTTGAGTCCTTATCGGCATTGCGATTTCTTTTGTTTGCATAGCAACCAGGTTAGATGTGGGAACGTTGACTTACTTCCAGTAACAACAATATTGGTAAGTATAAGAAATTAGTCACATCGACCAAAAAAAAAGTAAACAGTATTACAAGAACATAGTATGGGAATAAATGGAAAGGTAATCTATACTTGAGTGTATTAGTATCTGAATTTTTAACGGATAATTTAAGAAATGTTGAAACCTTGAATATCACGTGTTTGTTCAGAGGTGGAAATACACGTCTGCTCTTCCCAATGACAGAAACGAGAGGAATCTAAGCTCCCGTCTTGAAATCAGCTTATGCAACCTTTCTCTAGCTCCCCCTTGCGGCTTTCCCTTGGGTCAATATTATGCATCCCCCACTCATCCCCTGCTCCTCATTAGAGTTCTAGCTAGTGTCTCGGTACTACTAGATGTCTATTTGTTCCACCCTTCGTTAAAACATTTTAGATACAGAAATATAACACTACTTAGATATAATTTGGATTCCGACTTTTCGTATTATTTGGATTTAGATATAGATAGATAGATACATAGATATATGGATGGATGGATGGATGGATGGGTGCATGGATGGATGGATGGATGGATGGATGGATAGATAGATTAGATAGAGAGATAGATAGATACATAGATAGATAATAAATATATATATATATATATATATATATATATATATATGTGTGTGTGTTATATACTCAGAGATCCGGGTTCGAATCCCGTCCAGGCATTTATTTTTCTTATCATACCATATATATATATATATATATATATATAAATAGATAGATAGATAGATAGATAGGTTGATCAATGTCTTTGACATCGTCCGATTCCTAATAACCAATTTTGTCGGTCCATCCAATTTCCTGGTTGTAGATGTTCGTCCGTCATGTATAAAAAATATTCCCTGACTCCGAAAGATTTTAGGTCTTCCTCTGCCTCGTCTTCCTTCAGGTTTCCGCTCCAAATCGCATATTGGTAGCCGATGCTCTTTCCATTCGTTGGACATGTCCGTACCTTCTTCATTGCTGAGTTTTAATATAATCTAAAATAGTGTCTTCATTCTTCATTTTCTCCCTTATTACTGAGTTTCTATTTTTTTTCTCTTCTTGAAATTCTAGCTGCCCTTCATATAAAATCCATTTCCGTTGCCAAAATATACTTATTTGTTTTTGTTGTTAATGACAAAAGTTCTGAATATAGCAAATTAATTAAATAGATATCAAATATTGTGTGGAACAATTAAAAGAACACTGAAAACAACACGAATATATACTAAAACGAAGTTCTATAAAATAGTAGCAGTAACGGGTTGAACATATGTCAGCGAGTCCTGTACAATAAGTAAAAGTATTACAGTCTTAATCAGGTGTCAGGAATGATATTTTAGATTATTATTGAGATAAACAAAATTAGATAAAATATGAAATCAAGAAATTAAATAAATTAAACTTCTTTGCAATAAATGGAACAATAGACGAATATAGACATATGGTCACATTTAGAAATACATTATATAATGGAAATGGACAGCTAATGACAAATGAGGGATATTTTGAGGAAGTGGCTGAATTCAAATACCTAGGAAAAATAATCACAAACAGGAATGAGATGCACAAAGAAATTAAACATAGGCTCAATTCTGGAAATGCGTGCTATTATGCATTACAGGGTACTCTTGTCGCCCCAACTTCTCTCTAAAAAAAACATTAAACTGAAAATATATAAAACTGTTATTCTACCAGTTATATTATATGGATGCGAAACATGGATTCTTACTTTAAGAGATGAAAGGAGAATACGAGTATTTGAGAATAAAGTTCTTAGGAAAATGTTTGGACGAAAGAGAGATGACAGGTGAATGGAAAAGACTTACACAACAGTGAACTACATGGTCTCTATAGGAAGCCAGATATAATGAGAATAGTTAAGTCTCATAGACTGCGGTGGACAGGAAATGTGCCACGAATGCGGAATGAAAGACGTGAATGGAAGTTTCTTGTAATAAAACCAGAGGAAAAACTCCCAGTTGGTAGACCAAGAATGAGGTGAGAGAATGACATTAACTCTGATTTGAGGGAAGTAGATTATAGAGGGGATGATTGGAAAACATTGGCTCAGAATAGGGATGCATGGAGAGCTTATGTCCGCGCGCAAATTAACGTACGGGTTCGATAGTGCCAGTGAGTTAGTTAGTTAGTTAGTTAATAGGAGGAGCGCTTGGAATGGTTTTACGATAGGAGAATACCGAAAATAATTCTGTCATATAATCCAATAGGGTGGCGAGTTCCTGGACGACCAAGACAAAGATGGAACTGGATCGGTAAAAGTCATTCGGCCTAAACCATGAAACGAAGAAGCAGAAGACATTAATAAAAAGTAATATTATTTAGTAAATACAACTAGCACACTGGCACTATCGAACCCAGAGGTTCATGACCGCGCGCATATAAACTATCCATACTTTCCTATCCTGAGGTATTGCTTTTCAATCATTCCCAGTCTAATTTAAAGTAGAGTGTCCCACTAAAGCCATAGGGACCCTTGGGGTAGTAGGAGGTTAAGGCTCTCACTTTTTCTAGACAATCGGCACTTGATGTCAGCCGGGTTGTCCGCCCTACGTGACGACCGCCTTTACCCCCAGAACAAGCGTCTGGTACTCATTTCCGTTAGACGCTGAGTCGACCCCAAGGCCATGGTGCCACCAGAAGGTTTGGGTCAGTTTAAAAATCCTGACCCCACCGGGACTTGAAGCTTAGACCTTCCGGTTTGTAGCGCAGTTCCTTAACCACTACGCTACGGCGTGCCCCCCCCGTCTAGTTTTCCTCCTTCATTTCACGATTAACGATATTCTCCCATCTCGTTCTTGTCCTTCCTACTGGGCGCTATCCCTCTGATTTTCTTTACAAGGATTTTCGATGTTCTTATTTCATTCCCCTTTCGTGATACATGCTCTTTAACTCATAATTCTCCGATTATTCCTTTTATTTTTGTTCTTCCTTTCAGAATACAAGCTGCTGAAATGAGATTCCTCAGACCAATAGCAGGATATCAAAGAACAGACAAAAAACATAATACAGAAATAAGACAACAACTAAAAGTAGAGGAATTAAACACAACAATTGAAAAATACAGAACAAACTGGAAAGAACACTTGGCAAGGATGACTGAGAATAGAATACCGAAAGCAGCATACAGCTATTCACCACGAGGAAGAAGAAGTTTGGAAAGACCAAAGAAAAGATGGGAAGAGCAGCAATTTGGAGGCGGAACAGGCTAGTAAATAAACCTAAACAGTGAAGAATAAAAAGAAGTTCTTCCTTTCATGGTTTAGGCCAAATGGCCTGTTCCGGCTTAATTTCTTCTCTATCTTGGCCATCCTGGAACTCCTCTTCCTCCTCTTGGTTTATATGAAGGGATCATTCTTTCTAAATGTTCCTTCCACTTATTTCTATATTTACCTACTTTTTTATTTCCTACAACATATTTAATGCATGTATCCTTATTGATCTCTACTTTTTGTATACCTCATTTTCCTTTCTGTACCAAAAAGTTTGCATGTTTTCACTTCACTCTCGATCCGTCCTAAAAGATCCCAACACGCCACTCTCCCACTATCTGACCTGAGAAATCTCTCCGGCAGCAACTGTAATCTAAGTTACTCTGTTAACACATGTTGTATACTCTAAAGGGCAGGTGGAGCGATAGAACACTGATATCGACTAGCGGCAATGTGGTCAGCTAACTAATGCTCAGAAAGCACTCTGCTGGGTATCGTAGCGAGACACCCAGGGATTATTATTATAACGGGATGCCACGGTGAGTGAGTTTTGCGTATGTGCCACAAGCGGCGCTAGTGTAGAAGTAGCCTAGTGACATCTAATATCATGTACTGGTACTAAACGGAAAAAGAAGAAGAAGAACTATACTACTACAGCACCTCTGGTGTCAGAAATTACGAAACAGGTAGATGAAAAACAGCGCCATCTGGTGTCAGAAACTATGAACCAGGTAGATGAAAAACAGCGCCATCTGTTAGGCAAATTTGAAATTACATTGTACAACAGCGCCCCCTAACGTCGAATTATGAAATTACATGTAACCAGCCACTTTTTTTATTATTTTTATTATATATGTATATACATATATATACATACATATATATATACATATAAATATATACATATATATATATATACATTATTTATATATATACATATAAATATATATATACATATATATATACATATTTATTTATTTATACATATGCATTTATATTACAGGGAAAATGGAATGGGAAATGATGGAGAATGAAATGTAAAGAAATGTGTTAAATTATATTTATTCATTTCAAATTAAGAAAATGCATTATGAGCTCTTCCACAAACATACATTTGGCTTACTCTACACTTCTCTCACACATTTTATGCAATACAGTATACAATATATATAAAAAAAACATCTGTACAATAATAAATTAATAAACCTATTCTGATTGTTCTAAAATCAAATTGTTAACGACATGAGTTCTGTGCTAAGTTCCAGTCGTAATGCAAACAAACTTGCATAAGATATTACTTCACCACCATTATCTATTGTGATAACCATGCTGCCACTTCACCTGCCATATGACTTAAATGTGAACGGAACTGTCATCAATATAAACATTGTTTTTAGGCATCATTGTATATTATAGGAAATAAGGTAAAATTGTACCAATAATTAGGAACTTACATTTCTTCTTTATTTATTTATGACTAAAAATTTATATATACCTTATCCGCTGTTAGAATGATCCTAACATAAACAAATGCTCCACAATTACTGTCATATTGAAGGGGAGCACATGTGTGAAGTATATAATTCATTTTTGAAAAATAAATTATGCACTATAACTCAAATTGCATTTGCCACAAATTCATCACACTTATCGAAAGCATATTGCACACACTTCCTTTTTTTACTGGGAGTTACAACCTTACTACGTGTTTTTTTCTTTCCGAACACTATTATACTTACACATGGCACACCGGTAACATCACATGTTAAATTCACTATAACTTTCCTCGAAGTTCTAGATACTTTTCACTAAAGTTGTGAAATACATTTAAAATAAGTTTTTTTTACCACTAGTCGAAGGTTTGCCATACTTTGTTTTACAATTTTAGATGGCAACAGAAGAATCAACACTTTCAGCCATGTTGTTGGCTAAAGCATGACTCAAATACATCATCCATATGTACTGAACTATTTTAAGTTGTCATTATTGACTAGATATATTTTAGAATATTTTCTGTGTTTTGAATATTATTATTGTCATTTAAGAAGAATAACAAGTATTTTCAGACGATGTATTTTTAATTTAATGGAGGTAACTACTTTTCCGTATACTTATTGCTTCTACATTGTATGTCGGTGTCAATAACCAATGAAAAGCGAGCAGGTCACATGGTTTTGCTTTGACGAGGATCACTTTAAGAGCAGATAGTATATTGGTCTATGTGCTTACCTAATCCGTTCTTTATGCCTTTTCCTCCCTGCCTTTTCCATGATGTCAACAAATCTTATTTAAAATTTCATTACGAGCAAAATATATGCCCTATGCTGACTCACCTGTAAATTCTGTTATCACAACCTCAAAGAACTAATGTAGCACAATTTTCACTGAACTGTTTGTAAATAATTTTATTATTATATAGAACCGGCCATTTTAAACAAGTGAAATTCCAACGTATTCTGCATGTGTAACAATATAACAATGTTCATATGATTAATTACAATTTTAAAATTTTCCAATATAAATTATATATACATGTGCTAGATAATACTTTTATTTTCTTTATTTCAAGTGTTGTAAAGAGAACTATATTTTCTTACATGCTCAAAGATAAAATAGTTATTCGACCAATGAAAACACAGTTACATCTTGTTTTTTTTTTTACATTACAACTGGAACTTAATCGGAAGAGCAGCACTAAAGCAGCAATGTTAAAGCAACGACATTTATATGACCACGAAGGCAGTCTGATGTGTACATGAGCTAGATGGAATGTGATGTAAACTATGGCTTTATCTCACTTAACTTTAACTTCTTTCCTACACAATTTCTACAAATAATAATTATATCATAAGTAATAGCGTAGTTTATAATACGAGGCTTCAAGTTGAAAATATTAATTCAACAATGTAAAATGATTACATTATAAGCAAATTTTGGATGTCATTTTATGTCCAACATGCAATTTTTTTTTTTTTTACTTTTCAGTGACATGGATTTATTTAAAATCTTAGCAGAAATTATGATTTTGTATTAATTGTGATAAAATAATAAGTACTTTTTTATGTCTTCCTCAATGAAAATTTATTTTTATTCCAAAAACTTCATTAAATTTTAAAATCATAAAGCCTTTCAGAACTTATGTTTCATCTTCGGCACGTAATTTGGTACCAAATGCCTTTCAAAAACACATTTCGTTTTCTGCTTGAAGATGAAACATGTTTTAAAAGGTCTTCATGATTTCATTTCTTGAATAAAAATCAATTCAAATTCAGGAAGATGGATTAAAACAAGGTACTTATATTATTATTAAAAAATAATTAATACATAACCTCATTGTGTTAACAATAAATGTTAAATACAAAGTATTGAAAATTATGATCAGTGAACCTAGCTCATAATCAAATGTCAAAATAAAATTGTCCACAATGGGCAATCTGCAAACCATTTTGTTTACACAAAAATAATTCCACTCTCGGTTAAATTTACCATAGTTTTTGATGCTAGTCGCTTCGCTGTTATTGAAGTAAGTGAAGAAATAAGTGCTAGTTACTTATGAAACCTAACTGTTTAATCAAATAAACTTTAAGTAACAACAACTTCAAGTAACAAAAGTATTTCATTCTAGCACTGAATTATTCAGAAACTGCGTCCTTGCATTAATCAAGATTATACAATTACTAAATATGACACATTTATATAATAAGGAATTTAAATATAATTTACTTGTTACACTACGAGAATATTTATTTCTTACAATGTCTTTACATTTATACTTGGTAATTTAGTGTAATGAATGTGCAGGCAGATCGAACGGATAATGTTTCCATTAAGCGCAGTGAGAATTTTTTCGAAGTCCCAGGCAGACACCTTGCACATGCACCAACAAACGCAAAGCGGTTTACTCTATGGTATAATGCGATTGCAGCCAACATTATACATGCTATTTAACAAACCTTAAAGTTAACCTAATGCAATTTAAGCACTGTAACCTATGAAAGAATGCAATGCCCAAAAATAAATAGTAAGTTCTGAAATTCTAAAGTTCATATTCTATATTGGCTGCACTGTTGTATAGAATATTCGTTCAAATCAATATGGCTGCCACGTCTTCATGTTACATATATAGTTAAATATCATAGAAAAATATGTTGAAATAATCGTTACTTAAAATTGTAAAATTTATTGTAAATAGTGGGAAACAATTTTAAAATATAACCTGTTTGGTGCATGTGCATGGTAGGTTTCTACCTGGGACATAGAAAAAATTAGGAAAAACTGCACTTAAACTAGCGTGAAATATTTTCAAAGTCCTATAGAACAACAGTGCGCATGCGCCAGAATTTATAGAGCCAGCAATAACCCACAATCAATTATCATCCTCGATTACTATCCGTCGCTATGAAATTTAAATGACCAATATATGCAAAAAATCCCCAAATCTATGTTAAAAAATATATTAATAATATTAAAATTACCAAACATTTATTAAAAATGGGTGTACACTTACTTATTACTCCCTAACGCTGATCCAACCAGCGATAACCCAAAACAGCAATAGAAAAATCATAGACTAAGGAATATACTCTGTGGAGAAAATAGCAGTTAGCATCACAATATTGACTAACAGTTCATAATATTGTGATTTGCATATTTAAATAAATACTTCAAAATTATAAAAATTGTTTGAAAGAGTTTAAAATATTAAATAATGTTAGTAAATACAGAAGAAGAGCTATAGTTTACAACAATATAACTGAAAAATCAAGCGCTAGTAGAAGTGCAGTTGAGCCAAAATTCTCACTGTGCTTAATGGAAACATCAGCCAATCGAACTATATTGAGGCCATGTGCAGTCCCAGTTAGAAAAGAAAAAGATGGAATGGAACACTGAACAAGAAGTTGATTACATCACTAGAACTATCGAACTGATTGGTTCATGGGCATGTGGACTAATGTTTTCCAATCATCTCCTGAATAATCTACTTCCCTCAAATCTAGGTTAATGTTATTCTCCCACCCATTCTTGGTCTACCAACTGGGAGTTTTCCCACTTGTTTTCCTACAAAGAAGCTTCATTACCCCTCTTTCATTCCCTATTTGTGCCACATATCCTGTTCATTGCAGTCTCCACGAAATGATCCACACACAGCCTTTCTCTCTGGGGACACTTGCAGCAGTCTTATATCTGTCTTCCAGACTGCAAAATCTTAGCCATTTCGAACACCTGAAATTTGTTAAAAGATAATTTGTGTTACAACGTACTAGCATTGAAGTTTGCAATGAAACTCATATTTTTTACAATTATTAAATATCCATGTACTCAAATTGTCACATTGAAAGCTTTATATATATTACCAATTTTAAATATATAATTATTTAAAAATATATTATTAAAATATATATAATTAATTTAAAAATATATCATTACAATTATCTTAAAATGTTATCTTTTCCCAACAAATTATCATTGAAAATAGATTCATCTTAAAAATGATTAATATATGAATAATTTTAATATTAATGTATTTTTATATTTAATATTAATATTAAATATGGCATATACGAATTAAACAAAAACTTATTTTTAAATACCAAAACAAGTAATTTTAACTCAAATATTTCAACTTTCGAAATATACATATATTGTAAATAAATGTTTCAAAATGTCTGAACTGTTACACAGATTTTTTAAAATAATATTTTGAATATATATAATATTCATATAATACAAATAAATACCTGTTAAGTTCTCGAGTGAAGCAGAAAAGTGGTTTGCCTCTTCCAATATAATTCTTGCAGCCTTGGTGCACAACATTTCAAAAGCATTTTCGTTGTTTCAAGGACAGATAAAATTCATTAATAACGTAATGGCTGACCATAGATGGCTGACGGGAATGCGTGTCTTGCGCCTCGCAATTTGCATTTGTTTTTTACTTTTAAATTCTGCTACAACGACCAAAGGCGCCACCGGGATTGAGCTACGGACGCCACATAACGTAGTTACGTTACCAATTGTAGATGACTCTGTACCAGCCGTGGCATCCCATTGTAATCCCTGCGAGACACCTATAAGTAAGGGATGCTTATAGCTTGAGAGGGACCTTGTTTCCATAGCCAAGTTACCGTGACCAATAGCATTCGGCAGCAGAATAATATGCATTAATGCCAATGTGAGTGTAGGGCATTGTTAGCAAACTGAATATTAAGATACCACCGCATATATTTCAGTTCTATAACACATCACAAAGGGACACAACACTTGACATACGTTGCAATGCTAGAAAAATGCATGTTCCATTATAAAGGGTGGAAACAAATTTAGCCAATAAACATAAGCAACTCTATAGAGTGGTTTCATAGTAGAAGCACACCTATACAAATGGTCTTTATACATAAGAGTGTGGATGTGTATTATAGTGTATGTTCTGTAGGCGTAAATTTACTTATATTAATTGTTTTTATACATCCTTTATGTACAAATGTATGTTTTTGTTTATATAATCTTATGTATATTTTTTATTTTTTACTCACGGAAAAATAATGCAGGCCCGTCCGCAATTAAAATTAAAATGTATTTCCTTTCTTTTAAAAAAGCAATAAATTCCATTACTATTTGTAGTAGCACGGATTTAATGATATTTTGTTTCTAAAAACTGCAGCCGTGGTGGACTAGTGGTTATGTTCTTGCCTCTGGTCCCGAGGGTGGCTTGATGGATTTTTTAGGGTGGAAAAAACCAAGAAGCAAGTCTTCCGGGAGAGAAGTTAAGCCGTGGGTCCAGAGACTGAAGATTTTTAGGCTCGTAAAAGATCCTTAAGCCTGAGTAAAGAGACCTCTATGCAAAATTGATCAACCTTCTTTATTATAAATAATGCCACGAAGTGATTTCCAATTTATCTAGAGGATTGGGAAATCAATAATGGCATTTGTTAGGACTATTTAACAAATAAAATTAAGCTGTTTACTCAAAACTGAGTATTTAAATATAGCTATTGGTATTTTAAAATATTTATATGTTTATTGTAAACGGCGAAGTTTGAGAACAAATCAGAAATGTGTGGTTTATGTTTATTCACTGCAACTGACATTATTATTTATAGCCAAATAGGATCGCAATCAGTGATGGCAATATTGTAAGTGGAGAAAAAATTAAACACATTAAACTGTATGTTATAACCAACGTAAAAGGTTATTAATTATTTTTAGGAAACAATTAAGTAAAATAATTATTTAAGAGCACAATTATTGAACACACAATTATCAAATGTGTAGTTCGAAGGAATCTGTACATTATTTGCTATATTCAACGTATTTGTTGGAGAGTCAGTGTCTACGAAATAATGCTCTGACCTGTTCAGAATATTAAAAGTGATGTGCTTTGTTTATTTTGGTAAATAGAATTCGATAAATAGCGAGCTGAATCACGACTGTCAATAATTGTTAAATAAATTCACCGAAACGTGATTGATCATTAACTCCCATTTGGGGCATGAGTTAAATAGTCCTAGTAATTTCTTAGTTGGCTACTAGATGTCTCTGAGTCGGCATATTGACCGCATACCATTCATGACATATTTAGGAAAATAAACGTAACTAAATTTACTTGGCTTAGTAACTCTTAACAAAGGAGAGGCTTAGACCCAACATTGGGTTGTTAAGCCGTTTTAGATCGTAGACATATAGGCATATTCACGATATCAGGAAGTGTGGGCATGTTTGGTAATTCGTCCCCATTTCTATTTTACTACTAAAGAGCAATATACAGGGTGTAACAGGACCTCACAGACAAAATGTTAGGGATGATTAGGCCATGCAGAGAGGATCATTATTTTGTGCAGGAACATAGCCTATAGTCGCAAACACGTCGTTTATGAGTTATGCGCAGATGAAGGTGTTCACCCGCAAGGGTCAAAATTGAATACAAACAATTGTACACGTATATTTTATTGAAAAAGACCCGTTTTTACAATGAGTATTTTGACGTCGTCAAAAAGAATCCTGACATGATCGGCCGTGGTGGCCGATCGTTGCTGCGACGATATCAAACATGTAATGAAGCACAAGGTCGACTGTTTGAACACTTATTGAAAAATCATGTATTTTTATACGTGTACAATTGTTTGTATTCAATTCCGACCTTTTCGGGTGAACACCATCATCTGCGCATAACTCATAAACGAAGTGCTTGCGTCTATATGTTCCTTCACAAAAAAATGATCCTCTCTGCATGGCCTATCATTCCTATCATTTAGTCGGTGAGGTCCTGTTACCCCTGTATATATTATAGTAGTCCTTGCCTCTGGTCCCAAGAGTCGCGGGTTCAAACCTGACCGGGGTCGATGGATATTCTGGATAGAAAAATCCAATGTGCAGGTCCTTCCGAAGGGAGACTTGGAAGTGGAATCCTGAGTCTGAAGATTTTTAGGGCTCGTAAAAGAACCTCAGGCCTGAATTAGTGACCGCGAGCAAAATTTAATCGCCGCTCACCAACCAAGTAATATCTTAGTTGCCTACTAGAGGTCTCTTCAACCTTATGTGCTTACTTTAATTTCTCATATATTTATGTAGGAACTGATTTGTTTTTCCATCTGACCATTCAAGTGTAGAGCTAAGCATGGAAATACTTTAGAGCACAATTTAATGTTGAATTTTTCGTATTCTTCCCAAACAGTAATGAGGCGCAGAAAGAAATTAAATATAGGCTGAATTCTGGAAACGCGTGATATTATACATTACAGGACTCCTATTGCCCCAACTTATCTTAAAACGTTAGAGTCTAAGCTTAAAATACATAAGACGGTTATTCTTTCAATTATATTATATGGGTGCATAACATGGATTCTTACTCTAAGAGAGGAGAAAATATTACGAGTATTTAAGAATAAAGTTCTTAGGAAAACTTTGGACCAAACGAACAGACAAGTGAATGGAGAAGACTACAAATCAGTGTATACATGATCATGTAAAACAAGATTTAATAATAACAGTTAAGTCTCTTAGAGTGTAATGGGCAGGACATGGAGCACGGATATGGAGTGAAAGAAGCCATGAAAACTTCTTGTAGAAAAACAAAAAGGAAAGCTTACAGTGAGTAGACCAAAAATGAGGTGGAAGAACAACATTATCACGATTTGAGGTAAATGAATCATACAGGGAATTATTAGAAAACAATAACTTAGAATATGGAATTGTGGAGATGTTATGTCCGCGCGGCCATGGATCTTCGTGTTCGAGAATCAGTGAGTTGGTTTTGTTATTCATTCCCTATTTAAAATCGATGATTCGATTAATGGATGTAAAATTACAATCATCATTGCGCATGTGCAATATTGATAAATGCGGTAAATATATATTTTTTTTGCGCGATAGTGCATTTTGTCATAATTCCAGCAATGAAATTTCAAATTCTTACATTTTGGGGTTGCCAACCTAAATAACTATACTGTAATAAAATAACTATACTGCAATATTACATATTACAAACTACGTGTAAGAAGTAAAACACTGCCCTCTATGTATACTACGTACAATGTATATACAAAAAATATCCAAAAGGTAGTGTTAATATACATTATACGAAACAAATCACTGCATTTTAAATAAACTGAACTTTATTTGAAAAAATATAAAATAATAAATACGCAGTTGCCGCCATTCTATCACTGATTGGTGTCACGGCCTCCTGTAGTTTCAACTAAGAAACATTGCCTACGCTGTTACGTTAGTCAGTTGTTTATAATGAGCGCAAATATTTCCAACAAATATGTTATTATTTTACTATTATTTAATATTTTGAAAACACCATCGCGCAAAAAATAATGTACAACGCACGTTTGTGAAGTATTTTATATAATGTCGGAAATTAAAAACCGAGCGATGGCGAGGTTTTTAAACATTTCCTCGCTTCTGTAAAAACCACTACCAATCTCGCCTCGTAATATACTAATGTGTACGTCTATAACGTAATTGCTGCAATGACAAAGAGTAGATTCATCTGAGGAGAGATGCCATCATTAGGGTATGTCTCTTGAGTAAGTGAAAGGAGCACAGAAATGCCCATTGCATAGCTGTCAATATAGAAGGTGAAGACATGTATAGATCAAGGTTGCCTATATAATACCACAGTGAAACCTTGCTGACATCCAATCTCCATTAACGTACATAGAAGCTAACAATGCCAAGTCTTGCATTAAAAATTGCTCCCAATTGGCCCACATGTCGGATTCCAATATTTATTCTCCAGCCATAAATTAAACACACGATCTCTTCTTAATCTCATTCTTAATATATTTCCACATAGCCGCGGTGGACTAGAGGTTATGCTCCTTGCCTCTGATCCCGAGGGTCGCGGGTTCAAACACGGCCGGGGTCGATGGATTTTTTAGGATGGAAAAATCCAAGGAGCAAGTCCTCCGGGAGGGACTTTAAGCCGTGGGTCCCGCCGAGTCTGAAGATTTTCAGGCTCGTGAAAGATCCTTAAGCCTGAATGTAAAGGCCTCTAAGCAAAATTTACCGAATTTTCCCTTCCTAGTATTACTTCGGTCTCCTAGATGTCAGTATGAGGCGGAACGCTGGTCACGGACCACTGAAATGACATCTATACGAAAACAAGTGTAACTAAATTAGTAAGGTTCAAATTCTTCCATGTAGGGGGAGAGCGCCTAATCTCTGTTAAGGGAAACATGGACTTACAAGATACAAGAAGACATAGTTTATGATGGGATGACCTTACAGTGTTCTATCTTCACTTCCCGTAACTGTAATCATCTTCTTCCTCAAGGTTTCGACCTTCAGGTCGTTCCGAAGTCTGAGCAACCAAAATAGTTCCGTTTTATTCTTCTTGGTCGCCCAACATAGCTCCCTATCTTGTGAGATGATAAGCCATCTATTATGTACACCCTTAGAATGGGTTCTTGACTTTGTTTTCTCGGTTAAATAAAAATATTATTATTATTATTATTATTATTATTATTATTATTATTATTATTATTATTATTATTATTATTATTATTATTATTATTATTAGACCGCAGGACATGTTGCACGTATGGGGAATGAAAGACTTGCAAGGAAGCTTCTTGTAGGAAAGCCAGAGGGAAAAACGCCCAGTTGATAGACCAAGAATGAGGTGGGAGAATAACATTAACTATGATTTGAGGGAAGTAGATTATACAGGGAATGATTGGAAAGCATTAGCCAGGATAGGGATGTATGGATAACTTATGCCCGAGCGGCCATGAACCTACGGGTTCGATAAGGCCAGTGAGTAAGTAAGTAAGTAAGTAAATAAGTAAGTAAGTAATTATTATTAGACCTTTCTAAGAAGAACCAAAGAATGCACAATATTGTACCATATAAGAGGTGAAGAAATAAGAAGAGAATTAGAAATATGTTCAATAAATCATAGAATTGAACAACGCCGCGTCGGTTGTGAACAGCATGTTCAGAGAATGGAAGAAACAAGATTGCCCGAGACAGCATATTATTATTATAAGTAAAGGTAAAGTAAAGTAAAGTGATCCCACAACAGGCCCGGAGGCCCTTGGGGTAGTAGGAGGTTAAGGCTCCCACTTTTTCTAGACAATCGACACTTTATGTCAGCCGGGTTGTCAGCCCTGCGTGACGGCCGCCTTTACCCCCAGAACAAGCGTCTGGTACTCATTTCAGTTAGAGGCTGAGTCGACCCCAGGGCCATAGTGCCGCCAGAGGGTTTGGGTCAGTTTAAAAATCCTGACCCCAACGGGACTTGAACCCTCGACCCTCCGACTTGTAGCTCAGTGCCTTAACCACTACGCTACGGCGTGCCCCGCATATTATTATTATTATTTATTATATACCAAAATGATTAAGGGATGTAGGAAGACCTAGGAAGTGATGGAAGGGATCATTGTGAATTCGGAACAGGCGAATCGCCCAAACCTAGAAGTGAAGATTTTTATTATTATTATTATTATTATTATTATTATTATTATTATTATTATTATTATTATTATTATTATTATTATTATTATTATAAGTGTAGGTACAGAAAGATATGTAAACATTAAAAATCTGTTTATAAAAAACGAAAATTATTATTATCATTATTATTATTATTATTATTATTATTATTAGGGCACGCCGTAGCGTAGTGGTTAAGGCGCTGAGCTACAAGCCGGAGGGTCGAGGGTTCAAGTCCCGTTGGGGTCAGGATTTTTAAACTGACCCAAACCCTCTGGCGGCACTATGGCCCTGGGGTCGACTCAGCCTCTAACGGAAATGAGTACCAGACGCTTGTTCTGGGGTAAAGGCGGCCGTCACGCAGGGCTGACTACCCGGCTGACATCAAGTGCCGATTGTCTAGAAAAAGTGGGAGCCTTGACCTCCTACTACCCCAAGGGCCTCCTGAGGCCTGTTGTGGGATCACTTTCTTTATTATTATTATTATTATATTATTATTATTATTATTATTATTATTATTATATTATATTATTATTATAAATGTGAGTTAGTTTCAAATTGTAGGGTACTGATTTAATCTCTTATATCCAGAAACTATTCTCAAGAATTTTATTTCTGCTCTCTCAATTTTTCTTTTCTCAAATCTAGTGAATGTCCACGCTTCACAACCACATGTTAATATTGGTGTGGTCATCTTTTTGTAGAATTTGATTTAGGTGCCTCTCGTTATTATATTTTGCAAGGTTCATCTAATTGTTCAGCAGATATGAAACTGCATTAATTTAATGCCACAGGAAACGTATTAATGAACTTCTATAAAAAGTGTATGATATATTAATAGAAATACAGAAGTTCGGATGAATTTGCGACACATTTTGAAGTGTGATTTATGGTGTCAAATGAAATATTTTAATTATTATAAGACGATATGAAATCTCGTTAATCTAATCAATGCTGAAAACGTACTACTCACTGACATCTGTAGGAAAATAAGTGTAACTAAATTAGTATGATTAAGATATCTCACGATAGGGGTACACCCAGTGTATTCTAAAAAGACTATATATAGTAATATATTTATTAAACACAATGTGTACATCAAATTAAATTTAGCTTTTTACCAGTCTTTAATTAAATTGTTTAGAGCCAGAGTCCTGTTTTTACACTTCGCTAGATCATATATAGGACATGGATAGTTGCATAATTTACAGATGCAGTCCTCCTTGGGTTCATGGTACATGTTGTTCAGGCATATATTCCCATGAAATCCATGGGCTGCGAAACGTGTGTACAGGTGCCGAAGTTCGAAATTCGGTTGCTTCCAGGTTTCTGTTTTCATTGCGTCCGTTTCCATAATTTCTGTCGGTATCTGGGCGGCTTTGTTCTGTCTCTCCTCGATGACGATTCTGTATGCTTGCGTTTCCGGTAGTCTGAAACAGTGTCTGATATCTTCGATGAAGAAGGATTCCTGGGCTATTGTATAGGCATAACTATTTCTTGTATATTTTGAAATTGTCAGTGCTCTTTTGAGAAACCTTGATTTAACGTTCTCCAGTTTCTTAAGATTTTTCACTTCATATACAGGATCGAGCAACAGCTGCAACGAAAGCCATGTACGATATCCCAAAACTCCAAAGACTATCCCTCTCAACTGCAATGAAACTCTTCAACCTTAAAGTAATGCCGGCCGCAACATACGGAATCCAGCTTATATGGAAGAAGACTTAATATGGTTTCCTATAAAGATCATATAGCTCAGGTATGTCCAACCCGCGGGCACGCGGGCCGCTTGCGGCCCTCGTTCCCATCGCATGCGGCCCGCAATGATAATTGCTCTATCACGTCGCATTCGGCCCGCAGTGATATTTGAAAGTTATAATCTAATATAATTTATGAAATAAGTAATTGTATTTGGTATAAAATGGGGCACGCCGTAGCGTAGTGGTTAACGCACTGCGCTACAAGCCGGAAGGTCGAGGGTTCAAGTCCCGGTGGGGCCAGGATTTTTAAACTGACCCAAACCTTCTGGCGGCACTATGGCCCTGGGGTCGACTCAGCCTCTAACGAAAATGAGTACCAGACGCTTGTTCTGGGGTAAAGGCGGCCGTCATGCAGGGCTGACAACCCGGCTGACATCAAGTGCCGATTGTCCAGAAAAAGTGGGAGCCTTAACCTCCCACTACCTCAAGGGCCTCCTGAGGCCTGTAGTGGGAATACTTTACTTTTACCTTTACCTTATTTGGTATAAAATAAACTTGAAAAAACAAGACTTTTTCTGTTTCCAACACATGTGTTTGCAAAAGTTATCCTACTGATCATCTTACTCAAAACATGGAGAAATCACACCCGTTTTAAGAAACGACCAGCCCACATTTTTATTTATGATCCTACCTACTGAGCTTCACTTTGAAGTTTCCGTGCATTTTTGACCGCGCTGTTACTATTTTCAAAGGCGAGTTTGTGTCAGATGTTTTATTATCGTTACTTTTTTTACATTTCAAGTTAGTTTCCAGTTTGCAGTTGTTCGCTCATATTGTGGTGTCAGTGTTAGTGAGAGGTTTGAAGAATATATTTAATTCTGTGAGTTTCATAAGTGTTAATTATGACTTCTAAGTGTAACGGCAAGACATAATCGTTCTATTTAGATTTTTGAATTAGATTATACATGAAAAAAAATATTTAATTTGATTTTAAAAATAATTTAACTAATATATGCATAATATTTTAATAAAAATAACATCACAATATATTAACTAATTTATATTTAAATTAATTGGTTTATCTTAGATTCTATTTCATACGGTAAAAAAATCGTATCATGTGGCCCGCAAACCAGTTCGTCTTAACAACAGTGGCCCTTTTCCAGAAAAGGTTGGACACGCCTGATATAGCTCATTGTTTTTATAGTATTCTCCATTCGTTGTGTATTCATCGAATTAATTTTATGCATATTAATATTAGGCCTAATTTTAACAAAGATTCAACATTTAAAAATGTAAATTTACAGATGAATAAGGAAAAGATTACAATGTTCTCTATAGATAAATTCAAATAACAAAAACATAAGTCGAGATCAGTCGACCATTTGAAATTGCACAAATTGGTTGCCTAGCTACGGATGACCAGTACACTTATCAGTACTTTAAATACTGGACCATCAACCAGATGGCCGCTTCTCCAAGAGCCTCTCAAGAGATTTCCTTCAGCTCATGTTCCACCTTCATTCTTTCTTTCCTTTTTATCTCCGACACTAAAGATCTTCCATGAAGACGAAAGTTATAAAAAAAAGACCATTGTTCTTTTTTTTAAGAACTGCAGTTTAACTTTTTTGTTCTTTCTATCGGCAAGCCTCCTTTAATTACGTCGATGATTGATCATGATAGAGCAAGATGGAGTTATGAAAAGATACTTCAAAGTTTTTTTATTATTATTCTTTTTTACTTGATTTAAATCTTGTGTTAAGATTGTCACAGGCTAAATGGAACTGACGTGACTTGACGAAGAGAAATTTTTTGATGTGTTAGAAGGCTCATTCTTCAAAGAAAAGCCTGTAACTTCATAAAGTTTTCAAGAAATTAACATCAAGAGCTTCTTAACGACTCGTGAATTGTTACATTGTGTTCCCACAACTAAATTAAAAAATGCAATCTACTTCTTGTGCTCATTTCATTTAATATATTATTATTACCATTATTATTATTATTATTATTATTATTATTATTATTATTATTATTATTATCATCATCATCATCATCATCCCAAACGGTCCCCGAAATCATATGGCCATCATCATAATCCTTATCATTATCATCATCACCATCATCATCCTTCACCGGTGTGGAAAGCAACGGGAAGCTACCACACCTACAATTCCCTAGTAAAAGCTGCAAGTATAGCGTGAAAATGCTATGATTACAGTGAAGGACCTGCCTTCGGGCAGAATTACTATGGATTATCATCATTAGATTTACTTACTTACTCACTGGCACTATCGAACCCGTAGGTTCATGGCCATGCGGACATAAGCTCTCCATACATCCCTATCCTGAGCTAATGCTTTCCACTCATTCTCTCTATAATCTACTTCCCTCAAATCATAGTTAATGTTATACTCCCACCTCATTCTTGGTCTACCAACTGGGCGTTTTCCCTCTGGCTGTCCTACGAGATGCTTCCATGCAAGTCTTTCATTCCCCATACGCGCAACATGTCCAGCCCATCGCAGTCTACGAGACTTAACTATTCTTATTATATCTGCTACAGAAAAAAAAATACACGCATTTTCGGTTACTGATCTATGCAACAACCTGTTGATTAATCGATTAATATTTATCTTGAAATGAATAATGCGGTCTGCTGAAGAGGTGCACAGATTAAAAATAGAGAACATTTACCGTTTTCCTCACCTGTAAGACAAATGTCAGGAAAACTTTAAGGCCTAAACGGTCCCCGAAATCATATGGCCATCATCTCCATCATCATCCTTATCATTATCAACATCATCGTCATCCTTCAACGGTGTGGAAAGCAACGGGAAGCTACCACACCTACACAATTCCCTAGTAAAGCTGCAAGCAAAGCATGAAAATGCTATGATTGCAGTGAAGGACCTGCCTTCGGGCAGAATTACTATGGATGGATGGACCGTCATCTGTCTCTCTAGTATGAAAACCCGAAGCATGAAAAGTGCATTATGTAGCACTGGGAAATAACACATATGCCTAAAACAAAAATAGGAACAAGAAAGATCAAAACAATAATAGGTATTGACACATGATGCAATAAAAATACTGTACATATATTTCCACCGCGTGCTGAAACAGCAATAAGTGAAACGATAACAAGAATATGTTATTTATCTGCTCCAGTTTATTGTTTAATTATACGTGTTTTAATTTTTGTTGTCACTTTTTAACGAGTACGGCTGCGATGTAGGAAAAATTCATTTATGTGCATATTTACATTGGTCTTGTTTTCTTTATACTCTTATGCATATTAAATATACATTCCATGCATTTCAATGAGTCACCACTGACACCGATATGCAAATTTAATTACACCAACAGGAATTCAATACGCAAGATATAAATATGTCATTTATATTCATTTTTTTGCAATCGCTTAAATCTTGTTGTCCCTTCTTCTTCTTCTTCTACAACAAGGTTTAGGCTATGCAGCCTGTTCCGGCGAAGTTAAAAGTGGAGTCCATCTTCTACGTGGTCGGCCAACATCTCTTGTTCCTCTGGGATTATACAGGAAGGTTCTTTTTGTTCATTCTCATTAAGTGTTCTGTCCATTTCTTATTATTTTCGCTGATTTTATCTTCAATTTTATATATATTTAATTCTTCTCGTATAGTTTCATTCCTTATTCTATCCGCTCTTGTGCATCCTTTCACATTAGGTAAAAACAGCATTTCCGCAGTCTGTATCCTGCTTTTATCCCTTGATTTCATTATCAAATTTTCACTTCCATACAACAACAAAGGAACAGCCATTGTTTTATATAATTTAAGTTTCGTATATTTCCTTGTTTTCCGACCTAAGGTTCTTTTTATGGTTCCACAAATAGCCTGAAATTTATTTACTTTATTTTCTATATCTTTATTTTCTCTATAAGTTATATCACATCCTAAATATTGGAAATGTGATACTTGTTCTATTATTTTGTTATCCAGTACAATTTTTGATCTAATTCCATATTTACCAATAAATGCCATTACTTTTGACTTATTTATTGATATTTTACAATTATATCTATTGGCTATTAATTTAAATTTATATGTAACATTTGGAGCTCATTTTCAGATTCTGCTAAAAGTACTACATCGTCAGCGAATAATAAAGCATTTATTTTATCTTTATTATCAATTAATATTCCTTCATTAGTTAAAACCTTCTTCCATTCTTTTAGGATATCGTCCATATAAATATTAAATAATATAGGTGAGAGTGAACACCCTTGTCGTACTCCTTGGTTTATTTGAAAAAATGTCTTATTTTTTGTCAACTGAGGGTCAAAACAAATATTTGTTCCATAGTACAAGCTCTTAACAGTTTCTATAATCTGAATAGGGAGGCCTTTGTCTTTTAGGATATTCCACAATATTTCCCTATTTACTCGATCAAATGCTTTATGTAAGTCTATAAATAACAAACTTGTTGTCCCTTAAGACACGTAATAAAAACAAAATAATAGCCCAATGTTCATATTACCAGTCATGTATTGCAAAGCTATACCCACATAACCTGATGTGAGGGCAAGGATATCTATGCCTATCGGGAGTTATTTTTTAACTAAGTTAACTCTATTTACGATTATTTACGTCGGCCGTGTTGGACTAGTGGTTATGGTCCTTGCCTCTGGTCCCGAGGGTCGCGGGTTCAAACCCGGCCGGGGTCGATGGATTTTTAGGACGGAAAAATCCAAGGAGCAAGTCCTCCGGAGGGTCTTTAAGCCGTGGGTCCCGAGTCTGAAGATTTTCAGGCTCGTAAAGCCTGAATGAAAAGGCCTCTAAGCAAAATTTACCGAATTTTCCCGTCCATTACCTTGGTTTCCTAGATATCAGTATGAGTCGGAACGCTGACCACCGGCCACTCAAAATGACATCCGTATGAAAACAAGTGTAACTAAATTAGTATGGTTCAAATTTGTTCCTGTAGGGGGAGAGCGCCTAAATCTCTGTAAAGGGAAAAACATAGGCTTACAATACAATACAATTTCCTTACTGATGTCAGCGAGTGATATGTGGTTAGCACATGACTTCAAAGAGACATTTAGTAGGCAAACTAAGGTAACATGAGGTGGGAAATACTTATAGAATTTTGCTCAGTCTCTAATTTAGGCTTTAGGTTCTTTAAAGTGCCTGAAAATCTTCAGACTTGGGAACCACAAGTCCCTTCCCGAGAACATTATCTCTTGGATTTTTCTTCTTCTTCTTCCTTAAGCCCTTTCCTTCCCTGTGTCGGTTTAGGTCGCTCTCTAATGTGAACATATTGACCAAGTTAATTTAGTTACGCCCATTTATCCATAGATTTCAGCGAGTGATAGGGTCAGCCTAGTGTCTCAATGAGGCATCTAGTGGGAAACTAACATATTACTGGATGGGAAACGATCGGTAAATTTTGCACAGAAGTACTTTATTTAGGCTTATGGTTGTTTTACGAGCTTGAAAATCATGAGACTCGGGACCCGCTGCGTTGAAGCCCTCCAGCAAGACTTGTTCCTTGGATTTTTCCATCCTAAAAAATCCATCGACCCCGACCAGGTTTGAACCCGCGTCCCTCGGGAACAGAGGCAAGGAGCATAAGCACTAGCTCACCGCGGCCGAATATGAAAAAGTATACAGACCTTAAAAACTGGTGTACATAATTGCTTTTCTTCCCTAGGGAAGTAAATTGAGCAATTACATGCCGTTATCAATGGATACCAAGGCCTCTCTGGTAAATTCAACTTACTTCCCTAAAAACAGACTGATAATTAGGCCATATTGGAGTGAACAAAATAAATTATCAGGACATACTTAGATTAGATTAGATTTATTTAGCCTGGTGGAGTTAAGGCCATGTGGCCTTCTCTTTCACTCACCAGGACAAACATATATTACATCAGAATATAACAATCTCAATTAACTCTAATATTAAATACTAAATAAAAATTTGATCAAAAGATAATATCTATTATATTACGATCTATAATGCAACTAGTTAATGTTAGTTAAAATTAAGACTAGAACTAATAATAAAATGTATACAAGCTAGACATATTAAATTGCCCTGTCTAATGTTTATAAAAAAACAAAGTTGGTTTATTTTGAAGTAGAAATAATTTTTGATTTGCTATTCCTTGTGCCAAATTTAATTCATTCGTGTTCATATTGAAAGCATTAGTAGGCTATTATGAAATAACTAGATAAAAAATAACAACAATAGGTTGCTAGGGTTATGTTTACCCTAGCAACAACAAGTTCTTAAATATTAACACTATTAATAGTGAAAATACACAAATAATTCCTTATTTATATACACTTATCAGTCTTAGACAATATTATTGAACGATAGAAACACAATTTTTCATATTAATAACATATATAACTTATTATCTCACTAAATATATTAAGACAATTACTATTTGCTTATTACCAGATTCACGGACTTCTTGATCTCACAAAAATAATGAGGTATAGAAAACTAATTTTACGATTATACAGTATTTAAAACAAAACAAAAGCAAATATTTGTTAATATTATTTTTATAAATAATTAAATTTATTAATTGTTAAACAATACTATCATTGAGGTGTATAAGTTAGTTTGTTATTAAATAATTCTTTAGTTTGTTTTTGAAGGATGTTATAGTTTGACATAGGACGGAAAGGAATTCCATGTTTTGTTAAGTGAGACCGTAAAAGATAATGAATAACATGCAGTGTGATGAAGAGGGATATAAAGGACAATGTACTGATGGGATCTATCAACCCGGATAAAAGAAAATTCAAAAGTGGAAATATTACTGCTCAAAAATGATCAAAAACTTTCTTACACATTTAACCAAAAATAAATCTAATACCTTTTTTCTTGATTTAGTCATACGTATGTGTGTTTGTATTGGATTGATATTCAATTAGACCGTTAAATCTAACGATCCAACCTACCAGTGTTCTAAAAAGTGTAATATTACATTAAGCCTCGCCATCTAATTTCCGGCTGAAGCAGTTTATACCATTCGTAACGTATTTAACTTCATCGCGTTCATTTATCGATAAAGATAAAAAAGGCTATATACCTCTGCTAAGCCTCTGAGCAAAATGTATCAAACAATTAATAATAAAAAATGAACGTATAAATTGTTTATCTACAAATACAGTCCATAGTTATGATCAGCTATATTTTTTATGACTTCCTCTTCATCTGCGTTCACATTTTGTAATACACGCTCTATTATATAAACAACATAGAACATAATTCGGAATAAATTATTTACAGGCCTTGCTGATAATTAGCCTACTGTACAGGGACGTCAATTTATTTTAATTAATCCGCATATTGTTCCTAGGTATTTGAATTCAGCCACTTCATCAACATTCCTCTCAATTCCTAGGAACAATAATTACAAATAGGAATGAGATGCACAAAGAAATTAAACGCAGGCTCAATTCAGGAAATGCATGTTAATATGCATTACAGGGACTCTTGTCATACCAACTTCTCTCAAAAAAAGTTAAACTGAAAACAATATAAAACTATTCTCTCAGTTATATTATACAGAAGCGAAGCATGGACACTTATTTTAAAAGAGGAAAGAAGAAAACGAGTATTTGAGAGTAAAGTTCTTAGGAAAATTTTTGCACCAAAAAAGAGATGAACAGACATGTGAATGGAGAAAATTACATAACAGTGAGTTACATGGTCTTTATAGGAAACCAGATATAATAAGAATAGTTAAGTACAGTAGACTGCGATGGGCAGGACATGTGGCACGAAAGGGAATGAAAGAGGCGCATGGAAGCACCTTGTAGGAAAACTAGAGGGCAAACGCCCAGTTCGTAGACTAAGAACGAGGTGGGAAAATACATATTGAAGACTGATTCATTTAGAGAAATGTCTAATTTAAACAGTTTTCAGTATTTATTTTCATTTAATGTTATTTCATTACATTCTTTGTTCTTTCTTATTTTCACTCAATTTCTCTAGGATTCTGATTAGAATTCACGGAATTGGAATGAATTTACATGTGCAATAATTGTTTTTCAGCACTGCTACTCATGATTTGATTATCTTCTTCCGCCATTTCGTTACATATAGATCACTATTCGCTTGAAAGCCAACTTTTAAAAATAAACAAAACAGGTCTGGATAGTTATACATGCACAATGTCGTGATACTCTCCGGATAGATCACCAATCCACTGAAAACCCAACTTTTGAATTTTTGTGGGTTAAATCTCTTTTCGGGGCAACTCTTTAATCATTACACTGGTCAACATGATTTTTGTCTCATGAGTACAAATAGTTGTACTGAATGAAGTTTTTTATCATGTTTTCAAATATGTATTCGGAATTTCTCCATCACCTACAGTTTTTTATTTCAATTTTAATTAATGGATTTAAATAATTATTTTTAATAAACGTTTTTTCGTCCATTTGTCCATTGTAAAATAAAACCAAATGAGCTAACTCAGGAGATTTCAGCTATTGAAAAAGAGATATCATGGCAAATGTAATCCTAATACGCTGGCCGATTATTGTTGGACCATCAAGAGGTATGCTCCACAGGCGAAATATAGCAGAAAATCATCATTTCTTACTTTCTAGGTGAGTCCGAATGTTCGAATATTGAGTAGTTATGAATGTAGAAAGTATTAAAGTGTTTGAAATTATAAATTTCTATCTCTCGGAAACCTAGCGTGATGGAGAAAAACCGATATCATATTTGAATTCAGGAAAAAAAAAATACTATCAGAATCACATATTTTTCTTTCTGAGACAAAAACAAAGTTTGTTTTTGGTTGCTGAGTGTTATTGTTAGTGAGTTGAAACAGTTACCTTGGAGTTAATCCGAGTGCAAACTTGGAACGTGCATATATCTATCTGCGTTACATGTTGTGTACTCAGATTATGTGTATACACATGTATCTACACCTTGCTGATGTAATTACAACAGACAGGTACGTGAACGTCTGTGGAACATTAAATTCAAATCTGTGTCTCACAGGTAGTTTCTTGCTCCAGAAATAATAGTTCAAGAGCAAGCAGCAAAACTGTATGCTCCAAATGTTTATCAGAATTAAACGAAATTATTATGTTAGTTATTTCACTCTAAAAAATACAACTGTCAAGAAATTCGGACATGGGTTCTACTGGGGTTAAATTTTCCGGAGTTCAAATAGTCCCCCATTCGGTTCTCCGAGCGGGAACCACTTCAGGGAACCCATGCCATAAGCTCAAACACAGGGATGGACAGGACATGTGGCACGAATGGGGAATGAAATACGTGCATGGAAGCTTCTTGTAGGAAAACTACAAGGAAAACGCCCAGTTGGTAGACCAAGAATGAGGTGGGAGAATAACATTGACTATGATTTGAGGAAGTAGATTATACAGGGGATGATTGATAAACATTAGCTCAGGATAGGGATGTATGGAGAGCTTATGTCCGTGCGGCCATGAACCTATGGGTTCGATAGAGCCAGTGAGTTAGTTACTGTTGAAGCAATTAATGCGTTTTATTCTATGATAATTTTCACATATTTATAGGGCATTCGATAAGTAATGGCAACCCTGCTATGGCATCATAAAAAAGTATTTACTTTCGACATTATGAACTTAATTTATAGTCTCTTGATAAGTCAACTGCACGTTGTCAAATCCTTAGAAGACGGCGCACTCCATCTGCAGCATAATTTGTGGATATTTCTCTCATATGATAGATCAAGAGCTTTCTACATATCAACTTTTGATTTAAATCTATCTTTGATCTTTGTGAAAAAGTTAAAAAGGGCTCATGTCTGACGAATTTGGTGGATGTTTTTGAGATTAAATTCATTTTTGAGAAATAAGTGGGTGGTCAGGTAATAGTTCACGTTAGAGGTTGAGTCGAACCCAGGCTCATGGTGCCACCAGAAGGTTTGGGACAGTTTAAAAATCCTGGCCTTACCGGGGCTCGAACTCCCGACCCGACTTGTTGCGTAATGTTTTAACCAACAACGGTACTGGGTGCCCCGACCATTAAAAGTGCAGAGAGGGGGATGTGAAAACCAAAAATAAAAAATAGTTCTAGCAGCCGCCATGTTTGCTTCGTCCTGATGTATTGACATATAATTTAATTAACCCTTAAAAGGCATCGTATCCTACAAGTTAAATTAGTTTAATTTATTAAAAATTTTAAATAAAGTAATATAAAAACTAATCACTAGAAATTATTTTAAATTGTGTCAAATTATGGAACAATACACTATTCAAACGTAATATCTCACGGTTATGATAGGTTTGTTTTCTCTGCAGTCAGGCACGTTTAGGTGAACCGAATGGTGAACTTGAAATTACTTTTAGTTTTCATCTGATTGTTTTGAAATTTTTATCACATTCATTATGTGCTTATAGAAGCGTTTCTGTGACGTTTGGTGCTATAAATAGAATAATTACAGAATTATGATTTTTTAAAACTATTTTTTTTAATATTTCCTAAAAAATGCTCCTTACGATGCATTTTTAAATATTCTCTGTTCAAATTTGAGATTCAGAGTTTTCATGACTTCACTAAACACATTTGCTATGCAAAAAATATTCATAAATGGAGGATACTGTTTATTTTTTCATTAAAAAAATTATAACTTCTTATATTTTCCATCTCAATTTAAAAGAATACCTGTGTCTTATACTAGTAACTGCATAACAAATTTGAGTTAGCATTTATTGGAGAGTTTAACCACAAAATTTCACATTGATAGCAAACTCATTGCATCGTAACGAGCATTTTAAGTTTTGGAAAATGTCAAAATAATGAAAACCGAAAAAAACGCATTTTACATTTTAAGTAGTAATGCTAACCATACGTGCAAGGGTATTTAAACTCTTACGTCACGGGTTTCAATTTTGTTCCTACAATAAAAATGTTTACATGAAAATGATCCTAACGAATCAGAGTCATTAAAAAACAAATAAACAAAAAATGAAATTTTTTAAACATTTTTTTCAACATTTTCACCATTCGGTCCCCTTCAATAAATTAGAATAAGAAATTGAGTTTATTGTATGGGTACATAAAGGGTGGCACTGCTCTTCCAACCCCTAAGTCTGGTATAATCTAGTTTCTTCAATTTCTTCATCAACTTCCAGGGATTAAGCCTGTTGCCTCGTTCCGGTTTCATGAAAGCTAGAATTGTTAAAATTGTTCAGACCATCTACTGTGTGGGAGTCCAACATTTCTCCTTCCGTGCGGTTTATAATTTATCAATACATTTTGGAATTCTATCAACATATTCTTTTGTACAGGCGTTTCTATATTTATTTGTTCGATCTGTAAGTTGGAAAATATTTAGTTCTTTTCTTATATCTTAATTTATTTTCTTAACCAGTAAGAGTGTATCCTGCTATATACCTTAAAAATCTCATCTCAGCTGCTTCCAATCTTTGTTCCTGCCTTTTAGTGATCGTCAAACATTCTGATCCATACATCAATACGGGAACAGCCATTACTTTATAAAATTTTACTTTTGTTTCTTTTCTTGTGTTTTAAGGGTTATTTTATTAGTGTCACACATTAGAAAAATGTGTGTATTTTATCATGAATATCTTCAATTTTAACAGTTTCTTCAACTTAAAATTAATATATATCTTCTTCTTCTTCTTCTTCCTTCTAAGTATTAGGCCAAAGCCTTGTTACTATCCTATAGAAAATTTTCTCTCCAGCGTTTCATAGGACGGCCCAGAGATCGTATAAGACTTGAAAGCATAATAATAGTCCTTTCGATTGGTTGCTGGCCCCAAAGGAAGGCAAGACCAGTGATATATTCCATAAACCAGCAAAATCGTACCATAACTTCGACTTATAAGATTTCGCTTGGTTTGCGCAGTTCCTGCGTGACGGACGTTTTTTAATTGTAATAGAATCTATAAAATTTTGTGAAATCGTGATTGTGGTTCAGATCTCGTTTCTTAAGTCGACCGATCGATTGCGATTTGTTTTTTAGATGACACGGGTTGTCAAGGTGGATACAGTACAAACTGTATATCACTAGTGAAGCTGGGACTTGAATTAGTATTTCTCCTCTGAGACATGCATTGTACACTTATGAGCTCTTAGTTGAACGTATTCATTTCCATACCTACATGATGTGATTAAATTCACTTAGAGAGAACCTCTTAGCGCTTTGTAACTGTCTTAACAGAACTACATAATGGATCACCTGCATGGATAACATAGAACTTGTTTGTTGAAACGGCACTTCAAATATTCATATATATATATATATATAATGAATTTAAGTCTGTATGTCTCTCCTTGATTGGACCCAAAAACTACTTGATCGATTTGAATGGGTTTGCACAATCATTTAGAGAATTTTTCTGGGACAATTAACGTATATAACATATCACAGTACATACTACAAGAGTCGGAAATAAAATAAAGTGCATCGGTTTTGATAAAATTTCCTTTTTCGACGCTTAAATGGCTTACACTGCCTAAACCATACCTAATACACCAAATTAATGTACATAGAATTGAAAATCTCAAAAAAGTCTACAAAAAAAAGTCCTGGTCAACATATGTGTAACTTTTACGGATAACTCATAATAACCATTTTTGTCTTTCAGCTCATTTGTGCTAAGAAGATCGGGATAAATATATTCCCGAGCAATGCCTGGTAATCATGACAGTGTATCTAAAACAATTATGATGTAAAGTTATCATTATTTTTCATTTTACTTATTCAACTAAAAAAAAAAAGAAACATTAAATTTATTTAGGCGTAGTTGCGCACGTAAGGTAGCGCGCTGCCTTGTCACGTAGCAGGTTCGGATAATATTCCCGGTCGGGGCAAGCTTCCTGGGTGAGACAAATGTCAGGTAACTTTGAGGACCATCAGGTCCTGGAACATCATCTACCCACAATCATCATCATTTTCATTGCGGAGTGGAAAGCAACCACATATATAATTCCCTAGTAAAACTGTAAAGCATAGCATGAAAATTCTATGATTGCAGTGAAGGACCTGCCCTAGGGCAGAACACTATAGAATAGAATATAATAAATTCGGCGTGCTCGCTCAGGTGATAGCCTGCTGCTTTCGATTTAATGGGCCCGGTTCTATACCCGACGTGATAGAAGAGTTTAAGTGTTAAATTAATTTAAGTGTAAAATTTTGAATTACGGATTCAGAAAGATTGTTTACTATTTTTAATCGCCAGATCAGAGGTGGGTTCCTTCCATCCATAGTAATTCTGCCCGAGGGCAGGTCTTTGACTGCAACCATAGCATTTTCATGCTATGCTTTGCAGCTTTACTAGGGAATTATAGGTGTGGTAGCTTCCCGTTACTTTCCACACCGGTGAAGGCTGGTGATAATAATGATGATGATGATGGGCGGATGATTTTCGGGGAACATTGGGCCCTAAGCGTCCTGACATTTGTCTTACAGATGAGGAATAACCGCGAAAAAACCTCACCCAGGAGCCTGTTCCTACCGGGAATCGAACCCAAGGCGTGACAAGGCAGCACGCTACCTCGAGACCACAGAGGTGGACGTGGATTCCTTGCAACCCGTGGTATAATACCGTTCAGTGCACAGTAACTCGATCGAAATTGACATTCAAATATTGTCGGTGCACAGTAAGTATCCATCTATGCGCTTGATTGTTCATCAAATTCCTGTATTAAATTGCAAATCTCTCTATAGTTCATAAGTTAAAAAGGATTGGTACTGCTGATACAGATTCATCTATCGGATGGTACGTTAAGGCTGATGGCTCCCTTGGTGCTTTTTGACACTGTTTTCATCAATTAAGTTGAAGTGGAAACCATCACTGGTTGTTTTCTTAACACACCCACATGCGCATATATTCGCAACCAAGCAACACAGTTGAATATCAGTGTATTATCTTGTCATCTTGTCCGACGTAAAGTTGAACAGGAGGGTGTGTTACGACCGTAAACCAGCCAGTGTAGTTTAAAGTGAATTACAATCAATAAGTTTAAATAAGTGGGAAAATGGATGGCTAAAACACCACAAAAGGTGTGAAGGAAAGTTTGAAATTAAAATTATTTTTAACTGGAAAAGTAACTACTTTCTTAACAGGCAGGGGAAATAAACAGTTATTACTGTCGTTTTAAAATAAAATACAGTCCTTTGTGTACATGCGGAAACTCGGAACAAACCATAGATCATCTATTGTTTCAATGTAAAAACTAGAAACAGAAAAACAGTTATTTAAGAACAACATGATTAAGAAATATGGTAAATAGAATTCGATAAATTAAGACTAGTACAGGAGTACACAGTTGAATTAATCTCATTTATTAATTCCATAGATTTAGACAGATTTTAGAGCAAATAGAAGCCAATTCAATGAGTGGAACAAATAGATAAAAACATTATAAGTGGCCATAGAAAATTAATGAAAAGAAAATATTTTTTTTGCAAATAATTTTATGTAAACAATTTTGTAACTTAAAACAAGTAGTATTACTTTGTCTGTGATGGAACATTCTGAAAAATAATTAAAATAAAAAAGAGAGGGGTTGTCTTGTCACATCTAGTAAGCACTGTTTAACAGCCCTGTATTATAGTTTTATATTAACTAGTATTAGGTGAAATATTCTCATACACTCAACCTAGGATTTAAAGAGAGATCAGGACTTCATTGGTTTAGGTTAGGGGCATGGAATTTTTTAAATATTAGCGACGATCACGATATGCGAATATGTCTAATGTGCGGGAGCTTTGAAGTCGAGATACATATATTAGCAAAATGTAACGATTTATAATATTGGAGACGTCAGTTATTGTCGGAAAGATTTCTAAATTCAAATCGTGAAAGATTGGCATGCTACGAGTTATTGGTAAACCCAGAAAATTGAATAACTTAGGTAAATTTCTGGGCAAAACGCGGGAAATAAGAACAACACTCATTCATGAATACATTAATATGTTAGAAAATTGTAATATCATTAATTCCACATAACCAAACTAATGTATAATGTAATTGTAATTATTGTTATTTAATTGTAATATTATTGTGTTTTCTTTTTTGTTTTAAGTTATGTTATTACCAAACATTAACTTATTGTAACAGACTGTCAACAGCACGTACGACTTACTGCCCGTGCAACCCATATTTGTAAATAACATTGCATGTATCTTACTTTTAGTCTAATAAAGTCCTATTACTACTACTACTACTAATACTACTACTACTACTAGTACTTTTATAATACAAAATGAGTGAAACAGAGGAGAAATCAACCTCTGATATTGATCTTGTAGTTGCTTCTCCGTCCAAAAGCAACGTAACCTCGGAATTAAGAGAAAATGTAAAGGTGCCGTCATTAAACAGAATGAATGCTTGATGTCAGAGCCAAGTACGCTGCCCTCTGTCTCTGTCTGTCTCTTTTTCATGCGAGCTGATAACCAAATATAAAGTATCGGTCGCTTACCCACACTACTTCATTCCAAACAGCTTTTTACAAAAATATTTTAGTTTATTTTAACGTCCGGTAGTCCCTGATTTCCTGTGGTAGGGAATTCCAGTTGCGAGAAGCGAAGATAGTAGGCCTATATGATGTGGATTGATGTAATGTCCTATGTTGCGATATATTAAGCAAGAGATTATGTTGTGATAGTGTGTTTAAATTATGGTTGGAGCAAAGATAGTGGAAACGAGAGGCTATATAATTGGGAGTCGAGATATGTAGAACCTTAAATAAGAGAACTAGACATTGTAATTGTTTTCTACCTTTTATATGGAGTCATTATAAGATATCCATCCACAGTAATTCTGCCCGAGGGCAAGTCTTTCACTGCAACCATAGCATTTTCATGCTATGCTTTGCAGCTTTACTAGGGAATTGTAGGTGTGGTAGCTTCCGTTGCTTTCCACACCGGTGAAGGATGAAGATGATGATAATGATAAGGATGATAATGATGATGATGATGGTCATATGATTTCGGGAACCGTTTGGACATGATAAGATATAATGGGAGAATATTGAGTCTTGCCAAGAATGATTACATTAACACCTAATTTTATTTATATAACTTATTTTTTCAATTGTTTTCTTAAAACAGGCTATTTTAACCAAAGTAGTTTTCCAGCAAGATCCTAAATTATTTTTTCCAAATGCTCCAGGTAGTCATTACGACATTTCTGGTGTACTCTCCTGGCATGGCGTATTTGTAACCCACTTCTGAGGCTGAGGCGCCTGGAAGGCGGGGGTACGCTGCCCTGATGATATGAGAGTTGATTATGGTAATGATGCGCCAGGAGAGGCCTTAAACTAAACTTAAGCTAATTAGGCGGATATGATATTGATGGCCAGATGGTGTTCTGAAGCAGTTTGGGTCTTAAAGTCTCCTGACATTTATCTTATGGGTGAGGAAAAACCCCGAAAAAACCTCACCCTGGAAGCTAGTCCCGACCGGGGATCGAACCCGGGCCCGCTGTGTGACAAGGCAGCATGCTACCTCGAGATTACAGCGGTGGACAGCTCCTAAATTATTGATACTTGCATTTATAAATTGGTTTAAACAAATATTGCAACTGATAAAGAATTCCTAACAACATCGCTACTGTTATTTCGAGCTGGTGAACTTGACGTCCAACATCAAGGCAACTTGTCACACTATATTAATGGTCACTTTTGCCTGCCACGTGATTTTCAGTAAACTGAAGCTCGGAATACGTTAATCTTTGACGTAACATTCGTGGCCAATCATTTCTTGCGGCATGGGGTCAGTGGGAGTACCTCCACCCTCATTGATTTATCGATTCAACCCCGACAAGTGGTGAAGGGGTTGACTGCTCAAGGATATTGTTATGCATTTCACTGCTTCTATTCAGATTTCACCGCATGCGAATATGATGAATTAGATTTTCTTGCTAGCTTCCTATATCTGACAACTGGAAGCACAGTAAATATTTTTTTAGTCTCATCTTACTTCATATTCTATTCTTATTCGAACCCAAGTTCGATTAATCAGATTGAAAATGGGTATAAACTTATATGTGCACCAAGCTCTGCTAGCATTTTTGCAACCACTCGCGTGTGCGTGCCCTGATCGTACCAATCTTATTATAATTACCTTGAGTTTGAAAGTATTGAGTGCTTATATCAACAATCCTTTGCCTGGGCCCATAGAAGGCAAAGATTAATCCACCTTTCCTTAATAAATTATTAATAATATAGTACTCTATGCTAAACAGTATTATAATCGTGGAAGCTGGAAGGAAAAAGAGGATTACATTGGCTTGAGAAAGCTTTGGAGTTTATATCAATATCTAACACGACTAGCTACGCATTTAGTAAACAGAAGTTAACTAAAAACAATTTAACTTTAACAAGAGTCATAAGTCAGATAAATTAAATACAAATAATACAACAAAAGATGATCTTCGTGACATTGAAAAAATAAGTTATAAAAGAAATAATAATATTAATTGGTCATCCAGAGAAAAGATCAATAACAACAATAATAATAATTTAAGGGAGGAAAGGAGATTACGAGTATTTGAGAATAAAGTTCTTAGGAAAATGTTTGGACCAAAGAGAGATGAACAGACAGGTGAATGGAGAAGACTACATAACAATGAACTACATGGTCTTTATAGGAAGTCCGATATAATAAGAACAGTTAAGTCTCGTAGACTGCGATGGGCAGGACATGTTGCGCGTATGGGGAATGAAAGACGTGCATGGAAACTTCTTGTAGGAAAGCCAGAAGGAAAAGCCCAGTTGGTAGACCAAGAATGAGGTGTGAAAATAACATTAACTATGATTTGAGGGAAGTAGATTATAGAGCGAATGATTGGAAAGCATTAGCTCAGGATAGGAATGTATGGAGAGCTTATGTCCGCGCTGCCATGAACCTACAGGTTCGATAGTGCCAGTGAGTAAGTAAGTAAGTAAGTAAGTAAGTAATAATAATACATACATACAACACTCAAACCAGTCCAGCCAAGGGCTAGGTTACACGGTCCTGGTGGTCCTACCCTGGCTTATGGGACTGATTAAACCCAACAGCTCCTTCGAGCTACTATCGACTTGACTCACATGAAACCAAATAGATGATGACCCTGATTATTCACGTGCACAGCTTATTTGAGGACTTCACTAGCGAGGGGAGATGCCCAGTAACACGCAGCGCTTAAAGAAGGAAGGGGGAGGTACGTAGGAGAGAGGACAACGAAGATAGGAATTTGGCACTGTTCAATAACATCACTGAAAAGGGAAGACACGATGACGTAGTAGTTGCGTAGTATCATGTAGTTTTACGTACCGAAAAGGTGATTTCGGTACATATGTATTCCATCTCGGTAGATACGAGGATAGCCTGGGATCCCAGGTTCTAATCCTGGAGGGCCACACCAAGATTTTTAGCTTTTCTAGGGATTCACCCATTTCCCGAATTCCATCCCACCAACACTCTCCATTTCTCTTCCCACCCCTAACATGTCACTTTTATATCCATTTATTCACTCATTCATTTCATTAAATTTTGAAGCGGATGACAACAGAAGAAAAGGGAGACCAAAGTAAAAGTGGGTTCAAGGAGTGTATAGGAGTATGGTGTCGAGAGGATTAACAGAGAGTGATGCAGCGATTAGGGATATATGGAGGAGTAAAATGTACAATGGATTGTAGGAAAACTTCCGTATTGTAGAGAAATTCCTAATTTGTACCTGTACCTTGTAAGCCCATGTTTCCCTTAACAGAGATTTAGGCGCTCTCCCCCTACAGGGAAGAATTTGAACCATATTAATTTAGTTACATTTGTTTTCATATAGATGCCATTTCAGTGCTCCGTGGTCAGCGTTCCGCCTCATACTGACATCTAGGAAACCAAGGTAGTACTAGGACGGGAAAATTCAGTAAATTTTGCTTAGAGGCTTTTTCATTCAGGCTTAAGGATCTTTTACGAGCCTCAAAATCTTCAGACTCGGGATCCGCGGGTTAAAGTCCCTCCCGGAGGACTTGCCCCTTGGATTTCTCCATCTTAAAAAAATCCATCGACCCCGGCCGGGTTTGAACCCGCTACTCTCGGGACCAGAGGCAAGGAGCATAACCACTAGTCCTCCGCGGTCGATTGAAATTCATAATAAAAATATTATTATTATTATTATTATTATTATTATTATTATTATTATTATTATTATTATATTATTATTATACAAAAACCCGCCAAAGCCTGTCACAAGCCAGGTTACAAAAGGGTGAGGGGAGGAGTAACAACCTCGTTAAAAAAACCAGGCTTCAGTACGTCCGGCTGATAGTACCCTGTGAGGGCCCCTTATCTAGGGTACAGATACTGTTGCCTAGCAGTTCGTCATTGGTTTGATAAAGGTAGAGGAAGAAGACCTTGACCAAAAATCACATGGTCCTCCAGGATAGACATATCCATCCATAGTAATAAATTCTGCCCGAAGGCAGATCCTTCACTGCAATCATAGCATTTTAATGCTATGCTTGCAGCTTTACTAGGGAGTTGTAGGTGTGGTAGCTTCCCGTTGCTTTCCACACCGGTGAAGGATGATGATAATATTAATGATAAGGATGGTGATGGCCATATGATTTCGGGGACCGTTTGGGCCTTAACGTTTTCCTGAATTTGTCTTACAGGTGAGGAAACACCCTGATAAAAACCTCACCCAGAAAAACTGCCCCGACCGGGGATCGAACCAGGGCCCTCTGCGTGACAAGACAGCACGCTACTTCGAGACCACAGCGGTGGACTAATAGACATATAACCTATAAAAATAAGTTACAAATATACATAATTCAATAGTGAGAAAACTATCACATATGGATCTGAAGTATGGAAATTCAACAAAAACTTAGAACAGAAACTTATGTCTATAGAAACGGATTTCTTCAGGAGAGCTGCAAGATGTTCTAAATTGAAAAAAAATAAGAAATAAAGTCAAACAAGAACAAATAATGTTAAATATTCAATAGTATATTAAATAATACTTTTTTCTTTTTTGCAAATGCCCCAGATTGTCTTTCGTCATTCCTGGTGTTCTCTTCTGGCAAGGCTGTTGCCCCGATGATATGATGGGTGGTGATGATGATGATGATGATAGTGGTGCGCCAGAAGAGTTCTTCATCCTAAGCTTAATCTAAGATGAATTTGAATGATGATGATTGCGATGGCCATATGAATTCGGGGACCGTTTAGGCCTTAAAGTTTCCCTGACATTTGTCTTACAGGTGAGGAAATCCCTGATGAAAACCTCACCCAGAAAAACTGTCCCGACCGGGGATCGAACCTGGGCCCGCTGCGTGACAAGACAGCACGCTACCTCGAGACCATAGCGGTGGACATATTAAATAATAGCCTATATAAGCACTTAAATTGGCATGGACATGTACGACAAATGCAAGAAGAAAGGTTACCCAGAAAAACATTGGAATGCTTTCCTCCTGGAAGAAGAAAGAAAGGAAGACCTCAGAACTTCAAAACTTATGGATGCAATAAATAAGAACAGGAATGAGAACAATAGGAATGGAGGATATGGAATGAATGAATGGATAGGGACGAGTGTAGAAGGAAAACAAAACATTGAAAATCTGTATATAAATATAATAATAATTATTATTATTATTATTACTATTATTGACGTTATTATTATTATTATTATTATTATTATTATTATTATTATTATTATTATTACTTACTTACTTACTTACTTACTTACTTCCACTGACTGGTATTTGATAATCAGTTACGAAAAATACTCAAACTGAAAAAAAGAGAAATATATGAGTAACTAATACCCGGCGTGCGCTGCTACGCCTAAATAAATGAAAGTGAATGTGCTTTTATGTTTAGTTGAATACGTAGAAGGAAAATTAATCATAAATTTATATTTTTAGATACCCTTTGCTGATTACCCGGCGTTGCCCTGGAATCTACTTATCCCGATCTTCTTGACATAAATGAGCTAAAATACGAAAATTAATGTGTTTTATGTTTAGTAAGATAGGCAAAGCGAAAAATTTATATCGTAATTACATTTTGATACCCCGTGCTGTTTACTCGGCGTTGTCCGGGAATCTAACCATCTTGATCTTCTTGGCATAAATGAGCTGAAAGACAAAAATTAATGAACTTCTTTTGATAAGTGGAATAAGTAAAATGAAAAATAATTATAAATGTATATCGTAATTATTTTAAGATGCCCCGTGCTGATTGCCCGGTGTTACCCGAGAATGCACTTATCTCGATCTTCTTGGGATAAATGAGTTAAAAGACAAAATTCGTTATTGTGAGTTATCCGTAAAAGAATACCCGCCACGTGCTGCTATGCTTGCACAGGAATCTACGTACTTGTTTCGATCTTCTTGGTATCAACGAAAGACAAAAATGGTTATTGTGAGTTATCCGTAAGAGATAAACATATACAGTCGCGGACTTTTTTGTAGAGCTTTTTCAGATATTCAATTCTGTGTACATTAATTTTATGTATTTGTTATGATTTAAGCAGTGTAAGCCATTTAAGCGTCCAAAGAGCTTCTTTTTTCACGTTTTCCACTACAAAGGGCGATTTTTAAGGATGTAGGAATTGAGTATCACAACTCTCTTATAGCCTATGTTCATCCCGCGAATCTCCTGAACAATTTGCTAAAAGCCCCATCACAATCGGATTAACGGTATGGCCGCGCATAAAGTACGAACAAACAAACATTTAATTATATATATATATATATATATATATGGTATGATAAGAAAAATAAATGCCTGGACGGGATTCGAACCCGGATCTCTGTATATATATACAGGGTGCGGCAGCATAACTTCCTTTTTTTAAAACTTAATAAAATGCATTGTATGAATCAGAAAATTTTTATTCGTTTTTTATAATATAGGCACATACATAAAGTTTTGTTTTACTCAGTTTTGAAGATCAAATCAGGTAGGTGACGTCCCCCATTCTCCATACACTGAGTAAACCGATTTCTGGCGTTTGTCATGACTCCTGCCAGCATAGCAGGCGTTATGTTGGCAATTTCTTCCTGGATGTTGGTCTTCAAATCTTGTAGGGTCCTTGGACGGTTCACATAAACACGGGATTTCAAATAACCCCATAGAAAAAAATCACAAGGGGTCAAATCGGGAGAGCGGGCCGGCCACTTCAAATCGCCCCTAATTGAGATAAGGCGCCTGGGAAGTGTTCCCTCAAAACAGTCATCGATGCTCTTGAAGTGTGTGCCGTTGCACCGTCTTGTTGGAACCAAGTGTCCCCTAAGTCCAACTCATCTAGCCGTGGGAAAAAAAAAAAAATCCTGTAACATGTTTACATACCGGTCCGAATTCACTGTCACTGTGACTTCATTTTCCTCAAAGAACCAGGGACCAATAATTCCACTTGAGGAAATTGCACACCACACTGTGACTTTAGGTGAATGCAAAGGCCTTTGATGCAATTGTCGAGGATTGGTGTCAGCCCAGTAGCGCATGTTTTGTTTGTTGACGGATCCACACAAATGAAAATGGGCTTCATCACTAAAAAAAACAATAGCGTCCTCAGGAATGACTTCCAGAAGAACCTCACACGCGTTCCTCCGAGAATTGAAGTCACGTTCAGAAAGTTCCTGCACAATTGCCATCTTGTATGGATGGAAATGAAGATCATCATGAAGTATTCTCCTTACAGAACGATCGGAAAGTCCAAGGGCAGACGCATGTTTGCGCGCAGAACGCCGTGTGTGATCGCAAACATTGAAGCTCTCACTACCTCAATGTTCTCAGGTGATCTAATCGGCCGAGGGACTCCAGTTCTTCGTCTTGTCGCACTTGCAGTTTGTCTGAACGTAGTGACCCACGTAACAATTGATTTCCGGTCCGGGACAGGGGCCAACGGGGCTAAATTAAAGCGATTCCGAAAGGCGCGCCGGGTTGCGATCACAGAACATCCGCTCGAAAAGTAGGCCTCAATGGCAAACGCACGCTCCTCACTGTTCCAACGCATGATGGCGACTGAACTGTGTCAGGACAAAACTTTATAGTCCCCCCTCTCGAACGAGACCACTAGCGCTCCGCTACGACATCAACCGACTAAATGGCGCACATTTTAAAAAAGGAAGTTATGCTGCCGCACCCGGTATATATATATATATAATTAAATGTTTGTTTATTCGTACCTGTTATATATATAAAATTAAATGTTTGTTTGTTCGTACTTTATGCGCAGCCATATATATATATATATATATATATATATATATATAATTAAATGTTTGTTCATACTTTATGCGCGGCCATACCACTTATATATAAGATTTATTCTTCTTCTTCACAGTTAAGGCTTATTTACTAGCCTGTTCCGGCTCCAAATTCCTGCTCTTTCCATCTTTTCCTTGGTCTTCCGAAACTTCTTCTTCCTCGTGGTGAATAGTTATATGCTGCTTTAGGTATTCTATTCTCAGTCATCCTTGCCAAGTGTTCTTTCCAGTTTGTTTTGTATTTCTCTATTGTTGAGTTTAATTCCTCTATTTTTAGTTGTTGTCTTATTTCTGTGTTATGTTTTTTGTCAGTTCTTTGATATCCTGCTATTGGTCTGAGGAATCTCATTTCAGCAGCTTGTATCCTGGCAGATTGTTATGTTGTCACTGTTCATGTTTCGGATCCATAAGTAATAATAGGCACTGCCATTGTCTTGTATAATTTCAATATAGAGTCTTTCCTGGCTTTATTTTTCAAAGTTCTTTTTTAGTGTACCTGTTATAGAATTAAACTTATTTATTTTGTTATTTATATCTGTTTCTGCTATGTATGATATTTCGCAACCTAGGAAGTTATATGTTACTACTTGTTCTATTGGTTTATTTTCTAATATTATTTTTGTCGGAACTGTATGAGCACCCTTGAAGGCCATTGTTTTTTTATTTTTGTGAGGATATTTCCATATTGTAGTTTTTTGATATTTCATTTAGTTTATATAGCATTCTTTGTAGTTCGTCTCCTGTGTTTGCTATTAAAACCTGGTCATCTGCAAAGGCTATATATAAGATTTATAGGAATAATTAAAGAATTGGAATTGTACTTATACCTCATTTTATTTTGCTTCCCAGTATCGGTCTTTTAAAATTCATGATAAACCACCGATGATGTTATTGGCTAAAATGTTGAAATTTTAAAATTCGTACCTGATATATCAGTCGTCAACCAAAGCAAATTTCTTTGTAGAAAACTTCGTTAAACATTAAACAATGTTCAACACTGTTTAATATGTGACAAAGTTCTCTAAACAGGTTATGTTAGTTGAGGACGACAAACCCACCAGGTACGATTTTAAAATATTAACATTTCCTAGTATCGGTCGCATTCATTGGTTCCATTCAAAGTAGGGCATGTTGATATAATCCCTTTATATTCACCTTTACGTATGAGCGATCCATACCTGAAGTTTCGCTCTCTTTTGTTTACCTTCTGTAATCTGTATGAATGTAATGTGTAATATATAGGTTAGTTTATTTCAGCTACCAGAGCTATGGCCATAACGATTAATCTTCCATTCAAGAATATTAAAATAAGATAGAGAAAATATATATATATAAACATATGCTAATCTCTCTGAAACTAAAAATGGAGATTCTATACCAGGAGACCATCTACTTAAACCGAAAACACTAAATTATAGTAACAATATGTAAATAATTATCTAATACACATCGTCCGCTGCTACATGTAAATAAATTAAATGTGTTTTAAGTTTAATTGAATAAATAAAATCCATCCATAGTAATTCTGTCCAAAGGCAGGACCTTCACTTTTTCATGCTATGCTTGCGGCTTTACTAGAGAATTGTAGGTGTGTAGCTTCCCGTTGCTTTCCACACCGGTGAAGGATGATGATAATGATGATGATGCCAGATGAATTCGGGGACCGTTTGGGCCTTAAAGTTTACCTGGATTTGTCTTACAGGTGAGGGACAACCCCGATAAAAACCTCACCCAGAAAAACTGCCCCGACCGGGGATCGAAACCGGGCCCGCTGCGTGACAAGGCAGCAGGCTACCTCGAGACCACAGCTGTTAAGTAAAATAGTAAAGTAAATAAGTAAAAGAAATATAAATTTATATCATAATTATTTTTAGATACCCTTAGCTGATTATTTTTTGATACCCGAGCGTTGCCCGGAAATCTACTTGGCATCAATGAGCAGAAAGACGTAAATGGTTATTGTGAGCTATCTGTAAAAGATTGATGTATCCTGTCGTGGACTTCTTGTAGAATTTTTTTAAATATTCAGTTCAAGATTTGCGATCATAAACATACGCAGGCTGAAATTTCATCTTTATATATATATATATATATATATATATATTAGAATTAGCCCATAATCATCCCATTTCGGACAAGGGCCTCCTGCGACTGCAGGGTGGCTTACGTTACATCCCGGGGTTATATATATATATATATATGCCTATAATTCTTCTGCATGTGGGTATGTCACTGAACTCCAACCAAATGTTCGGACCGATTTTGATGAAATTGTTTGTGTGTGTTTGAGTGTGTCCATGGATGATTTGGATTCAAATTGGACCCGCTAGTTGGTTCTGCGATTTGGTTAGAGGTAACTATTGTTTTTTTATATTTTTTTAAGATTTATCGAATATCAGAACATATAACCCCAACATTTTAAAAGTTTACTCCCACCACCACCAATATTTTCAAAATGAAAAATTAATAGACATAATAGATACTAGATTGAAGTTTTATAAAACATTGAAAGTTCCTGATTTACTTTATGGGAGTGAAACTTGGTTAGTGACCAAACAATTACAATGTAAAGTACAGTGTGTAGAAATGAACTCCTTAGAAAAAACAAAAGGCTGCACAAGATTGGATCGGATAAAGAATGAAGTAATAAGAACACAGTTAAATATATCTCCATTGAATGATAAAATGAAAGAATATAGAGAAAAATGGTTTAGACATGTAAAAAGATTGAATGTAAGAAGATTATCAAAAGCAGCATTTAACTACAAGCCAAGAGGTTCAAGGAATGTAGCAAGGCCAGTGAAAAGATGGACAGAACAACTGTTAGGAGGAACAGGCAATTTACCTAGCCCGTAAAGTGAAGAGAAAAAAAAACAATTGACTGTTAAAATCTTCTGATAAGTTCATGAATACAGTAATTGACCTTTTGACCTTCGGGAATAATTCGGACAGGACAATGTCTGTAGGGTCCGCTAGTACACACACACACACACACACACACACATATATATATATATATAGTCCACCGCTGTGCTCTCGTGGTAGCTTGCTGCCTTGTCACGCAGCGGGCCCAGGTTCGATTCCCGGTCGGGACAGGTTCCTGGATGAGGTTTTTTCGTGGTTTTTCCTCACTTGTTAGACAAATGTCAGGAAGCTTAGGGCCCAACGGTCCCCGAACATCATCCGGACATCATCATCAATATCATTATCATCATCACCATCCTTCACCGGTGTGGGAAGCAACAGGAAGCTACCACACCTATAATTCCCTACTAAAGCTACAAAGCATAGCATGAAAAAGTATGATTGCAGTGAAAGACCTGCCCTCGGGCAGAATTAGTATGGATGGATGGATATATATATATATAATATATATATAATAAATATTGCAATATAAAATTATGAAAATATTACCTTGTAGGTCCATCTCCTCAATTTTGTAAAATATTAATTTACTTTAGGCCTTTCGAGTCTAGTCCCATCATCGGCAGAATGAACATGAGATAAATCCATCTATTGACCTTGAATGCAAGTACTCTTGTAATAATTTTGTACATATGATAGAATATATGTGTGTTCTCATTTAGAAACAGGTTGTTGTTGGTTTCATTTATATATATATATATATATATATATATATATATATATAGCCTATATTCTACAACTGAACAAACCCGACCATGAGCACTTGCTCATTTGGGTATAAATATTCTATACAAAAAAAAATTCTCAGTAAAATAAATTCGTAACTTTCTTATTCATAATGCATACAATTTTAAAATAGTGTTCCAATAATTGATAATAATTACTTACTCACTGGCATTATCGAACCCGTAGGTTCATGACCGCACGGACATAAGCTCTCCATAAATCCCTATCCTGAGCTAATGATTTCCAATCATCCCCTGTATAATCAACTTCCCTCAAATCTTAGTTAATGTTATTCTCCCACTTCATTCTTGGTCTACCAACTGGGCGTTTTCCTTCTGATTTTCCTATGAAAAGCTTCCATGAACCTCTTTCAGTCCCCATATGCGCCACATGTCCTGCCCATCGCTTTCTACGAGACTTAACTATTCATATTATATCTGGCTTCCTATAAATACCATGTAGTTCATCGTTAAGTAGTCTTCTCCATTCTCCTGTCTCTTCATCTCTCTTTGTTTCAAAAATTTTGCTAAATACTTTATTCTCAAATGCTTGTAATCTCCTTTCCTCCCTTAAAATGTTTCGCATGCATATAATATAACTGGTAGAATTATAGATTTATATATTTTCAGTTTAACATTTTTTGAAAGGAGTTGGGAAGTCAAGAGTCTCTGTAATGCATAATAGCACGCATTTCCAGAATTGAGCCTATGTTTAATTTGTTTGTACATCTCATTCCTATTTGTGATTATTGTTCCTAGATATTTGAATTCAGCCACTTCCTCAAAATCTCTCTCATTTCTGATTAGCTGTCCATTTCCATTATATAATGTATTTCTACGTGTGGCCATATATTTAGTTTATTGATATTTACTTCCAGTCCTAATTTCTTAGTGTTACTCAATAGTGTGTGCATGTTGTCCTTTGGTATCTCCTCGCTATCGGCCAATAGTACTACATCACTACATCATCAGTATTAACTATCAGCTTATTAATACCAATGAGTTATAGGACTTCTTCATCCTCTAAAGATTTATTAAATTTGATTGAATTAAATAGTAGAGGAGATAGTGCATCTCCTTGCTTCAACCCATTGTGGATTCAAAAGAGCAGAAAACCGGTTGCCTACACGACCACCTACTCTTTGTACCATTTAAACACATTCGGAGAGGTCTAAACTTTCGGAATTATATATTTTGTAGTATTCTCCATCCAAAATGCTAGTCGGACATTTAAAATTGTTAGTGAAAAAAAAACATAAAATGATTACGATAGTTTATGTTAAATACAAAACATGTGTGAAATATTTTACTTTTAATAAAAAGTGTAATTCAAAAAGATCAAACTTTATAAGTTATTGATATATCAATTAACTCTTGACCGGGACAATAAATGTAGATCGTATGAAACTTCCATTTATTGAAATTTCAAGATACCGTAGTAATTAAAAATATGTTTTTATTGCTACGTTATGACTAATTATTCGAGTCGGACAAATAAATTTGAAGTATATGTGCGTTGGAAAGTAATGAAAAAATAGAATCGACTCATATTGTTTGAGCTGTGTGTTTGTATTTCTAAATTGGCCAACCCTGGATGCCATGTCAGTTGAAATATGCGAAGGTATGATGATATGGGACATGAAAATCAATGTGAATTTCGTAACCGTACAGTTTATGTAATATGTGGCTTATGTATGCAAAAAAGTCTTAAAAAATTACTCTATAAGAATTACGACAATAGTATATTACGATGAGATAGCGAGATTTTTAATTTCCGACATTCTGTAAAACACTTCACAAACGTGCGTTGTACATTATTTTTTGCGCGATGATGTTTTCAAAATAATAAATAATAGTAAAATAATAACATCTTTGTTGGAAATATTTGCGTTCATTATAAGCAATTGACAATCCGGCTGAATTCCATGAAGCTTCTCAGTAAGATAAATGTCTCCTGGAAGCGTTACGAGCGCTTCGCAGGACAAGGATGGTGGAAGGGCTGCTTCCTCTGAGCCTCCAAACAAGCTCCTCTGGGTATCCACCCCCAAGAGAGGGCTGCTTCTTCCGCTCTTCAAGCCCTACATGTTTAGCTGTGCTATTCCTTGTCGCCCTGTTGACCGTTGAAGACTTGACGAAGATGTGGCCGCCCAATATGGATACAGACGCCATTCCTTCGTTGTGAGCTATACACGGTGATTACAAATGATTGGAGCGATTTCATGATTTTATTGTAGCGATCTTATTTGACATATCTTCACAGAACTTTAAAGTTATGTATAAAAACTCATAAGGTTTTTTTTTGTTTTCTCTCGCAGCCGTGTTTCAGCTTTAAACCGAGAGAGCGCAGCAGTTATCAAAGATGGCGACAGGCGAGGAGAAAGCATATGCTGTGCTTGAATTTCATTCAACTCAATCTGTGATAACTGTGCAACGACACTTCAGAACGAAGTTCGAGAAAGATGCACCGAGTGCCAACTCCATTCGGCGATGGTATGCGCAATTTAAAGCTACAGGATGCCTCTGTAAAAGGAAATCAACGGGTCGTCCTTCAGTGAGTGAAGAAAAGGTTGAGAGTGTGCGGATGAGTTTCACACGTAGCCCACAGAAATCAACACGAAAAGCGAGCAGAGAGCTGAACATTCCACAACCGACCGTTTGGAAGATCTTGCGGAAAAGATTGAAGCATAAACCTTACCACTTGCAATTTCTACAAGCCCTTACGCCCATTGACAAAGTGAGTCGGTTTGAATTTTGTACACAAATGCAGCAGTTTATGGATGAGGATGGTTTTTGTGAGAAACTTGTCTTCAGTGACGAAGCAACATTCTTTGTGAATGGCAAAGTGAACAAACACAATGTGCGAATCTGGGGCACAGAAAATCCCCGCGTTATTGTGCAGCACATTCGCGACTCCCCAAAAGTTAGTGTGTTCTGTGCGGTTTCTCAGTTCAAAGTTTATGGCCCTTTTTTCTTCTGCGAGCAGAACGTTACAGGACACGTGTACCTGGACATGCTGGAAAATTGGCTCATGCCGCAGCTGACGACCGACAGTGAGACCTTCATCTACCAGCAGGATGGTGCTCCACCACACTTCCATCACGATGTTCGTGAATTTTTAAACATGAGATTGCCAAACCGATGGATCGGTCGCAGTGGAGAGAATGATCAGAAATTGTTGTCATGGCCTCCACGCTCCCCGATTTGACGCCGTGCGATTTTTTTGTTTGGGGGTATGTGAAAGATTCAGTGTTTGTGCCTCCTTTACCAGTAGACTTACCAGAACTGCGAGCTCGCATAATCAATGCCTTTGAACAAATTAATAGGGACATGTTACGTCGAGTATGGGACGAACTTGATTACAGACTTGATATCTGCAGAATCACCAAGGGGGAGCATATGGAGCACCTGTAACATCTCAAAAAAACCTGGGAAGTTGCTCTATGTATCTGTAAAAGTTCGTGAAAATATGTCGAATACTACAGCTACCATAAAATCATGAAATCGCTCCAATCATTTGTAATCACCCTGTACTTAGTTCCCCTCGCCTCTTACCCACCAGCAAGATTAACCTAGGTCAATCTTCCCCAGTAGAGTCGTCTGGTTCATCGGGTACTAAGCCCCCCACCACGTCAAGGTGAACATTCAAAAATAAAATTAGAAAAGAAACCAAGATAAAAATGTATAATGTTATGGCGGTTCCCACAATATTGTATGGATGTGAAACTTGGGCTCCAGTGAAAAGACAGAAGGATAGAATACAGACGGCAGAGATGCGGTTCCTAAAACAAGTAAAAGGATGTACAAGACTTGATAGAATAAGAAATGAGGATATAAGAGAAGAATTGAAAGTACAGCCTTTATTGGATAAAGTCACAAATTACAGACAGAAATGGATTGATCACATGGATGGAATGAGTAAGGAGAGATATCCATTGTTAGGCAGAAATTATCAAGCAAGAGGAAGGCGTGATGTTGGAAGACCTAGAAGACGATGGGCTGATGCAATATGAAGTCGGAACGGGCAATTGCCTAATCCCTGGAGTGATGATGATGATGATATAAGCAATTGACTAACGTTAACAGTGTGGGCAATGTTTATTATTTGAAACAACAGGAGGCCTTGAGAACAATTATTGATAACATGGCCGCAAGAACGTATTTTATGTTTTATATTGTTTCAAATAAAGTTCAGTTCATTTAAAATGCAGTGATTTGTTTCGTAAAATGTACATTAACACTAAAGTAAAGTAAAGTGATCCAAAAGTGATCCCACAACAGACCCGGAGGCCCTTGGGGTAGTAGGAGATTAAGGCTCCTACTTTTTCTAGACAATCGGCACTTTTTATGTCAGCCGAGTTGTCAGCCCTGCGTGACGGCCGCCTTTACCCCAGAACAAGCGTCTGGTACTCATTTCCGTTAGAGGCTGAGTCGACCCCAGGGCCATAGTGCCGCCAGAGGGTTTGGGTCAGTTTAAAAATCCTGACCCCAACGGGACTTGAACCCTCGACCCTCCGGCTTGTAGCTCAGTGCCTTAACCACTACGCTACGGCGTGCCCCCCGTACATTAACACTACCTTTTGGATATTTTCTGTATATACATTGTACGTAGTATACATAGAGGACAGTGGTTTTTACTTCCAGCACGTGGGTGTAAATGTAATATTACACTATAGTTATTTAGGTTGGCAACCCCGAAATGTAGGAAGTTGAACTTTCAATAATGGTTGCCATTGATGGTAAGTACGACAAAACGCACCATCGCGCAAAAATTAAATATTATATTACGTACAATGCGACACATTGACTCTTATTTTATGGGAGGAAAAAAGATTACGAGTATTTGAGAATAAAGTTCTTAGAAAAATGTATAGGCCAAAAAAAAAGAGATGAACAAATAGGTGAATGGAAAAAACTACATAATAGTGAGCTACATTATGCATTTGGAAGCCAGATATAATAAGAACAGTTAAGACTCCTAGACAGCGGAAGGCAGTACATGTGGCACAAATGGAGGATGATAGAGGTGCATGGAAGCTTCTTGTAGAAAAACCAGAGGGAAAATTGTCAGTTGGTAGACGAAGAATGAGGTGGAAGAATAGCATTATCCATGACTTGAGGGAAGTAGATTATATAGTGGCAGAGCCTATAATTACTTATGGATCCGAAACACGGACAATGACAACACAACAATCTGCCAGAAATCAAACTGCTGAAATTAGATTCCTCAGACCAATAGCAGGATATCAAAGAACAGACAAAAAACATAACACAGAAATAAGACAACAACTAAAAGTAGAGGAATTAAATACAAAAATTGTGAAATACAGAACAAACTGGAAAGAACACTTGGCAAGGATGACTGAGAATAGAATACCAAAAGCAGCATACAGCTATTCACCACGAGGAAGAAGAAGTTTGGGAAGACCAAAGAAAAGATAGAAACAGCAGCAATTTGGAGCTGGAACAGGCTAGTAAATAAGCCTAAATCATGATGAAGAAGAAGAAGATATTTCCCTATAGATGTCATGAATGGTATGCGGTCAACATACCGACTCAATGAGATATCCAGTAGACAATTAGGGTATAGTGGGTTGAAGAAGGACGGTAAATTTTGCTTATAGGCCCCTTTATTGAGGTTAAGGCTCTTTTATGAGCCTGAAAATCTTCTGGCTCGTTACCCACGGCTTAAATTTCCTCCCGGAGTACGTCGACGTCAGCCCGTATTAAACCCGCGACCGTCGGGACCAGAGGCAAGGAACTAATCCACCGCAGCACAGAAAATAATGACTATTAAAGTAATGCAGAAATAACAAACACGCTATAAGTTACTCCGATGTTAGAAAAGTTAGAAAATGACAAAACTTCAGTATTAAAACGTTTGATAAAATGGCAAATACAGGCTACCAAAAATCTTGAAGCCTTACAAATCAATTGGGGAAAGACGACGAGAATGTCCAATGGAGAGACTACTGGACTGATCCAAAATTTGAACGGAAATAGGCCAAAAAGTGACTTAACTCTATGGAAGATAAATGATGATGAATAATGAAGTTCCACACATGATCTTTTTATGTTGCAAACATTGAAAACGTTTTTACTAAATCGTTTCGAAATACTGACCTCTAATACAGTGAAAATACCTAAGTTAGATATTTCATTCATTTTGAGAATTTTCGTCATCATTAGGGTTTTCTCCAATCAATCTTAGTAAGCAACATGAGTTCCAAAAAAAAATAAAATAAAAAAAAAAAACGATTACGAACTTAAACACCATCAGTTTGTAACAAACATTCACTAATTTCCCTTAATTAAAGTTTTCCATCGTTCTCTGTCATATATGTCTTCATTTTGTACGTCCCTTAATTTTATTATGATAGCCGCTTCTTCATTATCATTCATTTTGAGAATTTTCCACACCATTGAGGATTTTCTCCAACTAAAAGTAAGAAAGTAAAATGAACCTACTACAGCTCTCAGGAGGCCCTTGGGGTAGTAGGAGGTTAAGGCTCCCACTTTTTCTGGACAATCGGCACTTCATGTCAGCCGGGTTGTCAGCCTTGCGTGATAGCCGCCTTTACCCCCAGAACAAGAGTCTGCTACTCATTTATGTTAGAGGATGAGTCGACCCCAGGGCCATAGTGTCGCCTGAAGATTTTGGGTCAGTTTAAAAATCCTGACCCCACCGGGACTCGAACCCTCGATCTTCCGGCTTGTAGTGCAGTGCCTTATCCACTACGCTACGGCGTGCTCCAACTAATCTTAATGATTAACATGAGTTTTAAAAATACATAAATGACTACGGACTTATAGACTATCAGTTTGTAGTACACCTTCAGAAATTTCCCTTAATTAAAGTTCTCCATAGCTCTCTGTCATCTGTGTCTTCATCCGTTACACCATATTTCTTCATTGAATTCTGAATCTTATTTTTCCAGGTTGTTCTTGGTCTTCCTTTTCTGCTCCTTCTTTCAATTTTCAATTCTTAGACAGTCTTTGGTAGTCTTCCATCCGGAATTCTTCTTACGTGTCCATACTACGTTAGCCGTCTGTGTTGAATCTCATCCATTATACTTCTTTCTGCATTCATCCATTTTCTAATTTCTGTATTTATAATTCTTTCCAGTCGAGATTTTCTGGCAGCTCTTAAAATTAGATATGAGACATGTAAATGTAGATACAAGGGGAGAGGATAAACTAATAACAAGAAAGAAAAATAGAAAGAAAGAAGAAATAATTTATCATATAGGATGAAAAATATATTATTAATGTTTTTTTTCAAATGCCCCAGGTTTGTCTTTCGACATTCCTGGTTTCTCTCCTGGCATGGCGTACTTGTAACCTACTTCTGAGGTTGGGGCGACTGGAAGGCGGGGTTACGTTGCCTCGATGATATGATGGGTGACGATGATGATGATAATGGTGCTTAATCCTAAGCTTAACCTAAGATGAATATAAATGATGATGATTGCGATGGCCAAATGATTTCGGGGACCGTTTGGGCCTTAACGTTTTCCTGACATTTGTCTTACAGGTTAGAAAAAAACCCGATAAAAACCTCACCCAAAAAAACTGTCCCGACCGGGGATCGAACCCGGGCCGCTGCGTGACAAGGCAGCACGCTACCCCGAGACCACAGCGGTGGACTATATTATTAGTGTTGCTACTGATATATTTAAAACATAAAATCGCTATTTTGGGTCGTACTTGTTTTTTAAATTATTATCGGTCGAGACATTCAGTTTTTATAAGTTTTTTGAAACATTAATTCCCTAGAAAGCGTGATCGTGTTCCGAACCAAGTTTTTTTCTAATAACAATATTATCTAAAAACTTAAGTTGCCTCTGGGGTATGTACCGTAGTTTTCTGGGAATTACCGGTCGCCGGTAGAAGTTGCGGCTAGTTTGTGCCCAGAGGGCGTCTTGTAGTTAGAACAAAACAACACATGTAAAGTTAGAGGAAGGTGCCCGGTGACCCCTCATTAGTCTCTAGCCACAACGTGCTTTCTGTGTCCCGACTTTGTTAATCACTATTTGTTAATTTAATGCCATCAAACTACTGTGCTTTGGAAAATACTGTACTCTGCTGTGACAGAACTGGCAAACGCAGGCGAACCCTTAATTATTATCAGAACTAAACACATAATACAGCGTGTCCGAATTCCGTCTTCATCTACTGATGACATTTACTGTTCTTACTATGCCATAACCCAAACCGTCTTCATTTCAGTCCTGACAGGGTTAACCTATCAATCATTCTGATTTTCATATGTGTTATTCTTAATTTTCTTAGGGGGCATGTCAAAAATGTCATCATCTTCTAATATTGGAGGGAGATGGAAGGTCAATCAAGGCATTATTGGCTATTTTAATTAGTAAAAATAAATCTGGTAATCAGACTGGAAATTAAAAGAATTAATTTGACCATTTTAAGGGGTAGTTTATTTGGCCTCATTGCATGGAACTGACAAAAATTCTTCGGTTTCAACCACCCTCCTGAGTGTTACTTAACAAAAGCCGACCGCCTTCAACCCTCATTAGTAGGGCAAGGCATTTAATGACCTATAGATTGGTAAAAAATAAAAAATAAAAAATGCATTTATGACCTACAAAATGCAAAAAATATGACCAATAAAATAAAAAGGACGAATAAAAAGTTAAGAATTACCAATAAAAATACTATTTATTAGATTATTATTACTCACTTGATTACTGAATTACATAAAATTTAACTTAACATCAAAATATTAAAAGAAAAGTATTAAAAAATACATGTACCTTTTATTGCAGAAAAGCCATTTCAATTACACAGTGCACTTTTACAGCAATTTTGAATTGCAGTTAACAATCAGAATAAGGGTAGAAGCTAGCATAAGCTATAAGAAATTGAATAAAATTCCTAGAAGGGGCAAGTTCATTATGCACATACCTTCACAAATAGGGGTAGTAGTTAGCAAAACAACTACTTAATTTCAAGAAATTGTATTGACAAGGAAAAATACTGAATTATAATACAAATCTTAAATAAAAAAATTACCTATCCCTAAAAAAGTTAAGAAAATGCAAAAAAATGCCCTAACGAATTGCTTTTATTTAATCCGTTTTTTAATGCCGTACATTTTCATATATGTAAGCAATGTTTCAACCTTCACGAGAAAAAGATGCAAAATCATTAAATGCCTTGCCCTACTCATTAGAGAGAAAAATACAGAGATATTAATAATAAAGATGAAAGGTTCACCGAATGGGTATTATTCTTTGCTACAGCCGGAGATCGATTTTGTTCTTTCACGGCACTCATTGATATGATATTGGTTGTATCTCTGCCCACACAATTCACACACACATTCGTCGTTCGGGGTATGGAATGTCTTGTTCTTACATATTTTGTGGTGGAAGCCATATATGGCTAATATTGTAATGGTGTGCCTCTGCTCCTGATTCTCTCTGGTCCAGTTGCGGTCGATCATTGCAGTCATCCCACAGAAGTCGATGTCTATCTCCGCTCTTTTCATTCTTCTCCGGTCTAGTATTTGTTGCTGGCTCCGGTAGATGGTAGGCTGAGTCTCAGATCTTCTATGTAAAAAGTTTCCTTGGCCAGCTCATATGCTAGACTTGATGACGCATATTTTCCCACTCTGAGAGCATATTTTAGGAACCGTGTCTTCACTTTCTCAGTGCGTTGTAAGTCACTGATTGTCAATTTTTCCCATATTAATTCGAGTCCATACATGATTATTGGGGATATTGTCGTGTCGAAAAGTCTGGTGGCAGTCTTTAGTGATAAGGATGCAATATTCTTTCCTCTGTATATCGCTTTCGTAGCTTCCGCAGTCCTTTCCTGTATGTGGTATCTAAACGAGTTCCCTAAAGATACAGAGATATTCCGAAGTTGTCAAATCAACTAATCGATCTTTTTACAGGTGGGTGCGTGTTAACATAACATAGAATGGTTTAATTTTAAAATCCAATTTCATCATCATCGGCATCAAGGATTAGACCTTAAGGTCTGTTCCGATCTCATGCTAGAATTAGTCTGTCCATCTTTTACTGGGTCTTCCAACATTTCTTCGCCCTAGTGGTTTGTAATGAAGAATCTGTTTCGGAATTATATTGTTCTCCATTCTATTGATGTGGTGCATCCATTCATCTCTGTATTGTTAAATTTTATCCAACAGTTTGAATATATTTAGTTCATTTCGTATATTTTCATTTCGTTTCGATCTGTTATTGTACAGCCAGCCACACTCCTCAGAAACCTCATTTCTGACGTTTCTATTCTTCGTTCCTGGTTATCGGTTAAGTCCCAGTGTTCTGATCCATATAGTGGTGTTGGAATCGCTATTGTTTTATAAAATTTTAAAAGTGTCTCCTTTCTAGTTCCTTTGATACTTCGTAAAATCCTATTTTTAAAGAGTAATCTGGATTTGGCAACAATGGAAAGTGGAACCACTGGCGCGTATTAGTTGTAATTTATTAGATTTGGTTTCTTAGGGGGTGAGAGAAGGAAGTTAAAGCTTGGTCTACATTATACGTACTACATGACGAAGGAAAGTTTTGTCAAGATATAGAGTTGGTCCATTTTATATTCCATCATCCAGTTCTCAATAGATTTACACTATATTTTAATGTAGCCCCTCATGGTATCTTTATCTTGTCGTGGTGGAATAGTTTGTGTGCTTAAATGACCTTGAGAGCTAAGCCAGCGGCAGCATTGCTACCTAAAGGTTACCCATGCCGGACAGGTCAAAGGCGACAAGCCAGACGAAAAAGTACCTTGGTCGAAAGGGCGACGATCTTTCACTGTAAAAATACAACCGTCAAGAAACGCGGACATGGGTTCCACTGGGGTAAAATTTTCCGGAGGTAAAATAGTTCCCCATTCGGATCTCCGGGCGGGGGCTATTTCAGGGAATCCATACTAAGCTCAGAATATGGATGTGTTAGGCGCGGCCATGAATTTACGGGTTCAATAATGCCAGTGAGCTAAGAAAACTACTACAATAATTATCATTACAAATGTCACGAGTGATTTCCAAACTATCGTTAAATTTACGAGTCACGACGAATGAATTTATCTAGAGGATTTGGTAAAACCACTTCTTCAACAAATAGAAGAACACAGGAACAATTGAATAGAACATCTGCAAAGAATGCCAGAGGATAGGATACCAAAGATGGCACTGATGTATAATCCTGGAGGACGAAGATCGATAGGAAGACCAAGAAAGCGCTGGACTAAACAGATGTGAGATCGGAACAGGCAAAGACCTAATCCGTGATGTTGATGATGATGATGATGATGAAATTAAAAATATAGAAATTGGTTAGTGAGATCTCAGACGTCCACAAATTTATAATGTTGTAAAATATGAAGAAGGTCTTTCGGAACATATGTTCCGCCTTATACTTGTATATTTTTAGCAATATACCGATATAATGTTACCAAAAAACAAGCACAAGATGGAACATATGTTCCGAAAGGCCTTCTTGATATTTAACAACGTTATAAATGTGAGGACGACCGAGATCTTCGATACCAATTTTTATATTTTTAACCGCTGCGCTGTGGTCTCGAGATAGCGTGCTGCCTTGTCATGCAGCGGGTCCGGGTTCAATTCCCGGTCGGGACAAGTTTCCTGGGTGAGGTTTTTGTCGGGGTTTTTCCTCACCTGTAAGACTAATGTCAGGAAATTTTAAGGCCCAAACGGTCCCCGAGCATCATATGGCCTTCATTATCATCATCATTCATTTTCGCCTTAGATTAAGTTTAGGATTAAGATCTCTCCTGGCGCAACACTATCAACGTCGTCACCCATCATATGATCGGGACAGCGATAACCCCGCTTTCCAGGCGCGCCAAACTCAGAAGTGGGTTACAATTATGCCAATGCCAGGAGAGAACAGCAGAAATGTCGAAGTGACAACCCGGGGCATCATCATCAACAACAAGGATTAAGCCCAATGACCTGTTCCGATCTCATTATAGGTCGAATTGGTCCTTCCATCTCTTCAATGGCGTTCCCAACATTCTTCTCTCTTTTGGTATGTAATTATACATTCTTCTTGGTATGCGCTGTTCATCCATTCGTAATACGTGCTGAAGATAAGCATTTTGGTAATATTTTATTCTTTCACAAAGATTAAATAGGCCTATATTAAGTTCTGTTCTTATATCGTCGATTTTTTTATCGGTTCTTTGCTATCCTGCTATTGCTCTCAACATCTTTATTTCAGCAGCCTCTATTTGTTTACTACCTGCCTTTCTTAATGTCCAGGTTTCACATCCATAGATAAGAGATGGACCTGGGGATTTCAACAAAAAAAATAACATAGCGACCCCAACGGTGTTTCGTAATGCATTTTAAAATAATTAATAATTGAAAATATCATGATAGGAAAATTTGAAGAGTTTTTGTGAATAATGGAGGTCCTTTTGAACCGAGCTATTTCATTTTTATTTGATGTGGAATTAAATAATTTCAGTATATCCCACACATTGTGTACAGATGGCAGGCAATGTGTGGTAGATGCACTCAACTGTGCGCTAAGCGATCGCCATCCCTCGGCTACACCCATTTTTTATATTCACCTAAAATATATGTTTAATTTAAAACTGCTCCCGACACCAAAATAAACAAACATCCCTGTGTATTATTCCCGCTGTGGTTAAACTGTAAATACGAGGCATGAAGGAAAAATAGCTCGGTTAATATACTGGAAGCTTCAATTCTCATACATCGTTTAGCATATATGAAAAAAAAAGTTGGTGAATTGCATCAGAATAGTATATTGCAACACCAAGCGTGGTAAGGGAAATTTACAGGAAAGAGCAAAAATTAGAAAAGACGAGACGAAATCTACTCTTTTCAATTTCCAAGTTTATACCAAAAAGTACATTGGCAAATGTTATTAACACAACAAAAATAGCTATTACAAATATACAAAGTGAACGGTAATGTTATCGACAAAGTTCAAGGACTGATTCCTGACTGGAAATGAAGGAAAAAGGTCCTATAAACATGTGTCCAAAAATGAACGATGTGCGTGCAACGATAACCGATCGTCCCCGTATACTGTATTGTATAAGGACGAGAGATGAAAGACTAACAGCTTGTGAGATGAAATGTATGCGCCGAACAGCTGGCTACACCAAATGGGATCGAAAGAAAAATGTAGAAATCCTCCAAGAACTTAATGTGTCACCAACACTGGACTACATCTCCCGATATCAACTAAACTGGAAGGAACATGTCTCAAGAATGGCTAGATCTAGGATCCCCAAGGCAATAATGAACTACTGTCCAAATGGGAAACGGTCACTTGGTCGACCTATGAAAAGATGGCACTAAAACCGCTTTCTCAGGCCGTAACAGTTCTTCTAGGACTAATACCTGGCAGGATGATGATGATGATAATTGTAAGCCCATGTTTTCCCTTTGCAGAGATTTAGGCGCTCTCTCCTACAAGGAAGAATTTGAACCATTCTAATTTAGTTACACTTGTTTTCGTATAGATGTCATTTGAGTGGTCCGTGGTCAGCGTTCCGCCTTATACTGACATCTAGAAAACCAAGGTAGTACGAGGACGGGAAAATTTGGTAAATTTTGCTTAGAGGCCTTTTCATTCAGGCTTAAGGATCTTTTTACGAGCCTGAAAATCTTCAGACACGGGATCCACGGCTTAAAGTCTCCCCCGGAGGACTTGCTCCTTGGATTTTTCCATCCTAAAAAATCCATCTACCCCGGACGGGTTTGAACCCGAGACCTTCGGGACCAGAGGCAAGGAGCATAACCACTAGTTCCACCTCGGCCGATTCTCGTATACAGTACATAGCATAATCGCATCCACGTCGAACGTATGTTCAAAGTGGCCTCCATGGGATTTAATTCACGCATTCACACGACGTATCATGGATTTCCTCACACTTTCCATGTTCCGGACTCTCTCCGAATAGCGTCACAGGCGACGTGGGCACGCGGTTAAATGATATGAACATCAGAGACTGGTTCACCGTACACAACGCTAATAAGGTGCCCCCAGAGGTAACAATCCTGGGGGTTTAAGTCCGGTGATCTAGCAGGCCATGTAACAGTGCCGAGATAATATCATTCGTCAGTGTCATCTACCGTGGCAATGATGCATTTATAGACACTTATTCATACCACATTTTCCCTCCATTTCCAGTCAGGAATCAGTCCCTGCAGTTTTGTCGGTGTAATTAAAATTCACCCTGTATGTGCGTGTGTGTGTTTGTGTGTTACGTCACCAAATGCACTTTTAGTAATAATACGAATAATAATCATCATCATCCGGTATCATGGCAGCAGCCGCCGTCTTCCGGAAACCCAACGCCATTCCTCTCTATTCATCCATTGATCTCCCTCCATTCCTCTGATATTCATAGCTGCTTGTACCCCTTCTATCCAAGTTTTCTTCGGTCTTCCTCTCTTCCTCCTTTCCATTGGGATCCATTCCATTTCAATTTTTGGCAATCTTTGCTCTGGCATTCGTTTGACATGACCATACCACTGCAATATTTTCTTTTCTATGATGTCTATGATGTCCGGCTCCTCTTGTGCACCCATAATTTCCCTTATTTCTTTATTTCGTATTCTATCCATTCTAGATTTTCCAGCTGATCTTCTTAAAACATAATTTCTGTACCCAGGGCGGACCAAAACTAGCGCTGCTGCCTCTTGCAGTAAGATACTGGACTATCAAAGGCTAGAGGAAGAAAACCTTGAACAAAAATTACCCGTCCCCCAGGTTGGGGATTGATGCATCGGGCCAGCTCCTCGTTCATCACAAAAAGAAAAAAATGCTAAAAAACCAAACAACGAATAATAATAATAATAATAATAATAATAATAATAATAATAATAATAATAATAATAATAATAATAATAATAATAATAATAATAATAATAATAATCAATTGAGTTGGTGTTTACTTGATGAAAATCCATCATCATTAATTAAATAAAAATAAAACGTAGTTTTGATGATTATAATAATGTTTTATTAAGGATTTTCTCTACAGTACAGTAGTTATCCTATATAGCCTAAATGTATTTTGCTCTGCCACAGATTTGTATCCTCAGCATCTTCTTCTTTTAGGTCTTTGCTGTTCGTGTTCCTTTTTACTTCATCAATCCATTGTTCTCTGGGTTTCCCACTCCTCCTTCTGCCTTCAGTATTCCAATCCAGCATTATTCTTGGGATTCTGTTACTCTCCATCCTCTTCAGATGTCGATACTATTACAATCATCGTTCGTCTATTACTTCTATAATATTATGTGTAACATTATTTATTTTTCTAATTTCCTGGTTCCTATTTTTATCCTTTCTTGATCTGTCCGCTTTTCTTTTCGTTATGAATTTCAGCGTTGTCTGGAAGGCTAGGTAATAATAATAATAATAATAATAATAATAATAATAATAATAATAATAGTAATAATAATAATAATAATAATAATAATAATAATAATAATAATAATAATAATAATATAACTTTATTTTACCTAGCAGAGTTGAGAGTTTAAGGTCTTGTCTACCAATCAACAAGGTCAGTGCATCAGATTTCGTGCTAGCAGAATATGTGGGGCCAATATGGTTTATTTTCCATTTTTGTACACCAATTTGGCAGACCAATTTATGTAGGCAATGTTTACTCGTATTGTATATAGAGACGAGTCTAAGGTGAATGTATAAAAAAGTGTTTTGAATGGGTGCTGATATTGAAGAGAAGGGAGAAAGGGAAACCCGGTGTCGGCAGATATTCGAAAAGCACTAAGGGAGCCGTCATGATAAATAGGCCTAATCCTACTAAACTACCGATAGTCTGTGTTATATAAGTGATGACAATAGTAATGGAAGTCATTATAAAACACCTTTGAGGCTATTAAATCAAATAATAAAAAATAATTAAAATAAGTACAGATAAAATTCATTGTTAAAACCGTTAAGGCGGAGAGTCATAAAATAAAATAAGTTAAAATATACCTTCTTAGGTAAAATCCGTTGTCACGACAACGCCATATCAGGACCAGCAGAATCAACCATCATACTGGATGTTGTAGCGAAGAGTGACCTGCTGAAGATGGAACGGATGTTCTGAAAGGCCCACAGGCATAAAGATTACATATGTTATAAGTTGAGGACGATGGATTTTACCTAAGAAGGTATATTTTAACTTATTTTATTTTATAAGTACAGATACCTGAGCTCTGAGTCGTCCTCAATTAATAGTTTTTTTAATACTTAGTCCCAAGTGTTTTAACAGAAATTGTACTTAATTCATTTTACAGTGGAGTTGCTCAAACAAAAGGGTATCTGCAGGAACAGCAATTTTAATAAAGAAACAATTCAGAAATAAAATACATTGTTATAATTTTGAGTGAAAGATCTCAGGTACTTGTTTTATTATTTTCAACATGAATGGTAATGATGAAGAGAAGAGAGAAGTTAAAACTCGGTGTCGGGCATTGTCTACTCCTATCAAAAAAACATAAAGGAATAAAAGCAAATCAGATAAGTTGATATGGTCACATCCTGTGAATGGACGAAATTTTAACACCTACAAAAAGAAATACCCGCCTTAGCCTGTCCCAAGCCGTGATAAAAAAGGGATGAGGGGGAGGAGTAACACCTCGTAAAAAAACCTTGGTTCAGCTTGCCCAGCTGATAATACCTTGTGAATACCTGAACGGCTGATACAGGTACGGTGTACCTGACGGAAGAGGGAACTGTACATCTATTGCCTTATAGATTGACAAACGGGCGAATGGGGTTAGTTAGTCCTGCAAGACAACCCATCTAGGAGAGACAACTCAGAAATAAAACGGGGCAGGCTGAGCTCTGGGGCTGGGTGAAGGCAATCGGCCTAGGGAGGAAACCCCGAATAATAAACTCGCCATGAAAACGGGCCAGTAACCCACTTCAAGGTGTATCTTATACATTGGTCACAGTCCCAAGGACAAAGCCTCGGATCAAAGACGGAAACAAAATACAACAAACGCTAGGAAAAGGTCCTCGATTTGGAAAAAGAATAATAAAAATTATAGAACAAGTATCAGAATTTAATTATTTAGGTGTATTAATAACAAACACTAAAAATTTAATAAATGAAATAAAGAAAAGAAGCTGATAAAGCAACGCAAATATCCGGATATATGAAAGATTTAATTTGGCGCAACAAACATATGTCAATAGAAAGCAAAACCCGCATATACAAAACGATAGTTCGACCAGTTATCGTATATGGAGCAGAAACTAGGGCGGATACAACAAAAACTAAACAAATAATAAGCACATGTGAAATGAAAATCTTAAGAACTATTCAGGGGAAAACATTATTTGATAAAATACACAACACAGAAATTAGGGACAATGTCATATTCAAGACATAAACAAATATATTATAGATAGACGAAAATATTGGAAGGGTCGTATAGAAAGAATAGAAGAAAACCGACTTGCAAAAAGAGCTAAAGAAGATAGACCAATGGCCGGGAGAAGAACAAGAGGAAGACCAGCCAAGAGATGGATAGACAGTGAATGCACGTACAATACATCTTCCTCCGAGGAGTGATTTTGGAAATAAACAGTATGAAAATCCTACAAATTATGTTTCAGAAGAAGAAGAAGAAGAGAAAAAGAAAATCTACTGGTAGACCGAAGGACCAGTAGAGGGGAAACGGGAAATCAGGGAGACATAGAGATTGAAGATAAGTTGATGATAATATGGAATCAATAAACATTAGTAACATTTTAAAAAATTGCAACTAAAGAAATAAACTCATTTTACAAACATTTATTTACCGAAGATAAATGACACTTTGTAACATTTATCCTAGTTACTTGTGGAAGGAATTATCTTGGAAATAATGTAAGAAAAATAATAATCTTAATGAAATACTATGGTTTTATTTTAAATCTCGTCTAATTATCTGAAGATATTCTAACTACAAAGTGGAATTAAATGAATGTAACAATTGTTTTCTAACTTTTAATAATAAGACAAATGAAATAGACATATTTAATACGCTTTTTGTTAGTGCATCTTGAGAATAAATTCAAACAATAAGTTTTAACGAAAATAACATCTGATTATTAAAGAGAAACAACTGCTAGCGATAACATTGTTTGCTCTAGTTTCATTTTTTAAACATTATCTTTTCATACATCGCTGGGATTTATACTTGTTGCAGCGAATTTAATTTAAACATGCATTTTGCTGAAATATTTCATAAATACTTGCGACACTCCAGTAATCTCATTTCATAACCCTATTATAAAGTTTATAGAGTTCAAAAGATGCAATTTAAATAAAAGATTTACAACACATACTTTTAAGGGGAGTTCTCACCGAAGAGTTATAAAAGCAGTAACAACAGCAATAATAATAATAATAATAATAATAATAATAATAATAATAATAATAATAATCTTCCTTCCAAGTATTAGGCCAAGACCTATTACGATCCTATAGAAAATTTTCCCTCCTGCGTTTCATAGGACGGCCCAGAGATCTTCGTCCTCTTGGTATATAATTATAAACAGCTTTGAACTCATTCTTTCAAGATGGTGTTTCGAATTTAGATGGTACTGTTTAATATATTCCAAAATTGGCGTAGTCTTCAATTCTTTTAAGATATCGGTGTTCCTTTTCCGATCACATCTGGTGTAACCCGCTGTTCTCCGTATGAATCTCATTTCACAAACCGTTATTCTGCTTTCATGTTGTCATTTTATTGTCCATGCTTCACTACCATAGGTCAACGCTGGTCTAGCCAAAGTGTTATATAAACGTAATCTGGTGTTTTTTTTTGTACAAGGGATAGTTTCATAACATGATTAATAATTCACAAACTTTTATTACAACTAGTATTTTTTTCAGGGATATCCTTTTCATCCCAGACAGAGAGATAATATCCAAGGTATTTAAATTGACTATTTAACTCATGCCCCAAATGGGAGTCAATGACCAATCACATTTCAATGATTTTTTTATTTACAACCAATCACAGTCGTGTTTCGCCTAGAATTTACCAACTAAAGCTTATCATAATAAAGAAAGTACCTGCTTTTTAACATTCTGAATAGGTCATAGCATTATTTTGCAGTGACTAACTCAGCAAGAAATATGGCTACCAGATTGTATTATAGTGCATGAATGTCAACACGTAGCGCATGCAGGAGTTAATATAAGAACATTTGTAGCAATTGATTAACCACCAAAAAAAGATACCACTGTTTGCACTTTCTTAAATGCATTTTTTCCCAGGTAATAATATTCCAGAAAAATATAATTGTCATAGGATATCAGAAATGAATTAATATAGGGCCTACAGTTTGACGTGTTTCATTTTTTCTCCACTAGAGTGCATTCTTACAATATTGCGTTCCTTTGGCAATAAATAATATATAAATTTTCACTTCATACCGTTAGCAGTATCTCATATTTAAACACTGATGCATGTACTGGGACCACTTCAGTCGAACCTTTTAAAATTATGTGACTATGCAATTGACATGGTTGCATAAACTCCATTAACACAAATGCATGATGAATGTTTTAATTCAGTACAGAGGTAACTTAGGATGTCTGGTAATGAGATAATTTAATTTCAAGGTAATGGCCCTTATGGCAGGAATCCCTTTGTTTCTCCCCATTCAAAATACGAGTTATCCCCTCCCCTCTTCCGCTCCTGCACAACTGATATTGACGTATCACATATATCTGGCAAAGAGCACATGCAGTATTCAGACGTATGTAGTCGATTCCAGATATAACCTATGCTGAAGACTTTTTAGCGACTTCCGAAGAAATGTAGTTGAGTTTGTACTCTTGAGAAATTTTCGATCTTTTTTTATAAATCATCATATATCCTACTGACTAGAAACAGAAAATAACAATGACAAAATAATACATAATCTGCCCTAGGCAGGTCTTTCACTGCAATCACAGCACTTTCATGCTATGCAGCTTTACTAGGGAATTGTAGGTGTGGTATTATTTTAAATTTTATTTTCAGCATATTCCATCACAAAAAAATTATACATGCTTTAATATACAAAATTATTTGCACAATTTTCTTTTGTTTTCACTCATGTTCTGTGGCCAATTTTAATATTATGCTCTAATTGCTCCACTTATCGTACCCAATATGACATTAAATATTTCATTGAATTTGCTTTGTTTTCCTCTATAATCTGTCTGTATCTACACCGTGTTCCAAAATGATGGATTGGGTTTTATGTAGTTGGTATAGCTTTACAAACGAAATTGGATGCGTGATTATTTACAATAATGAAAGAAAAAGTGTGAGAGTTTCATATCCTGTATGCAGCAGTAATTTGTTTCTTGTCATTATTACGTCGTCAGCGTTAAATTTGTGAAAATGGCAATTCTGTACAGAAGTAATTCTGTGTGTTGCAATTTGCGAGTTCTGGTTCCATTGTTGTAGTGCAGCGAGCTTTGCGACGGCAATTTAGTATTGATCCTCCGACAGATAAAATTATCCATCGATGGTATAAACAGTTAGAAACAACTAGATGTATCTGTAAAAGGAAAAGTCCAGGACGTCCACGAACACCAAATGACGCGTCGGTCCGGAAGACATGATTCATTCCCATACTCTCCACGGTCTCCCGATCTCACACCTTGTGATTTCTTCCTGTGGGGGGTATGTGAAGGACCATGTGTACGTACCGCCACTTCCAGTTGACCTTCCAGACTTGACAAGAAGGATTGTTGCTGTTGTTGAATCCATTACTCCAAATGTGTTGACCAAGGTTTGGGAGGAATTCGACTATCGGCTAGATGTGTGCCTTGTGACAAAAGGTGCTCACATCGAACACTTATAAAGTATGTTATGAAAACTCGAAGAGTTTCTCTTTAAACCCATGCAACTTCTGTTCTTATATATACCCGTGATTCAAAATTGACTTTACAACTTTACAAGCTTATAGAAATTTATTTAGAAGACCTACAGAATTGGTTGTAATGTCATATGATAGCACAACTCATCAAGTTTTCACCGACATAGTTTTATAGTACCTAGTTCTCTCACCGCGTGCGCTAACGTAGTTCATATCAAAATGGCTGCTTTCACAGGTGCCGAGCGTGCTCGTTGTGTGTTTTTGTTCGAAGAAACTGAATCTGCGACATTTGTTCTAGGTGAAAACTTGATGAGTTGTGCTATCATATGACATTAAAACCAATTCTGTAGGTCTTCTAAATAAATTTCTATAAGCTTGTAAAGTTGTAAAGTCAATATTGAATCACCCTGTATATATATCTCATGTAAGGGAAATTAAATAACTTTGAAACCCCGTCCATCATTTTGGAACACGCTGTATTGAATTAATATATGAGATTAATTCAAGTGTGTAATCCTGTACTAGTCTTATTTTATTGAATGTCCATTTACTATATTTGTTAATCGTGTTATAGCGAATTTTGATGTGTGCCCACAAGTCGCTATAAACTCACATATATTAACTTAGGTGTGTCATCATCCCGTTGCTTTCCTCACCACGGGATGATAATGATGGCCAGATGATGTTCGGTGACCGTTTGAGCCTCAAAGCTTCCTGACATTTGTCTAAAAGGTGAGGAAAACCCCCGAAAAACCTCACCCAGGAAGCTTGTCCCGACCGCGAATCGAACCCGGCCTGCTGCGCGACAAGGCAGCACTCTACCTGCAGACCACATCAGTATATTTATATTTGGTAGCGCGCTAATGTATAAAATTAAAGGTCTTGGGTTCAAATCATAGCACAGAAATTTATTTTTATTTTCATGTCATATTTGACCTTAATTGCCCAAACCCTCTGGCGGCACTATGGCCCTGGGGTCGACTCAGCCTCTAACGGAAATGAGTACCAGACACTTGTTCTGGGGGTAAAGGCGGCCGTCACGCAGGGCTGACAACCCGGCTGACATAAAAGTGCCAATTGTCCAGAAAAAGTGGCAGCCTTAACCTCCTACTAACCGAAGGGCCTCCGGGCCTGTTGTGGGATAACTTTACTTTACTTGCCAAATGTGAAAAAAATAATTAAAACATCAAAGTAAGTAAGTGTTACTGCTATAAAATAAATATTCTCTTTAAAACGCTTATTTCTCAAGTTGCCTCTCATGAAGAGAAAATTACGTAGGGAAGAATATATAGGCTATATACTCCAAGCGCGACAAGTCTACAAGGCCTTGGTCTACTATCCGGCTGCTGGCCACCCATCCACATGTGTTAATCAAAGAAGTAGACGATCATCTAGCCAGTGTAGGGGTGGCATGTGGTCCCCAGCCGTTATAGCTGATCTTCAAACATAAAGTCGCTACTTACTGCAGCTGCCCAAATGCTTCACGATGCTGGGTAGGCACAGGTCCCATACTGGCCAAAATTTCATGAGAATATTAAGTGTATTTATGAACGGATATCGATCCTGTAGGATTCAGATTTAATTCCTCCATATTAACTCCACAGGCATTTAAACAAAATGTCAAAATACACAGAATTTCACTGATTCTTCACACAGAATTTGCTGATGATGAAGTATTTTCCTCGACAATTCATTTGATCGTCATGTATTTTCTAATCAATGACGGTTTCACTTAGAACATCTTCTTCTCTTTACATTTAGTTCGCGTTACTCGTTCACTCTGGACACAACGAGTACTAGTCCGACCCTGCATCTCCTTATATATGCGAGGGTAGGAATATTCCGGGCATCGGTCTCCAATTCTCTCACGTAGAAGATCTGAGAGATTAATGTTCTAGAATCAATATTCTCGAAATTTTATACATCGGGAAATCACGTCTGGAGATATCGCATACTGGCTGTCCACGACCCGAATCTAACTCCTATTGGCTTATAAGGAGCCCTGCTGCTTCCCGTGAAATTCAAAGGCGACAAATTAAGGAATTGTTTAACAATGCACAACAATAAATAAATATGTACATATTAAATGGACACAATAGAAAACACTCTAATGACAGTTTACAAAGAAACACTTCCAGCAAAGATAAATATATTTGAAGACTTTAAAATTATAAAAGAAATAAACACCTTGCTACTCAATAAGAACACACCCCAGTTGTACAACCCATTATACGAGCTCGTCAAAAACAAGTAAGTTGCTATTAACGACACTTCAAGTCTACAACGTCGTAAACAACAACATCTAGTAGCAGATACTCATCCTGCTGATGATAGAAGTTAACTTCCAATACGCCTCCAGATACTATTTTAAACAGGTATATATTTTAATTTTTACCTTATATATATATATATATATATATATATATATATATATAATACAATATGAGGGATAAAAAAAATGCCTGAGTCGGGATTTAATCCGAGACCTCTAGCTCTATACGTGTTCTAACCAACAGACCCACTCAGGAATCACAACGCATTTATTTTTCTTGAATATATATATATATCATCCGCTATCATAGCAGCTGTCGCCGTCTTCCGGAAACCAAATTCATTCCTCTCTGTCCATCATATATCAATTCACGAGAGGCAGCGGGATATCGGCCTAACTGCCATCTAGTGGCTATTATAACAAGTAAGCATTTTTACACAGAATTTTTATTTTATAGTAGTAACGCATGTATATTTAGATGTTATAAATAAATGATTGACATTTAGCAATGAAGGCCAATTATGACATATATATGTAAATGCCTGAGTCGGCATTTGAACCTGAGACCTCTAACTCTACATATAAGTTTATATATATTCTGTTAAGATACGTCACATGTTGCATACTACTTTTTATGATGGATATTAATGTGGTGTGTGTGTGTGTGTGTATGTGTCATTACGTTCTAGCGGCAGAATTTTTTTTTGTAACCAAACTCGCTTCAGATATGTAAAATAGGGTTTGTTAACCAGTAAAATCGGTCATATATATATATATATATATATATAATCTTGTGATTAATGTCTCTACGGAACTTTATCATCGATTTTGTTAGCAGATATATTTATTTATTTACTTATTTATTGATAAATAAAGTCTTCAGATCTTATTTTTCACTCAGCCAGATCTAATATATTCGATAGTGATTTAGTTGAAAAAGGGGTATTAGAATGGAATCCTTAGAATTGAAGGGGAAGAGGAAAACTAAAACTTTCTTGTAGAAAAACCGTACAGGACGAAATTGCAGAAATAGGAATAAGTTGGAAAGAAGATGCACGGAACGGTATCCGTTGACGAAACTTTATGTACGCCCTATTCCCCTGGGAGGAGATTAAGCAGAATATGATGACACTCCTAAGCACAGAGATTTTAATAAGTGGGATTTTTGTTGGTGAAAATGGTATGTTGGTAAGGGCTGAAGAGCAAGAGACGGTTCTTTAGAGCTGAGGTTGACCATCCAAACTCATTCGCAAGAGTATTAAAGCAGAGAAACTTGGGAACGGTCATTAGCGTGTTTGTAGTGGGGTTTCTTCTCTCGAGATTTCTGGGCACTTTCCTTATACAAGTGACACTAATTCCGTCGTTTTACTATCTTCAATGAGACAGAAACAGAGTACAGGGTTATCAAAATATTAAACACAATTTTGTCGAAATATAATATTGAACACTTTTTTAAAAATAGCATTTAAATTGGATAGCGGCAATTTCTCGAGTCGCCTACTTGAATGTGGCGGACCGCACTGAATTTTTCGGGCTGTAAGTGAACGTCAAATTTAAACAAGCGCTTGAGGATCTGTGAATTTACCCATTCATGTAATACATCAGTTGCCTACTGGATGTCTCTATGAGGTGACGAGCTAACACTTTTCACTGCTGACATCTGCAGCAAACAGACTAAAATAAATTATCATAAGTAATGCCACGAGTGATTTCCAAATTATCGATAAATTCACGACTCACTTCGTGAGTCGTCAATTTATCTAGAGAATTTGGAAATCAAGAGTGGCATTTGCTAGGTTTATTTAACGAATAAAATTAAGCTGTTTAAACACAAATCATTATTTAACTATATAGTTATTTTAAATAATTTATATATTTAATGTAAACGGCGATGTTTGAAAACAAATGAAAAACGATTGGTACGCTTCATCTGCTTCTTTTGTTTATCACTGCAACCAGATCATACTATTTAATGCCAAAGGAACGCAATGTTGTAAGAATGCTCTCTAGTGGAGAAAAAATGAAACACATCAAACTGTAGGCCCTATATTCATTCATTTTCTGATGTCCTATGACAATTATATTTTTCTGGAATGTTATTACCTGGGAAAAAATGCATTTAAGTAAGTGCAAACAGTGGTTTCTTTTTTTGGTGGTATAATCAATTGCTACAAATGTTTTTATATTAACCCCCGCATGCGCTATGTTTTGACATTCATGCACTACATATACAATCTGGTAGCCGTATTTCTTTGGGGGTGAGTCACTGCAAAATAATGTTATGACCTATTCAAAATGTTAAAAAGAAGGTCCTTACTTTATTATGATAAATTTTAGTTGGTGAATTCTAGGCGAAACGCGACTGTGATTGGTTGTAAATAAAAAATCATTGAAATGTGATTGATCATTGACTCCCATTTGGGGTATGAGTTAAATAGTCTTAGTTCATTAGATACCTTCGGAGGACTGCAGGATACACACTACTAGATCACAAAAAAAAATGAAGACATCTTAGAAGAATTACACACGGAACCTTTAGAAAACAAAATTTCTGATTATAAGTCAAGATGGGTGCAACATGTTCATCGAATGGAAGATCACAGAATACCCAAACAAATGTTAAAATATCAACTTGCAGGAAGAAGAAGACCAGGATGTCCACTCAAAAGACTTTTGGATGGTGTTCCTCTTGAGGCCGAAACAGGTCAACAAATGGCCTAAATTCGTGAATATACTATGATGATGATGATAATTATCTGTGAGAAGGTAATATAGCCTCATTCTGATGGTTAACAGTTTATATAAAAGCGGGTGCCGTGCGGCAATGCTTGACATGCGGTGTTGTCACGTTTTTCATAGTGCTATGGGCGTTTATTACACAAGGACAGAAGACATTGATTATATTTATACTATTATTTAATTTTTATGTTATTATTTGGTATTGTTTAACTTTTAAAATTAAAATTATGTATGTATTTCTTTAACAAATAATTTAATTCCTTACTTACTTACATACTCACTGGCACTATCGAACCCGAAGGTTCATGGCCGCGCGGACATAAGCTCTCCATACATCCCTATCCTGAGCTAATGCTTTCCAATCATTCCCTGTATAATCTACTTCCCTCAAATCATAGTTAATGTTGTTCTCCCACCTCATTCTTGGCCTACCAACTGGGCGTTTTCCCTCTGGCTTTCCTACAAGAAGCTTCCATGCACGTCTTTCATTCCCCATACGTACATTATATAACTTGTAGGTCTACATAAATTTAATATTCGTACAACATCACGCTGAAAATATATTATTATTATTATTATTATTATTATTATTATTATTATTATTATTATTATTATTAACTGATCGGTCTGAAATATTTTCCGATGGCTGCCACATGTTGAAATCACTTACATATTAAACTAATATAACATGTAGATATTGTATTATTCAAGCTACATATCGCAATAAATCGCTGATAATTTACCATTAATTACGGTATACAATTTTATAACTGGATCGACTACTCCACGTTCCGAGTTTTAATTGAAGCTGAGGGAAGAATAGCAATGTGGCAACATCGTGGTAGTCGCGGCAGTCGAGATCTTTGTATTTTAATAACATATAACAGCTGCGAGGAAATAAAGCGAGCCGCTTGTTAAGCATAATGGTGAGGCGATAATAACACCCTTGCCTTACGTAGGATTATTGCAGTTTCGTTCCAGTATTTGCAGATAATGAGTTTTGAGACTGGATCTACTGATTAGGTTATCTGACTTCTCCTTCTTCTGTTTACGAGAACCAATGTAAACTGTATAATCCATTGATACTCAACTTAATGAATAATGCCCATTTTTCCATCCTTACTTACTTACTTACTTACTCACTGGCACTATCGAACCCGTAGGTTCATAGCCGCGCGGACATAAGCTCCCCATACATCCCTATCCTGAGCTAATGCTTTCCAATCATTCCTTGTATCATCTACTTCCTTCAAATCAAAGTTAATGTTATTCTCCCACTTCATTCTTGGTCTACCAACTGGGCATTTTCCCTCTGGCTTTCCAAGAAGCTTACATGCAAGTCTTTCATTCCCCATACGTGCAATATGTCCTGCCCATCGTAGTCTACGAGACTTAACTGTTCTTATTATATCTGGCTTCCTATATAGACCACGTAATTCATTGTTACGAAGTCTTCTCCATTAACCTGTTTATTCATCTCTCTTTGGTCCAAAAATTTTCCTAAGTACTTTATTCTCAAATACTTGTAATCTTCTTTCCTCCCTTAAAGTAAGAGTCCATGTTTCGCATCCATATAATATAACTGGTAGAATAATAGTTTTATATATTTTCAGTTTAACGTTTTTTGAAAGGAGTTGGAAAGTCAAGAGTCTCTGCAATGCATAATAACACGCATTTCCAGAATTGAGCCTATGTTTAATTTCCATGTGCATCTGATTCCTATTTGTGATTATTGTTCCTAGGTATTTGAATTCAGCCACTTCCTCAAAATTTCCCTCATTTGTCATTAGCTGTCCATTTCCATTATATAATGTATTTTTATGTGTGACCATATATTTAGTTTTGTTGATATTTACTACCAGTCCCAATTTCTTAGTGTTACTCAATAGTGTGTGCGTGTTGGCCTTTAGTATCTCCTCGCTATCGGCCAGTAGTACTACTATAATTCTAAAGGTCATCCTCTACTGATAAATAATGAAGCAGGATGTCAATTTAGTTACGAACATTTGGTTCGTTATTTGTTTGTGAAATGAATACTGCTGAATATTATTTAACAATCTCGACAATATTCGCGTGCTCTACGCATATCATCAACATGGCGTTTCTATGACGCTCTTTGATATACTATTCCAATATTTGCCCTCTGATACTCACGCTACAAAATTTCCATTGTGTTTGACCATTTCAAAACAAATATACCTTTCCATTCCAGTTTTAATTCACTTTAAAGCGTTAGGAAAAAAAACAGAATTTTCTAAATGTTCAAAGAATTGTGTTTCAAAATTGTTTAAACAATTTATTTCATGCTGTATCTCATTTCAGTACTTCCTCTGAAATGGCCGGAAAAAAAATACGTACCATGAACTGAAATATCCAGAAAAGAGTCGCAATAATGCTTCACAATTTTTCATAAATAATGCCACGAGTGATTTCCAAATTATCGATAAATTCGAGATCAAGAGTGGCATTTGTTAGGACTATTTAACGAATAAAATGAAGTTGTTTACTCACAAATCATTGTTTAACTATAGTTAATTTAAAATATTTATATATTTAATGTAAACGACGATGTTTGAAAACAAATTAGAAATGTGAGGTTATGTTCATTCACTGCTGCTTGATAATATTATTTATTGCCAAATAAGATCGCAATATTGTAAGAGTGCACCCAAGTGGAGAAATAATGAAACACATCAAACTATATATCATAATCAACATTAAGGGTTATTCATTTATTTTTTTAGTAAACAACTCAATAAAATCAAGGAATCTTTTGATTATTTGCTATATTCAGTGTATTTGTTGAAGAAAAATAATGCTTTGCCCTGTTCAGAACATTAAAAAGGAGGGGCTTTCTTCATCACAAAAGCAGGAGCTGATAAAGAGAAATCGATAAAGAACGGTGTGAAACACGACTGTCATTGGTTGTAAAACAACATTCATTGAAACGTGATTGGTCACTGACCAGCATTTGTGGCATGAGTTAAATAGTTATCAATAACAAACTGGAAGAACTTCTTATGCTGTGTCGTGGGTTAATATTCCACAGGCAATGAAAATCATTCCTGGCCAATGTTAAAACGCTGAACGTTGAATTATGAACGTTCAAAATGTTCATACCCACATCCATCCATCCACCCATAGTAATTCTGCCCGAGGGCTGGTCTTTCACTACAATCATAGCACTTTCATGCTATGCTTTGAAGCTTTACTAGGGAATTATAGGTGTGGTAGCTTCCCGTTGCTTTCCAAACCGGTGAAGAACGATTATGATGATGATGATGATGAAGATGATAATGATAAGGATGATGATGATGATGATGGCCATATGATTTCGGGGACCGTTTGGGCCTTAAAGTTTTCCTGACATTTGTATTACGGTGAGGAAAAACCCCGATTAAAACCTCACCCAGAAAAACTGCCCCGACCGGGAATCGAACCCGGGGCCGCTGCATGACAGGGCAGCACGCTACATCGAGACAACAGGCGGTGGACAAGTAATACATAGGGCAATAAAATAAATAAAATAAGAAATATTAAAAAATAATATTGATAAATAATAATAATTATTATGGATGTTTTAAGAAGATCAGCTGGAAAATCTAGAGTGGATAGAATACGAAATAAAGAAATAAGGGAAATTATGGGTTTACAAGAGTAGCCGGACACCATAGACATAATAGAAAAGAAAATATTACAGTGGAATTGACATTTTAAAAAATGCCAGAACAAGGATTGCCTAAAATTGTTATGGAAAGGATCCCAATAGAAAAGAGAAAGAGAGGAAGACCGAAGAAAACTTGGATAGAAGGGGTACAATCGGATATGAATATCAGAGGATTGGAGGAAGATCAATGGATGGACAGGGAGGAATGACGTTTGGTTTCCGGAAGACGGCGGCAGTTGCCATGATACCGGATGATGATGATGATGATGATCAACATCATCAACAACAACAAGGATTAAGCCTAATGGCCTGTTCCGATCTCATTATAGGTCGAATTGGTCCTTCCATCTATTCAATGGTCTTCCCAACATTCTTCTCCCTTTTGGTTTATAATTATACATTCTTCTTGGTATGCGCTGTTCATTCATTCGTAATACGTGCTGAAGATAAGCATTTTGATAATATTTTATTCTTTCACAGAGATTAAATATATTAAGTTGTGCTCTTATATCTTCGTTTTTATTTTTATCGGTCCTTTGGTATCCTGCTATTGCTCTCAACATCTTCATTTCAGCAGCTTCTATTTGTTTACTATTTGCCTTTGTTAATGTCCAGGTTTCACATCCATATATAAGAAATGGAACTGCCAATACTTTGTAAAATTTCAAAATAGATTATTTTCTAGTCTTATTCAATAAAGTGCGTTTAATTGTGCCACATAGATAATTGATTCGTTGTATTTTTGTCATTGCCTAAATGACAACCCAAATAATTAAATTTCTGAACTTGGTCTATAATTACATTGTTTATCAGATGATGATGATAATTGTTTAAAATATGAATCATTATCACAATTGAATGCAATTGAGAACCTTGAAATAAACACGCCGGGTGATCGGAACGATGCATTTCAAGTATTTCCCTATTTCATTTAAAAATGTATAAACTTAAAAAACAGTATTTCTTAAATATATTAGATATCTTGAAAAAAACAATGTACACATTACCTATAAAATTACTGGATGATATAAAGACAAAAGAATTACAAAATTCAGAAATCATTAGAATTTCTCCACGTCCAAAAGTAGACCAGAATCTATTGACTAAAAATATATGTGTTTGTCCAAAATTAAGAGTAGTTGACGGTTTGTCTCCAACTAATTTTAAGTGTCAGTCTGTACAGTTTATTCAAATTAAGAGGACATATGCTGGAAAGCAACGGGAAGCTACCACACCTACAATTCCCTAGTAAAGCTGCAAGCATAGCATGAAAAAAAAAAATGCTATGATTGCAGTGAAGGACCTACCTTTGGGCAGGATTACCATGGATGGATGGATCCTGTTATATGCTTATTGTAGACGATATATTTGACTTCATAATGATCATCGTATCTTCCAATAATGCGTAGAGACAAGATTTTTTGCGATATTGTGATCCAATTAAATGTGACGTGATACCAACACATTATTTTAAGTTCAAATTATAGGTTTTTTTTTTGTATTTAAAGAAATATTTGCTATTATAAGTATATACAGCATAGTTAGATATCGAACATGTACCAACTTTGTCTAAGCGGGAAAGAAAATATGATTTCATTACTTACTTAATATACATTAAAATTCAACATCGCACTTTGGGAAGACGACCGTCACAAGTGTAAAAACTTTGTTCTCAGTTATTCGCAATTAAAATTTTAAAAAAGGTATTAATTACTTCCTTACTTACTTACTCACTGGCACTATCGAACCCGTAGGTTCATGGCCGCGCGGACATAAGCTCTCCATACATCCCTATCCTGAGCTAATGCTTTCCAATCATTCACTGTACAATCTACTTCCCTCAAATCATAGTTAATGTTATTCTCCCACCTCATTCTTGGTCTACCAACTGGGAGTTTTCCCTCTGGCTTTCCTACAGGAAGCTTCCATGCAAGTCTTTCATTCCCCATACGTGCAACATGTCCTGCCCATCGCAGTCTACGAGACTTAACTGTTCTTATTATATCTGGCTTCCTATAAAGACCATGTAGTTCAAGGTTATGTATTGAATTATATTTTTTGGAATTTGCCATCTTGAGAATTACAGATAAACTCATCACAAAAATATTATGAAGCTACTATTTTTTTAACTTTTTACATATATTTACATACACAAGCCCTGTATAATGTATTGGTATACATTTCAGCACACAAATGAGACAAGAATACCTATCTGCAGCTAAATAAATCAAGAGTTTCAATGTACTTCCATTTTAATTAATTTTTCATTAATTCTGACTCAATATAAAATATCATGATCGTGATTTGAAGCAATTTTAATTGTTCACATTGAAATGTGTTGTGTGAGGAATCACGCTAACAAGCCAGCAGGTCGTCGGTTTGAGTCTCAATGGGGTCAGATTTTTAGCTGGACCAAACCATCTGGCGGCATCATAGCCCTAGGGTCTACTCAGCTCTTAATTTAAATGAGTACCAGACACATGTTCTGGGGCAAAGGCAGCCGTCACGCAGGACTGAGAACCCAGTGGACATCCCTTGGCGATGGTCTAGAAATGTCGAAGTCTCAACATCCATCTACCCCAAGGGCCCCAGAAGCCTGTAGTTTTGACATTTTATTTCAATAAATTATTACTGGGCTTATATAGAACACGATCAATTAATTTATCTAATGATATTTAATTACGATATCCAAAATAAAAAAAAAACTAAATATTGTTACCCTAGTAACATGCTTCCATTGTTTATATATCATTGACAAAATTTAGAGTAGGTACAGTTTGGATGACTCCTATTTAGGCCTACCTTGCATAAAGATAATGAATTCCAGTATATGTAAATGTCACAATCACAATGAATCAGAACACACGTAGAACAAGTCCTAACTCACTGCCACGATCGAACTCGTAGGTTCATGGCCACACGGACATAAGCTCTCCATACATCCCTATCCTTAGACAATGTTTTCCAATCTTCATCTTTATCATCATCACTCCAGGGATTAGGCAATTGCCTGTTCCGAATTCATAATGCATCAGCCCAACGTCTTCTAGGTCTTCCAACATCAAGTCTTACTCTTGCTTGATAATTTCTTGCTAACAATGGATATATCTCCTTACCCATTCCATCCATATGATCAATCCATTTCTATCTGTAATTCGTGACCTTAACCAATAAAGGCTGTACTTTCAATTCTTCTCTTATATCTTCATTTCTTATTCTATCAAATCTTGTATATCCTATAACTTGTCTTAGGAACCTCATCTCCGCCGTCTGTATTCTATCCTTCTGTTTTTTCATTGGAGCCCAAGTTTCACTTCCATACAATATTGTAGGAACCGCCAACCATCCCCTCTATAATCTAATTCTCTCAAATCATGACTAATGTTATAAACCCACTTCATTCTTGGTCTACAAACTGGGCGTTTTCCCTCTAATTTTCCTACAAGAAGCTTCCATGCACGTCTTTCTTTCCCCCATTCGTGCCACATGTCCTGCCCATCGACAGTAGATCAAGTACTGTATGACATATTTGGAGAAGCAAGATGTTAAAATGAAATAATCCACAAATGATTCTAGAGAGTACTTCAAACTCTCTTTGCAATTACAATTGATTTAATCCTATACATTACACGTATGAACATAGTGAAATGTAGTTAGAATTATTTTAACATTAGTTTTTCCATGAAATTTGCCCGAGCACAGTTTGGTATATTTGTACTTTGAATAACCAAATTATCAATTCTGTTCGTAATACACAGGAGTTTTTTCTATATTTTTATCACCTGTCTGTCAGAATTATTTTGTACGATAAAAAAGTATGCTTCACACCATATGATATTTTGGGAGCATTTTGTACCGCGCTATATAGATAGTTTGATGTGAGTGAGAATAATATTGACCTTACCTACTGTTTTCTCTATGGGCCTTACCTACAAGAACTTTACTAATTTCATAAACTGTGGAGTAACACCTTATTTCCTAGCACAACTTAAAGTTTAGCAGCAGCAGTCTTCCCTACATTTAAATATTGTAATCCATTCACAAATTAAGGAATGTTCTTAGGTAGCAAAAAGGAACAGGTTATTTACTACCTGAGAGAAAGAGTATAGTTCATAGACGAAGAGAATGACAGCACGGGACGAAGGGGGGCACGGGGAATTGGAAGCGATACAATGGCTTACTACCTGAGAATAAAGGATCACTCATGACGTATGAAATACCTACTGCTTTCATTCGCTTTGTCTGTGGACAGTAGGTGGTTATTATTCTAACATTGTTGTTCTACTTATTCATGTTCTAGTCACAGATTAGGAAACCCCTGTTCTTGTTTTATAGTTTTGGACAAACGCCTCCACTTGGTCATTCCATGTCTCCTTTTTTTCAATTATTTACTTTTATTAAATCTATTTATCTTTTTCCAGATGGGACACTGAGGAATTTTCGCCTGTCTACCATATTACATTGTTATCATATTACATATTATATACTGTTTTCTCTATGGGCCTTACCTACAGAACTTTACTAATTTAATAAACTGTGGAGTAACATCTTATTTCCTAACACAACTTAAAGTTTAGCAGCAGCAGTCTTCCCTACATTTAAATACTGTATACCATTCACAAATTAAGGAATGTTCTTAGGTAGAAAAAAGGAACAGGTTACTTACTACCTGAGAGAAAGAGTATAGTCCACAGACGAAGAGAATGATAGCACGGGGAATTGCAAGCCATACAATGGCTTACTACCTGAGCATTCCATTTCTCCTTTTTTTCAATTATTTACTTTTATTAAATCTATTTATCTTTTTCCAGATGGGACACTGAGGAATTTTCGCCTGTCTACCATATTACATTGTCAAACAGTTCCAAAACTACAGTCACTTCAAATATGTCTTAGTAGAAATTTTATCTAAAAAAAATTGAAAGTTGAAAAATATGAAGGAATATTAAATTTTTACTAAAATATAAAAATTTCACCACAATATTATGAAATATGAAAAAATATGTAGGTCTTATTTGATTCTACATATCATAAAAGTAAAGATACTTTGTCTCAGCGCTCTCTGACTAATAGTTTAAAACATGAAATTTCATAAAAATCCTCGCTCTAGTTATACATTTCTCCACTAAGGTGCATTCTTACAATATTGCGATTCTTTGACAATAAATAATATTATGACCTGGTTGCAGTGATGAACAAAGGAAGGAAATGAAGCGAACCAATCGTTTCTCATTTGTTTTCAAAACATTGCCGTTTACATTAAATATGTAGATATTTTAAAATAACTATAGTTAAATAATGATTTGTGAGTAAACAGCTAAATTTTATTCGTTAAATAGTGCTAACAAATGCGACTCTTGATTTCCAAATTCTCTAGATAAATTGGAAATCACTCGTGGCATTACTTATGATAAATTTATAATTTACAAAAAAATTGCTGCCAAATTTAATATGAAAATATCAGTTAACATAACTAAAATTATGGCATTTCATGAGAGGGAGTCTATAAAAAGTAAAATCTGTCTCCACAATAAAATTTTAGAGAGATTAATAAATTTAAATATCTTGGATATTAGGCCTATCTCTCTAAGTGGGATGAAAAGGATATTCCTAAAAAAATTACTAGTTATAATAAAAGTTTGGGGATTATTAATCAAGTTATGAAACCATCCCTTGTACAAAAAAAACAATAGATTATGTTTATACAACACTATGGCTTGACCAGTGTTGAGCTATGGACATATGATTTCGGGGACCGTTTTGGCCTTAAAGTTTTGCTGACATTTGCCTTACAGGTGAGGAAAAACGACGAGAAAAATCTCACCCAGAACAATTGCCCCGACCGGTGGTCGAACCCGGGCCCGCTACGTGGACAAGGTAGCACGCTACGTCCAGACTACAGCGGTGAACTCATTATATATAATAATTTTATTTCAACTTTAAACTAAACATTCCTAACACAACCTCAAACATTAGTGTAAACTGGGATTTACCTAAATATAATTAAGAACTTTTCAAATAACCTTATCACCCTTTTCAAACAAATTGAGGGATAAGAATACACATTTAAGGGTTCATGCGAAAGTACAACAGATTACAATCAATGTTAAACACATGCAAATTATAAAAGTGTTATAAAGAAAAGTACGAATGTGTCTAAATGGCTCAAATAGTAGGGTGCGTGTAGGCAAACAGTTTTCAGACACTTTTGAAATCCAGAATGGGTTGAAGCAAGGAGATGCACTATCTCCTCTACTATTTAATTTTGTACTAGAGCATGCCATTAAATCTTTAGAGAATAAGGAAGGCTTACAACTGAATGGTATTAATAAGCTGTTAGTTTATGGCTGATGATGTAGTACTATTGGCAGATAGCGAGAGAAGGATACTTAAAGCCAAAACACGCACACACTATGGAGTAACACTAAGAAATTAGGACTGGAAGTAAATATCAGTAAAACTAAATATATGGTCACACGTAGAAATTCAGTATATAATGGAAATGGACAGCTAATGAAAAATGAGGGAAATTTTGAGGAAGTGGCTGAATTCAAATACCTAGGAACAATAATCACAAGTAGGAATGAGACGCACAAAGAAATTAAACATAGGCTCAATTCTGGAATGCATGCTATTATGCATTGCAGAGACTTTTGATGTCCCAACTCCTTTCAAAAAACGTTAAGCTGAAAATATATAAAACTATTATTCTACCAGTTTATTATATGGGTGCGAAACATGGACTCTTACTTTAAGGGAGGAAAGGAGATTACGAGTATTTGAGAATAAAGTTCTTAGGAAAATTTTTGGACCAAAGAGAGATGAACAGACAGGTGAATGGAGGAGACTACTTAACAATGAACTACATGGTCTTTATAGGAAGCCAGATATAATAAGAACAGTTAAGTCTCGTAGACTGCGATGGGCAGGACATGTTGCACGTATGGGGAATGAAAGACGTGCATGGAAGCTTCTTGTAGGAAAGCCAGAGGGAAAACGCCCAGTTGGTAGACCAAGAATGAGGTGGGAGAACAACATTAACTATGATTTGAGGGAAGTAGATTATACAGGGAATGATTGGAAAGCATTAGCTCAGGATAGGGATGTATGGAGAGCTTATGTCCGCGCGGCCATGAACCTACGGGTTCGATAGTGCCAGTGAGTGAGTGAGTGAGTGTTATAAAGAAAAGAACATTTAATACAAGGTACTTCCTACTATTATCCGAATAAATAACCTGTCACCATTTTTAAAAACTTTTAAAATTAAATTAAACAATAATACCATTAATAGTCATTATTATTACTCGGTGAGAGTTGGCAACACTGCAAAGACTCTATAGGAAAAGACATCCTACTTTTCAAAATCAACCAATAAGAATACTTATATAAAGTTTGGAATTCCCCGTCCAAAAGTATTTCAATGTCCACAGCTTGGGTCCGATCCCTTTAACCGTTAATACTGATCATTATTATTACTTAGTGAGACTTGGCAACGCTGCAAAGACTCTATAGGAAAAGACATCCTACTTTTCAAAATCTACCAATAAGAATACTTATATAAAATTTGGAGTCTCCTGACCAAAAGTATTTCAATGTACACAGGGTGGGTCCGATCCCTATAAATGAAAGAATCGCTAACCGTCATTCACAGTTTCCTCAAGTGGATCGAAGTGGAAGGAGAACGGGATAATAAATAATCAAGAAAAATAAACTGCTAAAAAGGTGAGTTTTCAAGGACATACCATAACTAATAATATAATATAAATTCAATTGTGTATAGGCCACCACAAACTGACTTATCGTACTCCACAAATACCATTAAAATACGCCGAACGTTATTTACAATCCCATTTCAAGTTGTGATCTTAAAAGTACATATTTCTCTTACTTAAGCCTATTATTACCAAAAAAAACTTATTTTTTAAATAACCAAAATATGCTTTACACTAATATTAGGGAATACTTTTTTTGCTGTTGTACAGTTCAGGTCGCAACAATTTTTCAATTTAATATCTTATTCCGCTGATGCATTAAACACTTTTAAACACGTTTAAAACATTTTGCAACACTTTAAACACATTTTAAACATCTTCCAATGTTGCAACGAGTCTTTTTTTTTATATTTATATATTTACGTAAAACATGGTAGTGCTACATTGCTTACTTGCTACTCTTTGTTATTTCCCTCCTCTTCCTATGTTGTTCCAGCGTTGCCACCATCAACAACCCAAAATACTCCAGATGTTGCCAACCATTTCCACGTTCCCTGGATTTCACCTACGTTAGAGTAATTGATTTGTGTTACAGTAATTGATTTAGGTTTGGTTAGCTTTTAGGTTCCTTGCTCTTTAAATGTGATTTGATACGTAAAATAAATTACCTCATCATATCTGTTATTCTATGAAAAGTTCAAAATATCGGACGGTTACCACGTAAAATCATATTTCACTAGTTCATTTCGTGTTAATTATACATTTTTAAACAAGTTCTAGGAATTTTGTGTCGATTTTGGTCATACTAATTTCACATACATATACCGCCAACTGCTGGAGGTTGCATTTATCTACCGGGGATAATTGGAGCACTAGCGCATGCGCACTGCGATTCTATAGAACTTAGAACAATTTTCGGCTATTGTACACTTCAGGTCGCAAAAATTTTTCAATTTAATATCTTATTCCACTGATGCACTAAACACTTTTAAACACGTTTAAAACATTTTGCAACACTTTTAAACACATTTTAAACATCTTCCAATGTTGCAACGAGTTTTTTTTCATATTTATATATTTGCGTAAAACACGGTAGTGCTACATTGGTTACTTCCTCCTCTTTGTTATTTTCCCTCCACTTCCTATGTTGTTCCAATGTTGCCACCACCAACAACACAAAATACCCCAGATGTTGCCAACCATTTCCACGTTCCCTGGATTTCACCTACGTTAGAGTAATTTATTTGTGTTACAGTAATTGATTTAGGTTTGGTTAGCTTTTAGGTTCCTTCCTTTTTAAATGTGATTCCACGTTCCCTGGATTTCACCTACGTTAGAGTAATTGATTTGTGTTACAGTAATTGATTTAGGTTTGGTTAGCTTTTAGGTTCCTTGCTTTTTAAATGTGATTTGATACGTAAAATAAATTATACATTTTTAGACAAGTTCTGGGAATTTTGCGTCAATGTTGGTCATACTGACTTCTCACAGAGATACTGCCAACTGCTGGAGGTTGCATTTATCTACCTGGGATAATTGGAGCACTAGCGCATGCGCACAGCGATTGTATAGAACTTAGAAAAATTTTCGTCCGACCCGAAGGATAGCATATCCGAATTTTCTTGCGACCCGAAGTGTAGCATATCCTATTTTTTTTAAATTTTTAATACCAATAGCACATTAATTTGGAAAAAGTTTCCATTAAACGCAGTGAGGAATTTTTCCAGGTCGCAGGCCGACACTACGCACAAGCACCAACAAACGCGAAGCAGTTTACACTATAGAACCACGCGATGCAGACAGCATATACACGATATTTAAGGATTCTCAAAGCTAACCCAATGAAATTTAAGTAATCTAACCTGTGAAAGACCAACTTTAAACCTAACGTAATGCAAATTAAGCACTCTAAACTGTGAACGAATGGAACTCCCAAAAACAAATAAAAAGTTCTGAAATTCTGTATTACATACTATATATTGGCTACAATGGAACACGTGTTGTTGTTGTATACAATATTTGTTAAAATCAATATGGCTATGTCGTCTCCTTGCTAGATATATAGTAAAATGACAAAAGAAATGTATAAGATTGAACTAATTGTTACAAAAAAAGTAAAATTTATTGTAAATGTTGGGAAATAATATAAAATGAAAACTTGTTGAAAAATTTTACAGCATGATTCGAAAACATTAGCTCAGGATAGGGATGTATGGAGAGTTTTTATCCGCGCGGCCATGAATTTCGGGTTCGAGTTACTTAGTAAATAGTACGTTAATACAGTAGGCCTCTACAGTTGATTACCCCAATTTACATTTTTTATTTAATGCAACCCAAAGGATTATTTCCATGTAATTGTACTTAGTTTGTTAAATTCATTTTGATATTAATTTTTAAATTCTGATAAGCCCTCTACTATTAATGGTCGGATTTTATTGATGTTTAGAAAATATCTTACTCGTTTATTTCAACAGCAGATACCTACGTTCAGGGTGAAATTCAAACAGTGCGGTTTCTAGAGCACTTGTTATATTTTAACTGATTTTGCTGGTTTGTGAACTCTACCTTACTTTTCATTCATTGATTTTTATATTATTTTCATTACAACTACCTGAATATCTACATTGTTTGGGTTTAGTTCTTCTTCTTCCTTTCAAATATTTGGCTAAGTTCTGTTACGATTCTATTGAAAATTTTCCCTCCAGGGTTTTATAGGACGGCCCAGAGATGTTCGTCCTCTTGGTATATGTATCTAAACAGCTTTAGCGATCCGATTTAAACTCATTCTTTCAAGATGGTGTTTCCAATTTAGTTGGTACTGTTTAGTATATTCCAAAATTGGCGTAGTTTTCAATTCTTTGAAGATAACTGAGTTCCTTTTCCGATCCCATCTGATGTATCCCGCTGTTCTGGGAATGAATCTCATTTTACAAGCCGTTATTCTGCTTTCGTGTAGTTTTTTTAGTGTCCATGCTTCACTACCGTAGTGTTAGCCAAAGTGTTATATAAACGTAATCTGGTGTTTTTTGTACAAGGGATGGTTTCATAACTTGATTAATAATTCCCAAACTTTTATATTAACTGATAAATTTTTCAGGGATATCCTTCTCATTACAGATAGAGAGATACCATCCAAGATATTTAAATCTGTTAGATGCCTCTAAAATTTTATTCTGGAAACAGATTTTACTTTGTATGAGGTCCTTCCCATGAAATGCAATAATTTTAATTTTGTTAATTTGTATTTCCAAATAAAATTTGGCACCTATTTTTTGTAAATTATAAATTGATCGTTGCAAATCATTTTCAGAAAGTGGCAGAAGGGCTAAATATTCTGCAAAAAGAATAGGGGGTTTAGTTAATAATATGTTGACCTAAATATATGGAGTTTTTCCTCGGGATTTCCTAAAATATATTTTATGCCCCTGTTAATAATCAGGTTTCCCATAGAGATCATCTTCGTGACTATAATGGAATTTCATTCATTCACCAATATGTTTGTATCTATTTTGTGCAAAAATTAATTCTCTAACATTCCTCCGTCCTAAAGGAAGAAACTTTGTTTCGTATCCATGTAATATAATTGGAAGAATTAAGGGATTTTTTATTTATATTTACTTTTCTTAACGAAGTTGTGCATGACTGTTATGGCATACCTGTCTACAATTAAGCATAGTATATATTTAATTTCTCTCTGCTCTTCATTCCTTCTATCATTTTTGTTCCTAGGTATCTGAATTTACTACCTACTTTAAAACTTCTCTCACTCCTTTTATTTGTCATTTCAATTTATTGCATTTCCATGTGTGACCACAACTTCCACTCCCAATTTCTTAGTGTTAGGGAATGTAATAGAAAATTTTATTATCGGTTGGCACTTACCACCTCGTCGCTATCACCTAAAAGAGCAACATCATTAGTACACACCAAAAGTTTATTAATAGCATTGAGTTGTGCACCTTCTACAGATTTTATGGCTTGTTCTTATACAAAATTGAATAGCAGAGTAGATAGTGAATATACTTACTTAAATCATTGAGAATTTCAAAATAATATGAAAACTGTCTGTGTACCTGCACTGTAATCACTCTATCATTTAGACACGTCTAATAGGTCAAGTCCAATATTTTATGAATTCCAAAGTCCAGCAGGACACTACAGAATTCCTCCATCTTATTTCAATCATGGGCTCTTTGAATTCATATATATATATATATATATATATATATATATATATAGAGAGAGAGAGAGAGAGAGAGAGAGAGAGAGAGAGAGAGAGAGAGAGAGAGGAGAGAGAGAGAGAGAGAGAGAGAGAGAGAGAGAAATGTCTGGTAATTTGAACCTCTGTTTTGAATTTGTTGTTTTTTTTTTTAATTAAGGGATTTGAATTTTGTTTAATTACAGTGGATATCGTTATGTTATGAAATAGCATTGTTATTTAATCAAATATGGTGACACCTTTATAATTTATATATTTTTTTTACAATACAAGAAATGTCCACTTTAACCTCCATAAGATGATCCAAGGGTCCACCTTAGCTTTTAGATTATTTTTTAGTTTATTTAAACTAATAATTTACACAAACAGGTTCAGAATGTTCTGAAAATATTTATGACTGATCACAGTTAAACGTGTTGATATTTATTTAATGTTTTGAAAAATTATTGTTGATTATAATCTTTCACACCTCATTCAATGCAGAAAGCAACAATCATCCGGTTTAGAAAAATTAGGGGGATATTATATAAAATTAACTGTGTGAATGGTTTTTACAGATAGCATCATCATTGATAAAATATACGAATTCGTGTAAAGTGGACCCAGGTCCTCGTGGAGGATCCATATTAAACGAATTGCTTTGTTATGTTTTATTATTTTATACAGCCACTATGCCCACATATCAGATAAAAACCCGTCAGTATATTAAAAAAGCGTCTACATAATATATTATATTAAGGATTTTTTTCCAACATTTGTTACATTCAATAGCCAAAATTAATAAACGATTATACCTTGAAATATTTTAAAGCTGTCATTTTCATAAATAACACAAATTAACCCTTCTTTACACAAACAATAAAAGAAACTGGCCTTGATCCCATCAAATTTGATCAGGGGAAGATGTTAAAATATTTTCTGTTGATATACAGTGCCGGTTTATTGCTATTTATTTTCAAAATTCTGTTTTATTTTTAACAATATCGTGTGTTGTAAACCTATTATTTCCACTTTCTATGATTCTAATCCTTAACCTGAAAATTTTAAATGTGTCACTAACAGAGTCCAATAAGAAAATAACAATACTTGTTGAGAGAAATTAAGGCATTTTTTGTAAATAATGGGTAATCACTTAATTTACATTTGCAGACTTTGATTCAACTGTAAAATATTACAAGCCGGGACGATCAAAAAAATACCATATTGAAATTTGGAATAAATCCAGTTTACCGTACCTTGAAGAATATTACTTCAAGCAGGTCACAGAAAATTGCAAAATATGCATTATTTATAAGGTTTCACTTTTTAATCAATGTACAATAAAATCATCCATCCACAGTAATTCTGTCTGAAGGCAGGTTTTTCACTGCAATCATAGCATTTTCATGCTGTGCTTTTCAGCTTTACTAGGGAATTGTAGTTCTGGTAGCTTCCCGTTACTTTCCATACCTGTGAAGTAGGATGATAATGATAACGATGATGATAATGAAGGCGATATTATTTCGGGGACCGTTTGGACCTTAAAGTTTCCTGACATTTGTCATACAAGTGAGGAAAATCGCCCGATAAAAACGTCACCCAGAAAAACTGTCCCGAATGGGGATCGAACCCGGGCCCGCTGCGTGACAAGGCAGCATGCTATCTAGAGACCACAGCGGTGATCTATAAAAACATGTTTTATTAATATGAAACGCAATGTGAAAAAAATAAATAAAAACCGTGAAGCCTAGCAAATGACCAAAAAAATATTTAGTTCTACCAAACAGTACTTTCACAATATTCACCATTCATTCGAAAGGTATATATATATGTATATATATATATATATATATATATATATATATATATAGAAGGGTAGAGAAAGAGAGAGAGAGAGAGAGCGTTTAGTATCTAACTAGTTTTTGGTACGGTATTCTAAAAGGTTAGTTAGGCTTATTCAATGCGTCTAAATTTCAAAAAAAGGATTTGGGTGCGGTTAGACAAACAGTTTTCAGATACACTTAAAATTCACAGTAAGTTTAAGTAAGATGCTGTGGAATTTTGTCTACAAACTTGCGGTTGTAAAACTGTTTTCAAATATATTTGAATAGCATAGTTAGAATAGAAACATGATTCAGAATTACCCATAGTCGTGAATGGGTAGACAAACAGTTTCAGATATCTTCAAAATTCATAGAAATTGTAGTAAGATAATCCTGTATTTCCTCTAGTAGGGTGTAGCAAACTTTTTTCAGATATTTTAAAAATTCACGTAATTTGAGTTACATGTCGCTGTATTCCTCATTCAGGGAGCTTGTAGGCATTTTTTGTAGATATATTTAAATACACTGTAAGACAAAGTAATGTTATATAGTATTACATCTAGTAGGGTGCGGGTAAGCAATATTTTTTCATATATCTTTGAAATTCATAGTGAGTTGTAGTAAGGTGATGTACTATGCCCTCTACTATTTAGTATTGTACAGATAATGCAATCAGAATTTAGAATATATTGAGAGCGTCTTATAGAATAGTCAGATGGAAGAGACCAACAATTAGGCCAAGAATGAGATGAAAGAATATAATTAATCATGAAGTGAAGAAGGCGGATCTTTACTGATAATTTATTAAAGCTTTTAGATTGCAGAGTATAATAATTTTTATTTTTACCTTTAATCTTTAATAACCTGTAAAAATCGGTTTTATTTTCAGAATGGAGATTTGTCTTCAGCCAAGAACACTTTTTGATCTTGCTATCGATATTTACGTAGAGAAAATCATCTGTTTTTGCAATAATATAGCTGAAAGTAGAAGTGAGAATAAACTATACGAAGCTAAAGAAGGCGTCTTGCATCTCCAAAGTGAAATGTGCTCTCTTCCTGTTTTAGTAGGTGATATAGTGAGGAACAAGATCATTAACGGTATGCCAGGGTATAACGGCCATGCAAAAAACTATTAAATTCTGAAGCCCGAAGATATGCATTGAGTATTTTAATGCGGCAGAATATTCAGACCTTACACATTTACTTATACAAAGATCCTTATTATACAGCCATAAATTTTGAAGATCCCGTTCATTTTTTATATAAAGAACTTCACACTTTGAATAATTTGAAAATTATCAGAATTGATTGTTTTGCAGAATTCGCTGATCAAGTAAAATTTCCTGAAAATTTAGAAGAATTTTCAATCCCATTTTGCATTATCTCGGATGCAGCATTAGAAAACTTAGCAATATCTTGTCCTAAACTCAAGCACTTGAATATCAAATACTGTGTTGGCATGACACCAAATTATATCAATAGCATTCCAAAATTTATGAACCTAGAAACGCTTTGTGTGACAAATGTAACTTGGTTAGGTGATGAATTTATGGAGCTCCTCAAACTTCTAAAGGAAAATAAAGAACATAGCACAGAAAATAAGGTACCTACGCTGAAACGACTAGAATATCCTTTTATTAAGTCTCACCATTTGCTTTATCTTTCTGAGAATTTCCCTCGTCTTGAAAGACTGGACATGTGCTATTCAGAACGAACTGATTTACATATTGTTTCCACAATAAGTCAATTAAAACAAATTGGTATAGAAATATTTTCAGCAGAAATATTTGCTTTTGAAAATTCACTCCAAATCTTAGATAGCAAGCTGGTAGACCTTGAAATATCATGTGTTGAGTTAATGTTAAGAGGCATTGAAAATCATTCCTTGCCAATGTTAAAACGGTTATCGTTGAGTTTTAAGATTTCACAATTTTTAAATCCACTTAATTGTTTAAAATATGAATCATTATCACAATTTCCTGCACTTGAGAAACTTGAAATTTGTATGCGGGCCTATGAGAACGATGCATACCATGTATTACACTATCTAATTTCAAAATGTATGAATTTAAAAACAATCATTCTTAAACTTCATCCTCGTTTGGAAAAGAATTGTACGAGTTACTTATAAAATTACTGGATGATATAAAGACAAAACAATTACAAAATTTAGAAATCATTAAAATTTTTCCACATCCTGAAGGAGACCACGATCTCTTAGCAAAGAAATTGATATGTGTTTGTCCAAAATTAAGAGTAGTTGTTGGTTTGTCTCCAACTAGTCTTACGTATCAGTCTGTACAGTTTATAGGTTTTTCTATGATAGGTGCATTGGATCGAATATATTTTAATTCAAAAGATAATTTTCCAAGAAATGCGATAATCTGATCAAATTAATTGCGACGTGATACACACAACATTCTTTAAGTTTAAATTATATGCTTTGTTTTGTATTAAAATAAATATTAGCTATTATTAGTATATACAGTATGGTTAGATGTACAAGATGTACCCAATTTTCTCTACGCGGAAAAGAAAATATGAAGCGTAGCTTCTAAACTTTTCTTATGCTCTTAACAATATTTATTTTATTTTATTTTATTTAAGCCAAAGATAAATAAAGTACCAAAGCTATTTGTATATTTCAAACCTTAAGCAGTAAAATATCTTTATGAGAATTTTCTAACTTAATAAAAATTGAGGAATAAATAAATCAATGAAATAGACTATCATATAGAAAAACTTTGTTCCGAGTTATTCACAATTAAAATGTTAAAAAAGGTATAGTGAACTATCCTGTGTACATTTTCTTGCACATGACTTGTGGCTATAAAGAAATAAATTTGTAACATTTTTTTCCAACAGATAGTATACAGTTTGTGATATTTTTACACTTGTGGCCCTCTTCTTCCCAAAGAGCGAAATGTCAACGCCTAGAAATTAAGCTTTCCCAAAGCTCATAACGCTATTTAAATTACTTTGTTTTAGCCAAAGATAAATATAATATCGGAGCTACTTGTATATTCCTAGCCTTAAGCAATAAAATCTCTCTATGAGAATTTTCTAACGTTGAAAAAATCATAAAACAAATAAAGTAATTTTATAGCCTACTATCGTAAAGATAAATTTAGCATAATTGTATAATAAGACTGATCAAATATCAAAAGAACGTATCTGTAATCTTACATTAAATAATGTTCCAATCAAATGTATTTTCTTAATACTATTTTTGCTAAAGTAATGCACAAATCGCAATTCTAATTGTCATATTTTTATAACAGATGATTCATTGTGCATTTCTGATAGATTTATGTTTATGGTTAGGTATGAATAATATATTATGCATTTTCATGGATGTAATATTGTAAACAAATTTGTAAATAAATTGAACATTTATAAAGTAAAATATTTTAATTAAACAATATGTTTCACTTTAGTATTATTTATTTACATTTAGTTCGATGGTTGCTCTTTTGACAACTGACACCTCTTTCCTCCATGTAGTTATAACTTGAATATAGAGTTTAGTTATTTTATTTAGGCCTGATATATACTCTGTATATTCTTTCGAATATGGTTTTTAAATGTACTCTATTTCTTTTAGAGGTTTTATGTTTGCTGAAAGATACGATTATCCAATGTGTTAAAAACACCAACAACATAGGGACATTATAAAAGAAATTCCAAAATAGGTATATAACATAATTTATATTAAATAAATTGCTTCATAATATTTCGAAAGATTATTCTAAGAATTGTATTCATAATTATGGACGAAAGTGAGACGAACAGACAGGAGAATTCGAAAGACTATATAACAGTAAGCTACATGGTATTTATAGAAAACCTGCGATGGGCAGGGCATGTGGCACGAAATTGGAAATAAAGAGAGGAATGGAAATGTTTTTGTAAGAAAATCGGAGGAAAAACGGCCAATTGGTACTCAAAGTATGAGATCGGAATATGATATTAAGCTCCCTTTGAGAGAAGTAATATATACAGGATATGATTGGAAAATATTAGTTTGGAATTGGAATGCATGGATAGATTATGTAGAAGTGGCAACGAAACAATAGGTTTGATGGTGCCAGTGAGTTCGTTAGTTAACTTCCTGGGACATTGAATTAATAGAAAATGCGTCAATTAAAAAAACAATTACGGATTTTGTACCAGATGAAACGTTTGCATATGTCTCATGTTGTTCTACTACCCTTTGAACCATGCTCCATGTATAAAGAACAGGATGACAACTGAGGTGCAAATCATAAGTAGAATAAAATTCGTATCCATTCAAAATATTGAAGTAATTTTGATGTTTTAATAATATAAATGAATTGGTAAATAATGTTACCGTTATTCACTTATTAACTTCGCACTCACGATCAAAGATGTTTCTTGTACAATGGAGGAAATTGGTATAAAGGCACTAAATTTTAGTAGTAAAACAATATGAAATATTTATGCAAATACCGTAAGACTGTCATATATTACATGTAATTTTCTTGGACATAATTTCGTACAGGTCTCATATTTTGTATTTATTATATACGCAAATATTACGTAAAAACTAAGAAAATGCTGTCCTAGTAGTAGAATCGGTATAAAGGCAGGTCAACTTCTGCTCTTACAGTGACATAAATGTAAACAAAACACTGCGATTACATGGAGACGAGGTGTCTGTGAGCATCGTTCATCAGTTACAATTCAGCAGTACGTACAATGCCGCGTGGAAAGCCTCTATCATATGAAGAGAAATCTAGAGTTAGTGCCTTAAAGGAGATGGGCCTTTCCATTCGACAAATAGCTACGAAATTGTAGCTTCATATTGCGCCATTGATAATTTTTTCATACTGGGCTCATAATATGGAAAAAAACGGAAGTATGGACGGACAAGAAAATTATCTGAGCGCACTAAACGTCTCATTTTACGTAAAGCAAAAGGTAAGATTATGTTTTCTTCTCAATTCCAGGCTGATTTGTAGTTGTCAGAAACAGCCAGACGAGTAAGACAAATTCTGTCAGAAGACAAGAACCTAAAATTCAAAATAGTCATAAGTAATGCCACGAGTGATTTCCAAATTATCGATAAATTCACGACTCACGAAGTGAGTCGTGAATTTATCTAGAGAATTTGGAAATCAAGAGTGGCATTTGTTAGGACTATTTAACGAATAAAATTAAGCTGTTTACTCACAAATAATTATTTAACTGTAGTTATTTCAAAATATTTATATATTTAATGCAAACGGCGATGTTTGAAAACAAATGAGAAACGATAGGTACGCTTCTACTGCTTCTTTTGTTTATCACTGCAACCAGATCATACTATTTATTGCCAAAGGAACGCAATATTGTAAGAATGCTCTCTAGTGGAGAAAAAATGAAACACATCAATCTGTATATTAATTCATTTTTGATGTCGTATGATGTAAATATGACAATTATATTTTTCTCGATTATTACCTGGGAAAAAATACATTTAAGAAAGTGCAAACAGTGGTTTCTTTTTTTGGTGGTATAATCAATTGCTACAAATGTTGACATGTATGCACTATTATATACAATCTGGTAGCCGTATTTGTTATAGGCTCAGTCACTGCAAAATAACGGTCAGACCTGTTCAGAATATTAAAAAGGAGGAGCTTTGTTTAATATGATAATTATAACACTGATAAATATTTCGTGAAACACGACTCTGATTGGTTGTAAAACAGAAATCATTGAAACGTGATTGGTCATTGACTCCCATTTGGGGCATGAGTTAAATAGTCTTAGTAAACCATCTCAGAACGATGCACATAAGACAGCTAGAATTACTTTTTCTGAAGAACACGTGGTTTCCGGAAGATGGCGGCAGCTGTCATCATACCGGATGATGATGATAATTGTTTAAAATATGAATCATTATCACAATTTAATGCACCGGTCCCATACTGGCCGAAATTCCATGAGGAAATTTCTCCCCCATGGAGACTCGAACCAGCGCAAGTCCCGTAGCTCTGCGCCAAGGCTTCCTGCCTTAACGACTTGGCTACGGCGCGGGACAGTATTTATCAAATATATTAGATATCTACCGGCCGCGGTGGACTAGTGGTTATCCTCCTTGCCTCTGATGGATTTTTTAGGACGGGAAAATCCAAGGAGCAAGTCCTCCGGGAGGGAATTTAAGCCGTGGGTCCCGAGTCAGAAGATATTCAGGCTCGTAAAAAATCCTTAAGCATGAATGAAAAGGCCTCTATACAAAATTTATCGAATTTTCCCGTCTGAGTACTACCTTGATTTCCTAGATGTCAGTATGAGGCGGAACGCTGACCATGGACCACTCAAAATGACATCTATACGAAAACAAGTGTAACTAAATTAGTATGGTTCAAATGCTTCCCTGTAGGGGGAGAGCACCTAAATCTCTGTAAAGGGAAAACATAGGCTTACAATACAAAAAAAAATTAGATATATTGAAAAAAGTCATATACACATTACTTATAAGATTACTGGATGATATAAAGACAAAATAATTACAAAATTTAGAAATTATTAGAATTTGTCCACGTCCAAAAGGAGACCACGATCTATTGGCAAAAAATATGATAAGTGTTTGTCCAAAATTAAGAGTAGTTGACGGTTTGTTACCAACTAATTTTAAGTGTCAGTCTGTACAGTTTATTCAAATTAAGAGGACATATGCTGGAAAGCAACGGGAAGCTACCACACCTACAATTCCCTAGTAAAACTGCAAGCATAGCATGAAAAAAAAATGCTATGATTGCAGTGAAGGACATGCCTTCGGGCAGGATTCCTATGGATGGATAGATCCTGTTATATGCTTATTGTAGACGATATATTTGACTTCATACTGATCATCGTATCTTCCAATAATGCGTAGAGACAAGATTTTTTTGCGATATTGTGATCCAATTAAATGTGGCGTGGTACCACCACATTATTTTAAATTCATATTACAGTTTTTTTGTATTTAGAGAAATATTTGCTATTATAAGTATATACAGCATAGTTAGATATCGAACATGTACCAACTTTGCCTAAGCGGGAAAGAAAATATGATTTCATTACTTACTTAATATGCATTAAAATTGAACATCGCACTTTGGGAAGAAGACCGTCACAAGTGTAAAAACTTTGTTCTGAGTTATTCGCAATTATAGTTTTAAAAAGGTATTACTTACTTACTTACTTACTTACTCACTGGCACTATCGAACCCGTAGGTTCATGGCATAAGCTCTCCATACATCCCTAACCTGAGTTAATGCTTTCCAATCATTCACTGTACAATCTACTTCCCTCAAATCATAGATAATGTTATTCTCCCACTTCATTCTTGGTCTACCAACTGGGCGTTTTCCCTCTGGCTTTCCTACAAGAAGCTTCCATGCAAGTCTTTCATTCCCCATACGTGCAACATGTCCTGCCCATCGCAGTCTACGAGACTTAACTGTTCTTATTATATCTGGCTTCCTATAAAGACCATGTAGTTCATTGTTATGTATTGAATTATATTTTTTGGAATTTGCCATCTTGAGAATTACAGATAAACTTCATCAGTAGGCAGGTTAAAGACACGACAGTTATGACGCCTCGCAGCCTTGACCCATAATAAAATTGTGAGGCTTATAAGAAAAGAGAGTATAGTAGCCCACCACATTAACTTTGAATGGGAGAAAATTTTAATCTAAAATAATGTGTGACAAGAGTGAGTAGAAGTTTCAGGTAGAAGACCATTGTCTTAGACTTGCATAGGCAGGGTTTACTTTCCGTTAGTCGTGTATAGTCTGTTGACAGTTACAATGTCAAGTACGAACTCAATATTCACAATAAAGACCATGAAATTACCAAGAAAGTTATCTATTTTTGGGATGAGGAGAAAATAAAGGAAGATTTGAAAATTCCCATCCCCACTCCTGTTTATAATTATATACCAAGAGGACGAAGATCACTGGACCGTTCTATAAAACGCTGGAGGGGAAATTTTCTATACGATCGTAACAGGCCTTGGTCAAATACTTGGAAGGAAGGAAGAAGAAGCAGAACAATAACAATCTATTCTTTTATCAAACGATTTAGAGCTTCTGGCACTTTTCGAAAATTATTTGCAACGACTATTAACTCATGCCCCAATCAGAAGTCAATGACCTATCAGATTTCAATTACTTTTTATTTACAACCAATCACAGTGGTGTTTCGCCTAGAATTTACCAACTAAAGTTTATCATAATACAGAAAGCACCTCCATCTTAAGATCCCGATTAGATCATAGCATTATTTTGCAGTGAGTGACTCTCAAAAAAATACGACTACCAAACTGTATATATAGTGCATGAATGTCAGCAAAAAGATCATGCGATAGATAATGTAAAAACATTTGTAACAATTGAATATACCACCAAAAAAATGAAAACACTCTTTGCACTTTCGTAAACGAATTATTTTCCAGGAAATGACGATGCAGAAAAATATAATTGACATATTTACATCATAGGACATCAGAAACCTATAAAGTTGGTTATAAATAGAGTGAGGAATTATATGAAGAAAATTATACTAAAATATGAAATCATAATACCAAAATATGCAAAATATGAAAATTAGGGCACAAAAATATTATGAAGCTACTATTTTTTTTAAACTTTTTACATATATTTACATACACAAGCCCTGTATAATTTATTGGTATACATATCAGGACACAAATGAGACAATAATACCTATTTGTAGCTAAAGAAATCAAGAGTTGCAATGTATTTCCGTTTTAATTAATTTAATTCAATATAAAATATCATGTTCGTGATTTGAAGCAAATTTAATGGCTCACATTGAAGTGTGTTGTGTGAGGAATCAGGCCAACAAGCCGGCAGGTCGTGGGTTTGAGTCTCAATGGGGTCAGATTTTTAGCTGGACCAAACCATCCTGCGGCATCATAGCCCTAGGGTCTACTCAGCTCTTAATTTAAATGAGTACTAGACGCATGTTCAGGGGAAAAGCAGCCGTCACGCAGGACCGAGAACCCAGTGGACTTCCCTTGGTGATTGTCTAGAAATATCGACGTCTCAACATCCATCTATCCCAAGGGCCTCCCAAGCCTGTAGTTTTGAAACTTTATTTCAATAAATTATTACTGGGCTTATAAAACACGATCAATTAATTTATCTAATGATATTTAATTACCAAATCCAAACAAAAAAAAAACAAAATATTGTCACCCTAGTAACATGCTTCCATTGAAAATACCATTGACAAAATTTGGAGTAGGTACAGTTTGGATGACTTCTATTTATCTTGCATAAAGATAATGAATTCCAGTATATGTAAATGTCACAATAACAATGAATCAGAACACACGTAGACCAAGTCTTAACTAACTCACTGTCACGATCGAAACCGTAGGTTCATGGCCACACGGACATAAGCTCTCCGTACATCCCTATCCTGAGCTAATGTTTTCTAATCATCCCCTCTATAATCTAATTCCCTCAAATCATGGCTAATGTTATTCACCCACTCCATTCTTGGTCTACCAACTGGGCGTTTTCCCTCTGATTTTCCTACAAGAAGCTTCCATGCACGTCTTTCATTCCCCCATTCGTGCCACATGTCCTGCCTATCGGCAGTAGATCAAGTACTATATGACGTATTTGAAGAAGAAAGACGTTAAAATGGGGGCACGCCGTAGCGTAGTGGTTAAGGCACTGAGCTACAAGCCGGAGGGTCGAGGGTTCAAGTCCCGTTGGGGTCAGGATTTTTAAACTGGCCCAAACCCTCTGGCGGCACTATGGCCCTGGGGTCGACTCAGCCTCTAACGGAAATGAGTACAAGACGCTTGTTCTGGGGGTAAAGGCGGCCGTCACGAAGGGCTGACAACCCGATTGGCATAAAAGTGCCGATTGTCTAGAAAAAGTGGGAGCCTTAACCTCCTACTACCCCAAGGGCCTCCGGGTCTGTTGTGGGATCACTTTACTTTAAAAGATGTTAAAATGAAATAATCCACAAATAATTCTAGAGAGTATTTCAGACTCCCTTGCAATTATAATTATTTTTAATCCTACACATTACACGTATGAACATAGTGAAATGTAGTTAGAATTATTTTAACATTAGTTTTTCCTTGAAATTTGCCCGAGCACAGTATCGTATACTTGTGCTTTGAATAATCAAATTACCAATTCTGTTAGTAATACACAGGAGTTTTTTCTATATTTTTAAGGCCTGTCTGTCAGAATTATTTTGTACGATGAAAAAGTATGCTTCACACCATATGATGTTATGGGAGCATTTTGTACCGCGCTGTATATGATAGTTTGATGTGAGTGAGAATAATATTGACCTTACCTACTGTTTTCTCTATGGGCCTTACCTACAAGAACTTTACTAATTTCATAAACTGTGGAGTAACACCTTATTTCCTAGTACAACTTAAAGTTTAGCAGCAGCAGTCTTCCCTACATTCAAATATTGTAATCCATTCACAAATTAAGGAATGTTCTTAGGTAGCAAAAAGGAAATGGTTACTTACTACCTGAGAGAAAGAGTACAGTCCACAGACAAAGAGAATGTTAGCACGGGACGAAGGGGCACTGGGAATTGCAAGCGATACAATGGCTTACTACCTGAGAATAAAGGATCAATCATGACGTATGAAATACCTACTGCTTTCATTCGCTTTGTCTGTGGACAGTAGGTGGTTATTATTCTAACATTGTTGTCCTACTTATTCATGTTTTTGTCACAGATTAGGAAATCCCTGTTCTTGTTTTGTAGTTTTGGACAAACGCCTCCTTTTTTTAATTATTTACTTTAATTAAATCTACTTATTTTGTTCCACATGGGACACTGAGGAATTTTCGCCTGTCTACCATATTACATTGTCAAAAAATTCCAAAACTACAGTCACTTCAAATATGTCTTTAACCAATTAGTAGAAATTGTTATCTAAAAAAATTGAAAGTTGAAAAATATGAAGGGATATTACATTTTTACTAAAATATGAACATTTCACCAAAATATTATGAAATATGAAAATATATGTAGGTCTTATTTGATTCTACATATCATAAAAGTAAAGATACTTGTCTCAGCGCTATCTGACTAATAGTTTAAAACATGAAATTTCATAAAAATACTCGCTTTAGTTATAAATTTCTCCACTAGGATGCATTCTTACAATATTGCGATTCTTTGGCAATAAATAATATTATGATCTGGTTGCAGTGATCAACAAAGGAAGGAAATGAAGCGAACCAATCGTTTCTCATTTGTTTCAAACATTGCCGTTTACATTAAATGTATAGATATTTTAAAATAACTATAGTTAAATAATGACTTGTGAGCAAACAGCCAAATTTCATTCGTTAAATAGTGCTAACAAATGCGATTCTTGATTTTCAAATTCTCTAAATAAATTCACGACACACTCCATGAGTCGTGAATTTATCGATAATTTGGATAAATGTATAATTTATGATAAATGTATAATTTACAAAAATAGCTGCCAAATTTAATATCGAAATATTAATTAACAAAACAAATTATGGCATTTCATGAGAAGGAGTCTATAAAAAGTAAAATCTGTCTCCACAATAAAATTTTAGATAGATTAATAAATTTAAATATCCTGGATATTAGGCCTATCTCTCTGTCTGGGATGAAAAGGATATTCCTAAAAAAAATACTAGTTATAATAAAAGTTTGGGACTTATTAAACAAGTTATCAAACCATGCCTTGTACAAAGAAAACAATAGATTACGTTTATGTAACACTATGGCTAGACCAGTGTTGAGCTATGGTAGTGAAGCATGGCCAGTAAAAAGACAACATAAAAGCAGAATAACGGCTAGTGAAATGAGATTAATGCGCATGAAAAGCGGGTTACACCAGATGGGATCGGAAAAAGAACACCGATATCTTAAAAGAATTGAACACTACGCCAATTTTGGTATATATTAAACAGTACCAACTAAATTGGAAACACCATCTTGGAGTTCAAATCGGATCCCCAAATCTCTTTATAATTATATACCAAGAGGACGAAGATCTCTGGGCCGTCCTATGAAACGCTGGATTGTAACAGGCCTTGGCCTAATACTTGGATGGAAGAAAGAAGAAGAAGAACAACAACAATAATAATAGTAATACTGATGATAATAATAACATTTTTTATTCAATGCCACCAGGTTGTCATTTCGACATTCTGCTATTCTCTAATGGCAGGGCGTTATTGTAACCAACTTCGGCGGTTGGGGCAACTGGTTGGTGGAGTTACGCTGACAAGATGATACAGATAGTATGATGATATGCGAGGAGAAGCCTTAATCAAACTTAATGAATGGGTTAATGATGACTATTTAACTCATGCCCAAAATGGGAGTCAATCACCAATCACATTTCAATGATTTTTTATTTACAACCAATCACAGTCGTGTTAAGCCTCGAATTTATCAACCGAAGTTTATCGTAATAAAGAAAGCTCTTCCTTTTTAACATTCTAAATAGGTCATAGCATTATTTTGCAGTGACTGACTCTCGAAGAAATACGGCTACCAGATTGTATATATAGTGCATGGATGTCAGTAGAGAGCGCATGCGGGATATAGTATAAAAAACATTTGTAGCAATTGATTGTACCACAAAAAATAAGAAGAAGAGGAATATAATATATAATTGACATATTTACATCATAGGACACCAGAAATTAATTAATACCTATAATGTTATAAATGTCTCTACTAGGGTGCATTCTTACAATATTGCGATCATTTGGCAATAAATAATATGATCTGGTTGCAGTGAAGAACAAAAGAAGCAATCGTTTCTAATTTATTTTCAAACATGGTCGTTTACATTAAATATATAAATATTTTAAAATAACTATCTTAAAAATTGAGAAAACTACACACCTGTGTATAGAAGAAATGGAAAATATAAATTTCAACAATGGAGAAGAACTAAAACCTAGTATTGAATGCACTTATTTAGGAACAAAATTAGACCTTTCAGGCGATAACACATTGGAAACTAAAAACAGAAACGCACAAACAAAACAAGCAATAAATGCTTTAAACTCTGTTTAGTGGAGGAAAAAGATTACCAAAAATAGAAAATTACAAATATATCAAACCAAAATTCAGACTATTTTAAAGTATGGTGCTGAAGTCTGGCAAATTCCTACCAGGGAAATGAAAAGAATTTTAAGTACAGAAATGGATGTTTTAAGAAGATCAGCTTGGAAATCTAGAATGGATAGAATACAATGGAGAAGAACTAAAACCTAGTATTGAAAGCACGTATTTAGGAATAAAATTAGACCATTTACGCGATAACACATTGGAAATTAAAAATAGAAACGCACAAACAAAACAAGCAATAAATGCTTTAAACTCTGTTTGGTGGAGCAAAAATATTACAAATATAGAAAATTACAAATAGGTATATCAAACTAAAATTCAGACTATTTTAACATATGGTGCTCACGTCTGGCAAATTCCTACCAGGGAAATGAAAATAATTTTAAGTACAGGAATCGATGTTTTAAGATCAGCTGGAAAATCTAGAATCGATAGAATGCGAAATAAAGATATAAGGAAATTATGGGCGTACAAGAGGAGCCGGATATCATATACATTATAGAAAAGAAAAGATTACAGTGGTATGGCCATATCAAAAAAATGCCAGAACAAAGATTGCCTAAAATTGTTATGGAATGGATCCCAATAGAAAGGAGGAAGACCTAAGAAAACTTGGATAGAAGTAGAACAAGCAGCTATGAATATCAGAGGAATGGAGGAAGATCAATGGACGGACAGAGAGGAATGGCGTTTGGTTTCCGGAAGAGGCGGCAGCTGCCATGATACCAGATGATGATATTTAAATAATGATTTGTGAGTAAACAGCTTAATTTTATTCGTTAAATAGTCCTAACATATGCCACTCTTCATTTCCAAATTCTCTAGATAAATTGAAAATCACTCGTGGCATTATTTATGATAATGATGGTCAGATGATGTTCCGGAGACCGTTTGGGCCTAAACGTTCCTGAATTTTTTTCTAACAGGTCACGAAAAATCCGGAAAAAACCATCACCCAGGGAACTTGTCCCGACCGGGGATCGAACCCGAGCCCGCTGCATTACAAGGCTCCACGCTAAATCCAATAAATTCGAGAAAAAACTTACTACACATTACCTTAGGCAATATACGAGATATATAACCGCGTTTCATTGTACACATTTATTACTCATTTATTTCTTAGACTTCCTTTACCAAGCAAATTAATTAATCAAATTATAGGTTATTATGATTGTTCTTATTATTATTAGTATTATTATAATAATTACGATTCTTATTTCCTTCCCTTTCAACTTCGAATTGTGCAGCCTGCCTATAGGCCTATCTATTATGTATCATTAATCATGTATGTAATTCACAAACTGTTATTATATGTATAATTTAACCCTGGTAAAGTGGAGAGAATACCTTATAGTATTAATACAAACAGGTAAAATAAATAAATAATAAAATAATTTGTTAATGGAAACAAATCATCTATTTGTAAAATCATTAAGATTAACTTCAAAGCTGTATATGGTCTTATACAATTTATAATCAGCATTATAAATATATAAACACACACACACACACACACATATATATATATATAATTAAACTTATTCATTACTTATAATAATTTTGACATTAAACTAAAAATTCCTTATTACATATCCATCCATCCATAGTAGTTCTGCCCGAGACAGGTCTTTCACTGCAATCATAGCCTCCCCATGCTATGCTATGCAGCTTTACTAGGGAATTGTAAATGTGGTAGCTTCCCGAAGCTTTCCACACCGTTGAAGGATCATGATGATAATAATAATGATGATGATGACGGCCATATGATTTCGGGGCTGTTGGGGCCTTAAAATGTTCTTGACATTTGTCTTAGTGTGAGGAAAATCACAGCGAAAAACCTCACCCAGAAATACTGCCCCGACCGGGGATCGAACCCGGGCCTGCTGGATGACAAGGCAGCTCACTACCTCGAGACCACAGCGGTGAATATATATATAAAACTTATATCAATAAATAAACTTATGCATAACTTATAATAATTTTAACATTAAACTAAAAATTCCTCATTACATATCCATCCATCGATAGTAATTCTGCCCGAAGGCAGGTTTTTCATTGCAATCGTAGCGTTTTCATGCTATGCTTTGCAGCTTTACTAGGGATTTGTAGGTGTGGTAGCTTCCACTTGTTTTCCACAACGGTGAAGAATGATCATGTTGATGGACATATGATTTCGGGGACCGTTTTGGCCTTAAAGTTTTCCTGAAATTTGCCTTACAGGTGAGGAAAAACGCCGAGAAATATCTCACCCAGAAAAACTGCCCCGACCGGTGATTGAACCCGGGCCCGCTGCATGGACAAGGTAGCACGCTACCTGGAGACCACAGCTGTGGACTCATTATATATAATAATTTTATTTTAACGTCAAACTAAACATTCCTAATATAACCTCAAACATGAGTGTAAAATGGGATTTACCTAAATATAATTAAGAACTTTTCAAATAACCTTATCACCCTTTTCAAACAAATTGAGGGATAAGAATATACATTTAAGGGTTCATGCCAAAGAAAGACAGATTACAATCAATGTTAAATACATACAAATTATAAAAGTGTTATAAAGAAAAGAACATTTAATACAAGGTACTTCCTACTATTATCCCAATAAATAACCTGTCACCCTTTTTAAATACTTTTAAAATTAAATTAAACAATAATACCATTAATAGTCATAATTATTATTACTCGGTGAGACTTGGTAACGCTGCAAAGACTCTATAGGAAAAGACATCCTACTTTTCAAAATCGACCAATAAGAATACTTATTTAAAGTTTGGAATCTCCCCTCCAAAAGTATTTCAATGTCCACAGCTTGGGTCCCATCCCTTTAACCGTTAATACTGATCATTATTATTACTTAGTGAGACTTGGCAACGCTTCAAAGACTCTATAGGAAAAGACATCCTACTTATCAAAATCGACCAATAAGAATACTTATTTAAAGTTTGGATTCCCCGTCCTAAAGTATTTCAATGTCCACAGCTTGGGTCCGATCCTTTTAACCGTTAATACTGATCATTATTATTACTTAGTGAGACTTGGCAACGCTTCAAAGACTCTATAGGAAAAGACATCCTACTTATCAAAATCGACCAATAAGAATACTTATTTAAAGTTTGGATTCCCCGTCCTAAAGTATTTCAATGTCCACAGCTTGGGTCCGATCCTTTTAACCGTTAATACTGATCATTATTATTACTTAGTGAGACTTGGCAACGCTGCAAAGACTCTATAGGAAAAGACATCCTACTTTTCAAAATCGACCAATAAGAATATGTATATAAAATTTGGAATCTCCCCTCCAAAAGTATTTCAATGTCCACAGCGTGGGTTCGATCCCTATAAATGAAAGAATCGCTAACCGTCATTCACAGTTTCCTAAAGTGGATCGAAGTGGAAGGAGAACGGGATAATAAATAATCAAGAAAAATAAACTGCTAAAAAGGTGAGTTTTCAAGGACATACCATAACTAATAATATAATATAAATTCAATTTTATATAGGCCACCACAAGCTAACATATCGTACTCCACAAATACCATTATAGTATGCCGAACGTTATTTTTAATCCCATTTCAAGTTATGATCTTGAAAGAACACATTTCTCTTATTTAAGCCTATTATTACCAAAATCTTATTTTTTAAATAACCAAAATATGCTTTACACTAATTTTAGAGAATATTTTTTTTGAATTTCTAATACCTATAGTACATTAATTCGGATAAAGTTTCCATTAAACACAGTGAGGAATATTTCCAGGTCCCAACAAGCACCAACAAACGCGAAGCAGTTTTACACTATAGAACCACGTGATGCAGACAGCATATAAACGATATTTAAGGATTCTCAAAGTTAACCCAATGAAAATTAAGTACTCTATCCTGTGAAAGACCAACCTAAAACCTAGCGTAATGCAAATTAGCACTCTAACCTGTGAACGAATGGAACTCCCAAAAACAAATAAAAAGTTCTGAAATTCTGTAGCACATACTCTATATTGGCTGCAATGGAACAAATGTTGTTGTATAAAATATTTGTTAAGATCAATATGGCTATCTCATCTCCATGCTACATATATAGTAAAATATCAAAAGAAATGTATATTGAACTAATTGTTGCAAAAAAAATTAAAATTTATTGTAAATGGTGGAAAATAATACGAAAATGAAACCCTGTTGAAAAATTTTACTGCATGATTGGAAAACATTACCTCAGGATAGAGATGTATGGATAGCTTTTATCCGCGCGGTCATGAACTACGGGTACGAGTTACTTTTTAGTTAATAGTACGTTAATACAGTAGGCCTATACAGTGGATTACTTCAATTTACATTTTTTTATTTAATGCAACACAAAGGATTATTTCCATGTAATTGTACTTAGTTTGTTAAATTGATTTTGATATTAATTTTTAAATTCTGATAAGCCTGGTTGAGAGGAAGAGAGGGCCTTATTGCCTTAACTCTGCCAGAATAAATAAAGTATTATTATTATTATTATTATTATTATTATTATTATTATTATTATTATTATTTTTATTATTATTATTATAAGCCTTCTACTATTAATGGTCGGATTGCATTGAAGTTTAGAAAATATCTTACTCGATTATTTCAAAATAGCAGATTCCTACGTTCAGGGTGAAATTCAAACAGTGGGTTTCTAGAGCACTTGTTATATTTTAACTGATTTTGGTGGTTTGTGAACTCTACCTTACTTTTCATTCATTGCTTTTTATATTCTTTTCATTGCAACTACCTGAATATCTACATTGTTTGGGTTTAGTTCTTCTTCTTCCTTTCAAGTATTTGGCTAAGTCCTGTTACGATCCTGTAGAAAAATTTCCCTCCAGTGTTTTATAGGACGGCCCAGAGATCTTCGTCCTCTTGGTATATGTATCTAAACAGCTTTAGGAATCCGATTTGAACGCATTCTTTCAAGATGGTGTTTCCAATTTAGTTGGCACTGTTTAATATCTTCCAAACTTGGCGTAGTTTTCAATTCTTTTAATATAACGAAGTTCCTTTTTCGATCCCATCTGATGTATCCCGCTGTTCTGGGCATGAATCTCATTTTACAAACCGTTATTCTGCTTTCGTGTAGTCTTTTTAGTGTCCATGCTTCACTACCGTAGTGCTAGCCAAAGTGTTATATAAACGTAATCTCGTGTTTTTTGTACAAGGGATAACTTGATTAATAATTCCCAAACTTTTATATTAACTAACAAATTTTTCAGGGATATCCTTCTCATTACAGATAGAGAGATACCATCCAAGATATTTAAATCGGTTAGATGTCTCTAAAATTGTATTCTGGAAACAGATTTTACTTTGTATGAGGTCCTTACCATATAATGCCATAATTTTAGTTTTCTTAATTGATATTCCCATATGATATTTGGCAGCTATTTTTTGTAAATTATAAATTGATCGTTGCAAATCATTTTCGGAAGAGCTAAATATTCTGCAAAAAGAATAGGGGTTTAGTTAATGATATCATGTTGACCTAAATATATGGAGTTTCTCCTCGGGATTTCCTAAAAGATATTTTATGCCCCTCTTTCTGGCACATGTTCTGCCCATCACAGTCTATGAGACTTTACTGTTAATAATCAGGTTTCCCATAGAGATCATGTACGTGACTATAATCAAGATTCCTTCATTCACCAATATGTTTGTATTTATTTTGTGCAAAAATTAATTCTCTAACATTCCTCCGTCCAAAAGGAAGAAACTTTGTTTCGTAGCCATGTAATATAATTGGAAGAATTAAGGGGTTTTTAATTTATAATTACTTTTCTTAAAGAAGTTGGGCATGACTGTGATGGCATAACTGTCTACAATTGAGCATAATATATATTTAATTTCTCTCTGCTCTTCATTCCTTCTATGATTTTTGTTCCTAGGTATTTGAACTTACTCACTACTTTAAAACTTCTCTCACTCCACTTATTTGTCATTTCAGTTTATTGCATTTCCATGTGACCACATATTTAATTTTACTGATATTTACTCCACTCCCAATTTCTTAGTGTTAGGGAATGTAATAGAAAAAGTTATTATTGGTTGGCACTTATCACCTCGTCGCTATCGCCTAAAAGAGCAACATCATTAGTATACACCAAAAGTTTATTAATAGCATTGAGCTGTGCACCTTTTAAAGATTTTATGGCATGTTCTAATATAAAATTGAAAAGCAGAGAAGATAGTGAATATACTTATTTAAATCATTGCGAATTTCAAAATAATCTTAAAACTGTCTGTGTACCTGCACTGTAATCACTCTATCATTTAGACACGTCTAATAGGTCAAAGTCCAATATTTTATGAATTCCAAAGTCCAGGAGGACACTACAGAATTCCTCCATCTTATTTGAATCATGGGCTCTTTGACGTCATATATATATATATATATATATATATATATATATATATATAGAGAGAGAGAGAGAGAGAGAGAGAGAGAGAGAGAGAGAGAGAGAGAGAGGCAAACGTCTGGTAATTTGAATCCCTGTTTTGAATTTGTTGTTTTTTTTAATTAAGGGATTTGAATTTTGTTTAATTACAGTGAATATCGTTATGTTATGAAATAGCATTGTTATTTAATCAAATATGGAAACATCTTTATAATTTATATTTTTTTTACAATACAACAAATGTCCACTTTAACTTCCATAAGATGATCCAAGAGTCCACCTTAGCTTTTAGATTATTTTTTAGTTTATTTAAACTAATAATTTACACAAACAGGCTCAGATTGTTCTAAAAATATTTATGACTGATCACAGTTAAAACGTGTTGATATTTATTTAATGTTTTTAAAAAAATATTGTTGATTATAATCTTTCACACCTCATTCAATGCAGGAAGCAACAATCATCCGGTTTAGAAAAATTAGGAGGATATTATATAAAATTAATTTTGTGAATGGTTTTTACAGATAGCATCATCATTGATAAAATATACGAATTCGTGTAAAGTAGACCCAGATCCCCATGGAGGGTCCGTATTAAACGAATTGCTTTCTTATGTTTAATTATATTATACAGCCAGTATGCCACATATCAGATAAAAACCCGTCAGTATATTAAAACAGCGTCTACATAATATATTATATTAAGGATTTTTTCCAACATTTGTTATATTCAATAGCCAAAATTAACAAACGATTATACCTTGAAATATTTTAAAGCTGTCATTTTCATAAATATCACAAATTAACCCTTCTTTACACAAACAATAAAAGAAACTGGCCTTGATCCCATCAAATTTGATCAGGGAAAGATGTTAAAATATTTTCTGTTGATATACAGTGCCGGTTTATTGCTATTTATTTTCAAAATTCTGTTTTATTTTTAACAATATCGTGTGTTGTAAACCTATTATTTCCACTTTCTATGATTCTAATCCTTAACCTGAAAATTTTAAATGTGTCACTAACAGAGTCCAATAAGAAAATAACAATAGTTGTTGAGAGAAATTCCGGCACTTTTTGTAAATAATGGGTAATCACTTAATTTACATTTGCAGACTTTGATTCAACTGTAAAATATTACAAGCCGGGATGATAAAAAAAATACCATATTGAAATTTGGAATAAATCCAGTTTACCGTACCTTGAAGAATATTACTACAAGCAGGTCACAGAAAATTGCAAAATATGCATTATTTGTAAGGTTTCACTTTTTAATCAATGTACAATAAAATCAACCATTCACAGTAATTCTGCCCGAAGGCAGGTCTTTCACCGCAATCATAGCATTTTCATGCTGTGCTTTCCAGCTTTACTAGGGAATTGTAGTTGTGGTAGCTTCCCGTTGCTTTCCATACCTGTGAAGTAGGATGATAATGATAACGATGGTGATAATGATGGCGATATGATTTCGGGGACCGTTTGGACCTTAAAGTTTTCCTGACATTTGTCATACAAGTGAGGAAAATCCCCCGATAAAATCGTCACCCAGAAAAACTGTCCCGAATGGGGATCGAACACGGGCCGGCTGTGTGACAAGGCAGCACGCTATCTAGAGACCACAGCGGTGATCTATAAAAACATGTTTTATTAATACGAAACGCAATCTGAAAAAAATAAATAAAAACCGTGAATCCTAGCAAATGAAAAAAATATTTAGTTCTACCAAATAGTACTTTCAGAATATTCACCATTCATTCGAAAGGTATATATATATATATATATATATATATATATATATATATATAGAGAGAGAGAGGGGGGGGAAAGAGAGAGAGAGAGACAGAGCTTTGGTACGGTATTCTGAAAGGTTAGTTAGGCTTAATCAATGCGTCTAAATTTCAAAACAAGGAGTAGGGTGCGGATAGACAAACAGTTTTCAGATACACTTAAAATTCATAGTAAGTTTGAAGTAAGATGCTGTGGAATTTTGTCTACAAACTTGCGGTTGTAAAACTGTTTTCAAATATATTTGAATACATAGTTAGAATAGAAACATGATTCAGAATTACCCATAGTCGTGAATGGGTAGACAAACAGTTTCAGATATCTTCAAAATTCATAGAAATTGTAGTAAGATAATCCTATATTTCCTGTAGGTAGGGTGTAGCATAGTGTTTTCAGATATATTCAAAATTCACGTAATTTAAGTTAAATGTCGATCTATTCCTCATTCAGGGTACGTGTAGGCATTTTTTGTAGATATATTTAAATACACTGTAAGACAAAGTAATGTTATATAGTATTACATCTAGTAGGGTGCGGGTAAGCAATATTTTTTTCATATATCTTTGAAATTCATAGTGAGTTGTAATAAGGTGATGTACTATGCCCTCTACTATTCAGTATTGTACAGATAATGCAATCAGAATTTAGAATATATTGAGAACGTCTTATAGAATAGCCAGATGGAAGAGACCAACAGTTAGGCCAAGAATGAGATGAAAGAATATAATTAATCATGAAGTGAAGAAGGCGAATCTTTACTGATAATTTATTAAAGCTTTTAGATTGCAGAGTATAATAATTTTATTTTTACCTTTAATCTTTAGTAACCTGTAAAAATCGGTTTTATTTTCAGAATGGAGGTTTGTCTTCAGCCAAGAACACTTTTTGAACTTGCTATCGATAATTACGTAGAGAGAATCATCTGTTTTTGCAATAATATAGCTGAAAGTAGAAGTGAGAATAAACTATACGAAGCTAAAGAAGGCGTCTTGCATCTCCAAAGTGAAATGTGCTCTCTTCCTATTTTAGTAGGTGATATAGTGAGGAACAAGATCATTAACGGTATGCCAGGGTATAAACGTCCATGCAAAAAACTATTAAATTCTGAAGCCCGAAGATATGCATTGACTATTTTAATGCGGCAGAATATTCATACCTTACACATTTACTTATTCAAAGATCCTTATTATACAACCATAGATTTTGAAGATCCCGTTAATTTTTTATATAAAGAACTTCACACTTTGAATAATTTGAAAATTATCAGAATTAATCGTTTTGCAGAATTCGCTGATCAAGTAAAATTTCCTGAAAATTTAGAAGAATTTTCAATCCCATTTTGCATTATCTCGGATGCAGCATTAGAAAACTTAGCAATATCTTGTCCTAAACTCAAGCACTTGAATATCAAATACTGTGTTGGCATAACACCAAATTATATCAATAGCATTCCAAAATTTATAAACCTAGAAACGCTTTGTGTGACGAATGTAACTTGGTTAGGTGATGAATTTATGGACCTCCTCAAACTTCTAAAGGAAAATAAAGAACATAGCACAGAAAATAAGGTACCTACGCTGAAACGACTAGAATATCCTTATATTAAGTCTCACCATTTGCTTTATCTTTCTGAGAATTTCCCTCGTCTTGAAAGACTGGACATGTGCAATTCAACACGAACTGATTTACATATTCTTTCCACAATAGGTCAATTAAAACAAATTGCTATAGGAATATTTCATGAAGAAATATTTGCTTTTGAAAATTCACTCCAAATCTTGGATAGCAAACTGGTAGTCCTTGATATAATATGTGTTGAGTTAATGTTAGGAGGCATTGAAAATCATTCCTGGCCAATGTTAAAACGGTTATCGTTGAATTTTAAGAGTTCACAATTTTTAAATCCACTTAATTGTTTAAAATATGAATCATTATCACAATTTCCTGCACTTGAGAAACTTGAAATTCACATGCGGTGCTATGAGAACGATGCATACCCTGTATTACACTATCTAATTTCAAAATGTATGAACTTAAAAACATTCATTCTTAAATTTCATGGTCTTTATGGAAAAGAATTGTACGAATTACTTATAAAATTACTGGATGATATAAAGACAAAACAATTACAAAATTTAGAAATCATTAAAATTTTTCCACATCCTGAAGGAGACCATGATCTCTTAGCAAAGAAATTGATATGTGTTTGTCCAAAATTAAGAGTAGCTGTTGGTTTGTCTCCAACCGGTCTTACGCATCAGTCTGTACAGTTTATAGATTTTCCTATGAGAGGTGCATTGGGTAGAATATATTTCACTTCATAAAGATAATTTTCCAAAAAAATATGATATTCTGATGAAATTATCTGCGACGTGATACCCTGCACATTATTTAAGTTTAAATTATATGCTTTGTTTTGTATTAAAATAAATATTAGCTATTATAAGTATATACAGTATGGTTAGATGTACAATATGTACCCAATTTTGTCTACGCGGAAAAGAAAATATGAAGCGTAGCTTCTAAGCTTTTCTTATGCTCTTAACAATATTTATTTTATTTCATTTTATTTAAGCCAAAGATAAATAAAGTATGAGAGCTATTTGTATATTTCAAACCTTAAGCAGTAAAATATCTTTATGAGAATTTTCTAACTTAATAAAAATTGAGGAACAAATAAATCAATGAAATAGACTACTATCATATAGAAAAACTTTGTTTCGAGTTATTAACCATTAAAATGTTAAAAAAGGTATAGTGATTTATCCTGTGTACATTTTCTTGCGCATGACTTGTGGCTATAAAGAAATAAATTTGTAACAAATTTTTCCAACAGATAGTATACAGTTTGTGATATTTTTACACTTGTGGCCCACTTCTTCCCAAAGAGCGACATGTCAACGCGTAGAGATTAAGCTTTCCCAAAGCTCATAACGCTATTTAATTTACTTTGTTTTAGCCAAAGATAAATATAATATCGGAGCTACTTGTATATTCCAAGCCTTAAGCAATAAAATCTCTCTAAAAAACGTCATAAAACAAATAAAGCAATTTTATAGCCTACTACCGTATAGATAAATTTAGCATAATTTTATAAGGCTGATCAAATATCAAAAGAACGTATCTGTAAACTTACATTAAATAATGTTCCAATCAAATGTATGTTCTTAATACTATTTTTGCTAAAGTAATGCACAAATCGCAATTCTAATTGTCATATTTTTATAACAGATGATTCATTGTGCATTTCTGATAGATATATGTTTATGGCTAGGTATGAATAATATATTATGCATTTTCATGAATGTAATATTGTAAACAAATTTTTAAATAAATTGAACATTTATAAAGTAAAATATTTTAATTAAACAATATGTTTCAATTTAGTATTATTTATTTACATTTAGTTCGATGGTTGCTCTTTTGACAACTGACACCTCTTTCCTCCATGTAGTTATAACTTGTTTATAGAGTTTAGTTATTTTATTTAGGCCTGATATATACTCTGTATAGTCTTTCGAATATGGTTTTTAAATGTACTCTATTTCTTTTAAAGGTTTTATGTTTGCTGTAAGATATGATTATCCAATCTGTTAAAAACACCAACAACATAGGGACATTATAAAAGAAATTCCAAAATAGGTATATAACAAAATTTATTTTAAATAAAATGCTGCATAATATTTCCAAAGTATTCATAATTATGGACGAAAGTGAGACAAACAGACTGGAGAATTCGAAAGACTATATAACAGTAAGCTACATGGTATTTATAGAAAACCTGCGATGGACAGGGCATGTGGCACGAAAGTGGAAATAAAGAGGGGAATGGAAATGTTTTTGTAAGAAAATCGGAGGAAAAACGGCCAATTGGTACTCAAAGTATGAAATCGGAAAATAATATTAAGCTCCCTTTGAGAGAAGTAATATATACAGGATATGATTGGAAAATATTAGTTTGGAATAGGGATGCATGGATAGATTATGTAGAAGTGGCAACGAAACAATGGGTTTGATGGTGCCAGTGAGTTCGTTAGTTAACTTCCTGGGACATTGAATTAATAGAAAATGCGTCAATTAAAAAAACAATTACGGATTTTGTACCAGATGAAACGTTTGCATATGTCTCATGTTGTTCTACTACCCTTTGAACCATGCTCCATGTATAAAGAACAGGATGACAACTGAGGTGCAAATCATAAGTAGAATAAAATTCGTATCCATTCAAAATATTGAAGTAATTTTGATGTTTTAATAATATAAATTAATTGGTAAATAATGTTACCGTTGTTCACTTATTAACTTCGCACTCACGATCAAAGATGTTTCATGTACAGTGGAGGAAATTGGTTTAAGGCACTAAATTTTAGTAGTAAAACAATATGAAATATTTATGCAAATACCGTAAGTCTGTCATATATTACATGTAATTATCTTGGACATAATTTCGTACAGGTCTCACATTTTGTATTTATTATATACGCAAATATTACGTAAAAACTAAGAAAAACGCTGTCCTAGTAGTAGAATCGGTATAAAGGCAGGTCAACTTTTGCTCTTACAGTGACATAAATGTAAACAAAACACTGCGATTACATGGAGACGAGGTGTCTGTGAGCATCGTTCATCAGTTCCAAGTCAGCAGTACGTACAATTCCGCGTGGAAAGCCTCTATCATATGAAGAGAAATCAAGAGTTAGTGCCTTCAAGGAGATGGGCCTTTCCAATCGACAAATAGCTACGAAATTGTAGCTTCAAGATGCGTCATTGATAATTTTTTCATACTGGGCTCATAATATGGAAAAAAAAAAAACGGAAGTATGGACGGACAAGAAAATTGTCTGAGCGCACTAAACGTCTCATTTTACGTAAAGCAAAAGGTAAGAACATGTTTTCTTCTCAATTCCAGGTTGATTTGAAGTTGCCAGTAACAGCCGGACGAGTAAGAGAAATTCTGTCATAAGACAAGAACCTAAAATTCAAAATAGTCTTAGTAAACCATCTCAGAACGATGCACATAAGACAGCTAGAATGACGTTTTCTGAAGAACACATGTCCTGGACCTCAGAATGGAATAAAGTAATATTCAGTGACAAGAAGAAGTTAAATCTGGACGGGCCTGATGGCTTTCAGTATTACTGGCATGACCTCCGTACTGAAGAGCAAGTTAGAATAAGTAGAAAATTCGGAGGTGGAGGTGTTATGATTTGGGCAGCATTCCACTTTAAAGGAAGATAGAAACTGACATGGATACGCAACAAGATGAATTCTGAGTCCTGCACTGAGGAGCGTCTGGAGTCCGAATTGATACGAATGTATGAGGAATTTGGCGAAGATCTAATTTTCAGCAAGATAATTGCTTCCATTGACGTGTCTGCCAAATCAAAGGAGTGGTTCCGGATGAAAGAAATACCTCTTTTCACGTGGCCAGGCAGAAGTCTTGATTTAAACCTGATTGAGAACTTATGGAGGATCCTTGCAAGGCCTGTGTATCGCAACGGACGGCAGTTTGGGAGAGTGAATGAGCAGAAAAATGTTATTCGGGAATAGTGGGCTTCAATCTCAGTGGAAGAAATAAACACCCTTATCAGTCAATGCCAAAGAGAATCTTCCAAGTAATTAATAACAATGGAGGTTCAATTAAATTTTAGAACTTAGTTTTAAACTTTGTGCTCAGTCTTTTTGGTTTAATCTGTGAAACACACAAAGCTCCTATATACTAATTTCCACTCATATATAAGAGGGGTTTTAGTTTTCATATACTTTTTTGGACTGAAATTGATAACAAATTTTGACATTATTTGTGTGTGTTTTATACTCAATCATCTACTAAGTTAAGATAGAAAAATGGCAAAGAAAGAGTAAATTAACTTGTGTTCACACTTCAAACAAGTGTCTTTATACCAATTTCCACCAATGTATAAAAATATTCCATGACTCCAGGAGGTTTTAGGTCTTCCTCTGCCTCATCTTCCCCCAGGTTTCCATTCCAAAACACATTTTGGTAGCCGATCCTTATCCATTCGCTGGACATGTCCATACCATCTTAATTGCTGAGTTTTAATATAATCTAAAATAGTGTCTTCAATCTTCATTTTCTCTCTCTTATAACTGAGTTTCTAATTTTTTCTCTTCTTCAGATGTATGCTGCCCTTCGTATAAAATCCATTTCCGTTGCCACGAGATACTTAATTGCTTTTGTTGTTAAAGGCCAAAGTTCTGCTCCATAAGTAATGATGCTTTTAACTATTGTATAATATACATATTGATTTTATTTTCATTACTTATACTTTTATCCCACAATGTTCGATTGAGGGAAGCATTTCCAAATATTCCTTTATTATTTATATTTCTAATTTCCTCTTCATAATTTCCATTTTTATTTATTGTAGTTTCTAAATATGTGATCTTACTACAAGATTTTGTTATTTTTACAGTCCCCGAAATAAAATATTGTTCTGGTTCGAATACCTAGAAACAATAATCACAAAAAATAAATTAAACATAGGCTCAATTCTAGAAATGCGTGCTATTATTCATTTCAGAGACTTTTGATGTCCTAACTCCTTTAAAAAAATTAAAATGAAAGCATATAAAACTACTGTTCTACCAATTATATTATATGGGTGCGAAAAATGGACTCTTACTTTAAGCGAGGGAAGGAAATTACGAGTATTTGAGAATAAAGTAAAGTAAAGTAAAGTGATCCCACAACAGGCCCGGAGGCTCTTGGGGTAGTAAGAGGTTAAGGCTCCCACTTTTTCTAGACAATCGGCACTTTATGTCAGCCCTGCGTGATGGCAGCCTTTACCGCAGAAAAAGCGTCTGGTACTCATTTCCGTTTGAGGCTGAGTCGACCCCAGGGCCATAGTGCCGCCAGAGGGTTTGAATCAGTTTTAAAAATCCTGACCCCAACGGGACTTGAACCCTCGACCCTCCGGCTTGTAGCTCAGTGCCTTAACCACTACGCTACGGCGTGCCCCATTTGAGAATAAAGTACTTAGGAAAAATTTTGGACCAAAGAGAGATGAACAGACAGGTGAATGGTGAAGATTACATATCAATGATTTACATGGTCTTTATAGGAAGGCATATAAAATAAGAACACTTAAATCTCGTAAACTGCGATGGGCAGGACATGTTGCGCGTATGAGGAATGTAAGATGTGCATGGAAGCTTCTTGTACGAAATGCTGAGCGAAAACTCGCAGTTGGTAGACCAAGAATGACGTGGGAGAATAACATTAACTATGATTTCAGGGAAGTAGATTACAGAGGAAATGATTGGAAAGCATTAGCTCAGGATAGGGATGTACGGAGAGCTTATGTCCGCGCGGCCATGAACCTTGGGGTTCGATAGTACGAGTGAGTAAGTAAGTTCACCAATTGATAAATATTATGTTTTCTTCGTATTCAAAGTTATTCCTAACTTTTCATATTCTTCTATTAATTTTCTAGTCATATATTTTATAAAATTAATAGAATAATATGAAAAACACCCGGCTAAGTACTGAAGATGCACGAGATCGTAAGCTCTGGAGGTTTGGCACGGGAAGAGGAAGGCAGCTGCAAACACCCGAATATAGATAGAGCGATGAAGAAATGTTCTTTGGATTTAGTTAATAATATAAGATTGACATAAATATATCTTCTTATTCTTCCTTCCAGGTATTAGGCTAAGGCCTGTTGCAAATCTATAGAACTTTTTCCCTCCACCGCTTCATAGGAGGGCCCAGAGATCTTCATCCTCTTGGTATATAATTATAATCACCTTTGGGGAACCGATTTGAACTCATTCTTTCAAGATGGTGTTTCCTATTTAGTTGGTACCGTTTAATATATTCCAAAATTGGTGTAGTCTTCAATTCTTTTAAGATATCGGTGTTCCTCTTCCGATCCCATCTGGTGTAACCCGCTGTTCTGCGGATGAATCTCATTTCATAAGCCGTTATTTTGCTTTCATGTTGTCTTTTTAGTTTCCATGCTTCACTACTACATGTCAATAGTCATAAATATATAGAGCTGTTATTTATTTTACCTACCCAAGTTCCTCACGTGGATGTGTGGCCACCGGTTCCATATTGCCCCAATTTCCATGATAGCATTTCTTCCATCATGGGAAATAGACCCTGCGCAAATCTTATGTCTCTGCACCAACGCATTATGCCTTAAACCGATCGGCTACGGCGTGGAACGGATAAAAGCAACACTTTTCCATACATACATCTTCATCAGAGATGACACTACAGCCTATTTTGAGCCCTGGTCGCTGACAAGTTATTTTTCCCCATTCATCCTTCTCCCAGACCTTCCTTCTCCATCTCTAAAAGCTTCTTAAGATCTTCTATTACATTTAAGCATCTCAACGTCGGCCTTGCTCCACATCGATATTTAGTGTAGATTTGTTTTTCAGGACTAAAACTTCTAATAAGAGACATCAAATTCTAGATCAAAACGCATTAAATTCATTGTTTCGTTTCAAAATATACTAAATGACGAATTTAAAGGAAAACAATTTCACCATAAGATACAAATGTAGGCCTATATCATATTTAATGCATAGGCTATTATTTCCAGTTATCTACATTAATGTGTTGAACTCTACTTTTTAATGCTCTCAAAAAAACTTTACGAAAGAAATGTTTGGTTACTTTATAGGATAGGCTTAAGTAATGAAGATTTTTAGAATTTGCGATCTTGAGAATTAGAGATAAACTGCATCAGTATTATTCGTTCAAGGAGTAAGTGAGGGCACTGCAGTCGTGTTTATGCAGGAATAGAACATGTGACACTGCTATCTACGTTTGCAGAGGGGAATGGGACGTGGGACGCTGACAGTGTACACTGTCTTATATGATGTCACGTGTAGTAACAAACAGAGCTTCGTAATTCTTCCGCCTGCAGAGATATTTTGAATGACTTATATGTAGGTTAAAGACACGACAGTTATGATGCATCACAGCCTTGAGCCATAGTAAAATTGTGAGGCTTATAACAAAAGAGAACCTTTGGCATGGGTTCCCTGAAGTAGTCCCCGCCCGGAGAACCGAATGGGGGACTATTTGACCTCCGGAAAATTTTACCCCAGTAGAACCCATGTCCCATGTCCAGTTATATTATATGGGTGCGAAACATGGACTCTTACTTTAAGGGAGGAAAGGAGATTACAAGTATTTGAGAATAAAGTTCTTAGGAAAATTTTTGGACCAAAGAGAGATGAACAGACAGGTGAATGGAGAAGACTACATAACAATGAACTACATGGTCTTTATAGGAAGCCAGATATAATAAGAACAGTTAAGTCCCGTAGACTGCGATGGGCAGGACATGTTGCGCGTATGGGGAATGAAAGACGTGCATGGAAACTTCTTGTAGGAAAGCCAGAAGAAAAACGCCCAGTTGGTAGACCAAGAATGAGGTGGGAGAACAACATTAACTATGATTTGAGGGAAGTAGATTATACAGGGAATGATTGGAAAGCATTAGCTCAGGATAGAGATGTATGGAGAGCTTATGTCCGTGCGGCCATGAACCTACGGGTTCGATAGTGCCAGTGAGTAAGTAAGTAAGTAAGTATAACAAAAGAGAATGTAGTACCCGACCACATTAACTTTCAATGCGGAGAAAATGCTAACTAAAAGAAAGTGACCTGAGTGAGAAGAGGTTTCAGGTAGAAGACCGTTGTCTTAGGCTTTGCATAGGCAGGGTTTACATTCCGTTAGTCGTGTATAGTCTGTTGTCCGTTACAGTGGTAATGCGATCTCAATATTCTCAATCAAGACCATGAAATTATCAACAAAGTTATCTATTTTTGGGAAGAGGAAACATTGAAGGAAGATTTCAAAATTCCCACCCATAACAATAATAATAATAATACTGATGATAATAATAATATTTTTTATTCAATGCCACCAGGTTGTCATTTCGACATTCTGGCCCTTAGCCTACTGGCCTCATATCCAAATGTGTCAATCATAGAGGTAGATGATAATCAGCCACTGTAGGGGTGCCATGTGGTCAACATGTCGAGTCCCCCCGCCGTTATAGCTGGTTTTTTCAACCTGGAGCCGCTAATTATTGTAGCTACCCAAATGCCTCACGATGCTGGGTGGGCACCGGTCACATACTGGCTGAAATACCATGATAAAATTTCTTCCCCCATGGGGACTTGAACCAGCGCCAAGTTCCGTAGCTCTGCGCCAAGGCTTCCTGGCTTAACCTCTCGGCTGCGGCGCGGGACCGGTATTATCTAATGGCATGGCGTTATTGTAACCAACTTCGGCGATTGGAGCGACTGGAAGGTTGAGTCACGCTGACAAGATGATACAGATAGTATGATGATGGTAATGATGTGCGGGGAGAGGCGTTAACCCAAACTTAATTAATGTGTTAATGATAACTAATTAACTCAAGCCTGAAATAAGCGTCAAAGACCAATGACATTTCAATGATTTTTTATTTACAACAAATCACAGTCGTGTTTCACCTCGAATTTATTAATCGAAGTTGATCATATTTAACAAATGTTCTCCTTTTTAACATTCTGAATAGGTCATAGCATTATTTGCATTGATTGACACCCAAAGAAATACGGCTACCAGATTGTATATAGAGTATGAATGTCAGGAAATAGTGCATGCTGGAGATAATATAAAAAATTTGTAGCAATTGATTATACCACAAAAAGAAAAGAAACCACTGTTTGCACTTTGTTAAACGAATTATTTGCCAGGAAAGGACATTGGAGAAAAATATAATTGACATATTTACATCATAGGACATCAGAAATTAATTAATAGCTATAATGTTGATTATAAATTCCTCCATTAGGGTGCATTCTTATAATATTGCAATCCTTTGGCAATAAATAATATGATCTGGTTGCAGTGATGAACAAAAGAAGCAACCGTTTCTAATTTATTTTCGAACATGGACGTTTACATTAAATATATAAATATTTTAAAATAACTATATTTAAATTATGATTTGTGAGTAAACAGCTTAATTTTATTCGATAAATAGTCCTAACAAATGCCACTCTTGATTTCCAAATTATCTCGATAATTTTGAAATCATTCGTGGCATTACTTATGATAATGATGGCCAGATGATGTTTCGGAGACCGTTAGTCTCTTAAACCTTCCTAATTTTTTCTTACAGGTCACGAAAAACCTGAAAAAAAAACATCACCCAGGAAAACTGTCCCGACCGGGGATCGAAACCGAGCCCGCTGCGTCACAAGGCTGCACGCTAAATTCAAGTAAAAACGTATTACACATTACCTTAGGCAATATAATACATAATCATGTTTCATGGTACACTATTATTAATCATTTATAGGCTATCTTAGACTTCCTTTACCAAGTCAATTACTTAATAAAATTATAGGTTATTATTATTGTTCTCATTATTATTACTATTATTATAATAATTACAATTTTTATTTCTTTCCATTGTCGACTTTGTTTCGTGTAGCCTGCCTATATCTATTAGGCCTATGTATCATTAATCATGTAGATAATTCACAAAGTGTTATTATAATATGTATAATTTAACCCTGGTAAAGTGGAAGAGAAGACCTTATAGTATTAACACAATCAGGTAAAATAAATAGGCTAATTAATAAAATAATTTCTTAATGGAAACAAATCATATATTTGTGTATCATTACATTCAATAACATTAACTTCGAAGCGGTATGTGGTCTTATACAATTTATAATATGCTTTATAAATATTCACCCACACATACACACACACACACACACACACATATATATATATATATCATAACTTATAATAATTTTAACATTAAACTAAAAATGCCTCATTATATATCCATCCATCGATAGTACTGCAATCATGCTATGCTTTGCAGCTTTACTAGGGAATTGTAGGCCTAGGTGTAGTAGCTTCCAGTTGCTTTCCACACCTGTGAAGGATAATGAAGATGGAGATATGATTTCGGGGACCGTTTGGGCCTTAATGTTTACCTGACATATGCCTTACAGGTGAGGAAAAACGCAGAGAAAAACCTCATCCAGAAAAACTGCCCTGACAGGGGATCGAACCCGGGCACGCTGCGTGGATAAGCAACACGCTACGTCCAGACCACAGCCGAGGACTCATATATAATAATTTTATTTTAACATTAAACTAAACATTCATAACATAACTTCAAACATGAGTGTAAAATGGGATTTACCTATGAATAATTAAGGACTATTCAAATAACCTTATCACCCTTTTCAAACAAATTGACAGATAAGAATATACATTTAAAGCTTCTTGCCAAAGAAAGACAGATTACAATCAGTGTTGAATACATGCAAATTCTAAAAGTATTATAAAGAAAAGAAAATTTAATACAAGGTACTTCATACTATTATCGCAATAAATAACCTGTCAGCCTTTTTAAATAACTGAATAGATAAAATTATACATTTAAAATTAAATTAGATCGGCTGCGGTGGACTAGTGGTTATGCTCCTTGCCCCTGGTCCCGAGGGTCGCGGGTTCAAACCCGGCCGGGGTCGATGGATTTTTTAGGACGGAAAAATCCAAGGAGCAAGTCCTCCGGGAGGGACTTTAAGCCGTGGGTCCCGAGTCTGAAGATTTTCAGGCTCGTAAAAAATCCTTAAACCTGAATGGAAAGGCCGCTAAGCAAAATTTACCGAATTTTCCCGTCCTAGTACTACCTTGGTTTCCTAGATGTCAGTATGAGGCGGAACGCTGACCACGGACCACTCAAAATGACATCTATACGAAAAAAAGTGTAACTAAATTAGTATGGTTCAAATTCTTCCCTGTATGGGGGGAGCGCCTAAATCTCTGTAAAGGAAAAACATGGGCTTACAATACAAAAAAATTAAATTAAACAATAATACAATTAATACTGATGATTATTATAAACGAAAATGCGCACAAGTTGTGCATTAGAGTTTTATTAGTTCACTTTGCTTTTGCAATCGTTATCAATCTGTGCAGGTCTCAATTAATGATTTGGGTCGTTTTTTACATGCTGTGACGTGATAACGATCGCAAGACAGTTCACAAAACTCGCACACGCATGCTGCGGCTGGGTCGTGGTAGGTCTTCATTTTACACACTTGGTGATGGTATCCATGTACTGCTAGAGAATTTACAAAATGGCGAAGATCTTGGTTTGTAGCCATCCACGTTCGATTTACCATTGCTTCTGTTGCGTAAAATTCTATCCAAATTGCTTTTTTCTTAGCTTGGAGCTCTTCTAGGAGGTCTTGGTAGGCTGCGGTGGATGGTAAGAGTATCAGCATTCGCAATTGTTCTATGAAGAAGGTCTCTCCTGAGAGTTCATATGCCAGTCGGGAGCGTGTAAATTTGGATATACATAGTATTCTCTTTAGATAGACTGACTTAATTTTCTCTATGTTCTTAAGGTCGTTCTTTGTGAGGTAAGGCCATATGAGTTCCAAACCATAGCTCACGATCGGGATTATCTCCGTGTCAAAGATCTGCATTGCCGTGGTCATAGATAATTTTCTTAGGAATTGGATATCATTCATAGCAATTATAGCCGCTGTCACTCTGTCTTCTACATGTTTTTTTGAAAGTAGTTCCCTTAGTCTGTAATCTTATGACAAGATAGTTGAAAGAGCTTACAATTTTCAGTGGATCTTGATGAATATTATTACTTAGTGAAACTTGGCAACGCTGCAAGACACTGTATACGAAAATACATCCTACTTTTCAAAATCGACCAATAAGAATACTTATTTAAAATTTGGAATCCCCCTCCAAAAGTAGTTCGATGTCCACGGCGTGGGTTCCATCCCTATAAAATGAAAGAATGGCAAAACTTAATACTCAATTACCTCAAGTGGATCGAAGTGGAAGAAGGACAGGATAATAAATAATCAAGAAAAATAAATTGCTAAAAAGGTGAGTTTGCAAGTACATATCATTTCTAATAATCTAATCCAAATTCAATTTTTATAGGCTACCAGAAGTTAACGTATCGTACTCCACAAATACCATTATATTACGCCGAAGTACATATTCATCTTACTTAATCCTATTTTTACCAAAACATACTGATTTCTAAAATAAACAAAATATATTTGAAACTAATATTACAGGTAATTCTTTAAATTTTTAGTACCAATAGTGCATTAATTTGGATAAATATTCCATTAATCGCAGTGAGGAATTTTTCTAAGTCTCGGGCAGACACCATGCACATGCACCAACAAACGCGAAGCAGTTTATACTATAGAACCACGCGATACAGACAACATATGTACGATATTTAAGGAACCTCAAAGCTAACCTAATGAAATTTAAGTACCCTAGCCTATGAAAGACCAACCTAAAATCTAACGTAATGCAAATTAAGCAGTATAACCTGTGAACGAATGAACTCCCAAAAACAAATAGAAAGATCTGAAATTCGGTTGTACATACACGTTATATTGGCTGCAATGGAACACGTGTTGTTGTTGTATAGAATATTCGTTAAAATCAATATATCTATCTCGTCTTCATGCTATATATATAATAAAATATCAAAAGAAATGTATATTGAACTAATTGTTACAAAAAAATTAAAATGTATTGTAAATGGTGGGAAATAATTAAAAATTGAAACCCTGTTGAAAAATTTCACTGCACTTGATGGAAATTTCAGCCCATTAATTTTAAGACAAAAGTTCTTAGGAAAATGTTTGGGCCAAAAGGAGAGGAACAGACAGGTGAATGGAGAAAATTGAAATAATAGTGAGCTATATGGAATGCATAGGAAGCCAGATATAATAAGAAGAGTTAAGTCTCGTTAGACTGCGATGGGCAGGACATGTGGATCGTATGGGGGATGGAAAAGTTGCGTGGTAGCTTCTTGTAGGAAAATCAGAGGGAAAACATCCAGTTGGTAAACCAATAATGAGGTGGGAGAATAACATTTTAATAATTTGAGGTATGTAGATTATATAGGGGATGATCGGAAAACATTATCTCAGGATATGGAAGTATGGAGAGCTTTTGTCCGCGCGGTCATGAACTACGGGTTCGATAATGCCAGTGAGTTAGTTAGTTAATAGTACGTTAATACAGGTGGCCTATACAGTTTATTACTTGAATTTACATTTTTATTTATTGCAACACAATGGTTTATTTCCATGTGATTGTATTTAGTTTGTTAAATTCATTTTGATATCAATTTTTAAATTCTGATAAGCCTTCTACTACTAATGGTCGGATTTCATTGATGTTTTGAAAATATCTTACTCGTTTATTTCAATAGCTGATACCTACGTTCACAGTGAAAAATCGAACAGTGCGGACTCTTAGAGCACTTGTTATAGGCCTATTTTAACTGATTTTGCTGGTTTGTGAACTCTACCTTACTTTTCATTCATTGCTTTTTATACTACTTTCATTACAACTACCTGAATATCTACATTGTTTGGGTTTAGTTCTTCTTCTTCTTCTTCCTTTCAAGTATTAGGTTAAGTCCGGTTACGATCCTATAGAAAATTTTCCCTCCAGCGTTTCATAGGACGGCCCAGAGATCTTCGTCCTCTTGGTATATAATTATAAACAGCTTTAGGGATCCGATTTGAACTCATTTTTTCAAGATGGTGTTTCGGATATGCTACACTTCGGGTCGCAAGAAAATTCTTCTAAGTTCTATAGAACCGCAGTGCGCATGCGCTAGTGCTCCAATTATCCCAGGTAGATAAATGCAACCTCCAGCAGTTGGCGGTATATGTATGTGAAATCAGTATGACCAACATTGACACAAAATTCCCAGAACTTGTCTAAAAATGTATAATTAACACGAAATGAACTAGTGGAAATATGATTTTACGTGGTAACCGTCCGATATTTTGAATGTTTCATAGAATAACAGATATGAAGAGGTAATTTATTTTACGTATCAAATCACATTTAAAAAGCAAGGAACCTAAAAGCTAACCAAACCTAAATCAATTACTGTAACACAAATCAATTACTCTAACGTAGGTGAAATCCAAGGAACGTGGAATCACATTTAAAAAGCAAGGAACCAAAAGCTAACCAAACCTAAATCAATTACTGTAACACAAATCAATTACTCTAACGTAGGTGAAATCCAGGGAACGTGGAAATGGTTGGCAACATCTGGAGTATTTTGGGTTGTTGATGGTGGCAACGCTGGAACAACATAGAAAGAGGAGGGAAAATAGCAGGGAGTAGCAAGTAAGCAATGTAGGACGACCATGTTTTACGTAAATATATAAATATAAAAAAAGATCGTTGCAACATTGGAAGATGTTTAAAATGTGTTTAAAAGTGTTGCAAAATGTTTTAAAACGTTTTAAACGTGTTTAAAAGTGTTTAGTGCATAAGTGGAATAAGATATTAAATTGAAAATTTTTTGCGACCTGAACCCTACAGCAGCCGGTGTTTCTAATTTAGTTGGTACTGTTTAATATACTCCAAAATTGGCGTAGTTTTCAATTGTTTTAAGATATCAGAGTTCTTTTCCGATCTCATCTGGTGTAACCAGCTGTTCTGCGCATGAATCACATTTTACAAACCGTTATTCTGCTTTCGTGTTGTCTATTTAGAGTCCATGCTTCACTACTGTACGTCAACACTGGTCTAGCCAAAGTGTTATATGAACGTAATCTGGTGTCTTTCTTTGTACAAGGGATGGTTTCATAACTTGATTATTAATTCCCAAACTTTTATTATAAGTAATAATTCTTTCAGGGATATCCTTTTCATCACAGATAGAGAGATACCATCCAAGATATTTAAATTGGTTAGTAATCTCTAAAATGTTATCCTGGAAATAGATTTTACTTTGTATGGGGTCCTTCCCATGAAATGCCATAATTTTAGTTTTGTTATTTGATATTTCCATATTAAATTAGGCACCTATTTTTTGTAAATTATAAATTGACCGTTGCAAATCATTTTTGGAATGTGTCAGAAGAGCTAAATATTCTGTAAAAAGAATAGAGGTTTAGTTAATAATATCATGTTAACCTAAGTGTATGGAGTTTTTCCTCTGGATTTCCTAAAAGACATTTTGTGTCCCTCTTTCTGTCACATGTTCTGCCCATCACAGTCTATGAGACTTTACTGTTATTAATCAGGTTTCCCATAGAGATCATCTACATGACTATAATGAAATTTCCTTATTTCACCAATATGTTTGTATTTATTTTGTGCAAAAATTCATTCTCTAACATATCTCCGTCCTTAAAGTAAGAAACCCTGTTTCGCATCCATGTAATATAATTGCAAGATTTAGGTGAATGGTTAAGACAACTTAACAATGATCTACATGGTCGTTATAGGAAGCCAGATATAATAAGAACAGTTAAGTATCGTAGAATGTGATGGGCAGGACATGTTGCACCTGTGGGGAATGAAAGACGTGCACGGAAGCTTCCTTTAGGAAACCAGAGGGAAAACTCCCAGTTGGTAGACCAAGAATGAGGTGTGAGAATTACATTAACTATTATTTGAGGGAAGTAGATTATAGAGCGAATGATTGGAAAGCCATGAACCTAGGGGTTTGATAGTGCTAGTGAGTAAGTAAGTTCACCAATTGATAAATATTACGTTTTATTCGTGTTGAAGTTGAATCTCCTTTTTTCATATTCTTCTATTAATTTTCTAGTCATATATTCTACAAAATTAATAGAATAATATGAGAAACATCCGGCTAAGTACTGAAGATGCACGAGATCGTAAGCTCTGGAGGTTTGGCACGGGAAGACGAAGTCAGATGTAAAAACCAGAAGATTGATAGAGAGATGAGAAATATTCTTTGGATTTATGTAATAATATAAGATTGACATAAATATATCTTCTTATTCTTTCTTCCAAGTATTAGTCTAAGCCCTGTTACGAACCTATAGAAAATTTTCCCTCCAGCGTTCAAAGGACGGCCCAGAGATCTTCGTCCTCTTGGCAAATAATTATAATCAGCTTTGCGGATCCGATTTGAACTCACTGTTTCAAGATGGTGTTTCCAATTTAGTTCGTACCAGTTAATATATTCCAAATTATTCCAAAATTGGCGTAGTCTTCAATTCTTTTAAGATATCAGTGTTCCTTTTCTGACCCCATCTGGTGTAACCCGCTGTTCCGCACATGAATCTCACTTCACAAGCCGTTATTCTGCTTTAATGTTGTCTTTTAAGTGTCCATGCTTCACTACCACAAGTCAACACTCATAAATATATAGAGCTGTAATTTATTTTACTACCGAAATTCCTCACGAGGCTGTGTGGCCACCGGTTCCATATTTCCCGAAATTCCATGATAACATTTCTTCCTTCATGGGAAATCGACGCTGCGCAAGTCTCATGTCTCTGCACCAATGCATTATGCCTTAAACCGATCGGCTACGTCGTGGAACGGATAAAATCAACATTTTCCATACATACATCTTCATCAGAGATGACACTACAGCCTATTTTTGCCCTGGCCTCTGACAATATATTTTTCCCCATTCATCCTTGTCCCAGACCTTCCTTCTCCATCTCGAAAACCAAGCTTCTTAAAATCTTCTATTACATCTAAGCATCTCAACTTCGGCCTTGCTCCCCTTCGATATTTAGGATGGATTGGGTTTTCAGTACTAAAACTTGTAATAAGATAAATCAAATGTTAGATCAAAACGCATTTAGTTCATTGTTTCGTTTCAAAATGTAACAAATGGCGAATTTAAAGGAAAACAATTTCACCATAAGATATGAATTTAGGCCTATCTCATACGATACGATGCACATTATTTCCAGTTATCTACATTAATCTGTTGAACTTTACTTTTTAATGCACTGAAAAAAACTTTACGAAAGAAATGTTTGGTTACTTTCTGTAATAGGCCTAAGTATGCACCAATATTAGGTCTAGGCATTGTTTCCTAGCATCTAATAATAAAAAGGTATTTTATTCAAACGTAATATTAGGCCTAAATATAAATAAGAGTAATAACAATCCAAATTATACCGAGTTTATATTCAAAATAATCAGGAAACAATTTCTAGTATAATAGAAATAGAAATAAATTTATAACTAGAACAATAGACGATTTTGATATATAGCTTAATAAATTAAGCTATATCATAAAGTTATTACTCAGGAAAAGCATGTATGATTCAGGGGTTTTCCAGTGGCAGCGTGTCGAATACAATGGGGAAAAAATCTGAACTGTCCCTTTGTAACAAAAGACTCGGCCAGGTAGGTACCTGTCAAACTTGACACAAATCCCCAAGCTAACAGGTGATATTTCACACAATAAGATATTGACATGACAGGTGACGTCTTTATCGGAGACGTGACATTAGCAAGTCGTTATACAAAATAAATATAATTATTCTACCAACGTAATAAAAATATATGGAAGATTTGAACATCCCTCAGTGATGGAGAATGGGCGTAAACCAGCCCCAAAACTTGTTAAATTGGTTAATTTGTAAGGAGGTCCAAAGCACGTGTGGGCGGGATCACCAAATACCGAATAACCAAATATGTTAGTCGCGAGGAGAATCGCACATCAGTTAGTCGCTGGCCCTCAGCCTAATAGCTTAGTTATTTGCTGGTCCTCAGCCTAATAGATCAGTTAGTGGTTAGCCTTACTTCAATCAGGGCACATTGCTAGATCATCTCCTACATTGTGCTTTGGAGCTCTACAAAATAGTCGGAGGGCCGACCTGTGTATACATATAGGTGAATAAAGTAGTCAACTGTGTTAACTCCACGGCAGCCTCCAGTGATTTCATATTAACGTATCACGTTAATCTTCCTTGCGTTATTCCCTGAGATAAGTTTCCTGATTGCTCACCGAACCCAACCTGACTCATCCTAACGCCTAAAAATTTCTTCCAACTATTTTGTCACAAGTAATGAATACTTTTAGAATTTGCGATCTTGAGACTTACAGATAATCTTCATCAGTAGTCTGGTTAAAGACAGGACAGTTATGATGCCTCACAGCCTTGAGCCATAGTAAAATTGTGAGGCTTATAACAAAAGAGAATATAGTACCCGACCACATTAACTTTCAATGCGGAGAAAATGCTACCTAAAGAATGTGATAAGAGTGAGAAGAGGTTTCAGGTAGAAGACCTTTGTCTTAGGCTTGCATAGGCAGGGTTTACTTTCCGTTAGTCGTGTATAGACTGTTGCTAGTTACAATATCAAATAAAATAAAATAAAAACTCCTGACGCGACAGGCCTACAACGCCCTTAGCCAACCAGCCAGCTGCTGGCCTCACATCCACATGTGTCATTCACAGAGGTAGATGATAATCAGCCAGTGTGGGGGTGAAATGTGGTCAGCATGTCGAGTCCCTCAGCCGTTATAGCTGGTTTTCTCAACCTGGAGCCACTACTTATTGTAGCTACCCAAATGCATCACAATGCTGGGTGGGCACCGGTCTCATACTGGCCGAAATACGAAGAGAAAATTTCTTCCCCCATGGAGACTCGAACCAGCGCAAGTCCCGTAGCTCTGCGCCAAGGCTTCCTGCCTTAACCACTCAGCTACGGCGCGGGACAACAATGTTAAATGCGAACTCAATATTCACAATAAAGACCATGAAATTATCAAGAAAGTTATCTATTTTTGAAATGACGATAAAATAAAGAAAGTTTTCAAAATTCCCATTCATAAAAATAATAATAGTAATAATAATAATAATAATAATAATAATAATAATAATAATAATAATAATAACTTTATTTTACATAATTTAAATTTTATTATATTCTATGTTTTTGTTAATATTAGCTAGTATTGGATCACATCATCTTTGTACGAGTATTTTGTTTAGTCTGTATTTTAATATCTTAAAATTGTAATATGTATGTAATTTTTTGTATAATTTTACTATTCGCTGGTTGAGTGGAAGAGAAGGCCTTATGGCCTTAACTCTGCCAGCTAAAATAAAGCATTAATATTATTATTATTATTTTTTTTATTCAATATCACCAAGTTTTCATTTCGACAATCTTTTATTCTCTAATGGCATGGCGTTATTGTAACCAACTTCGGCGATTGGGGCGACTGGAAAGTGGAGTTACGCTGAGAAAATGATACAGATAGGATGATGATGGTAATGATGTGCGGGGAAAGGCCTTAACCTAAAGTTAATGAATGGGTTTTTGATGACTTTTATCTCATGCCCGAAATGTGAGGCAATGTCCAATCACATTTCAATGATTTTTTATTTACAACCAATCACAGCCGTGTTTCGCGTCGAATTTAGTAACCGTAGTTCATCATGTTAAATAAACGTCCTCCTTTTTAACATTCTGAATAGGTCATAGCATTATTTTGCAGTGACTGACTCTCAAATGAATACGGCTACCAGATTGTATATAGTGCATCAATTATAGCAGATAGCGCATGCGGGAGATAATATAAAAAACATTTGTAGCAATAGATTATACCACAAGAAGAAAAGAAACCACTATTTGCACTATCTTAAACGAATTATTTTCCAGGCAAATTGAAGTTGCAGAAAAATATAATTGACATATTTACATCATAATGCATCAGAAAGTAATTAATACCTATAATGTTGGTTATAAATTCCTCCACTAGGGTGTATTCTTACAATATTGCGATCCTTTGGCAATAAATATGATCTGGTTGTAGTGATGAACAAAAGAAGCAATTGTTTCTCATTTGTTTTCAAACATCGCCGTTTACATTAAATATATAAATATTTTAAAATAATTATGGTTAAATAATGATATGTGAGTAAACAGCTCAATTTTATTCGTTAAATAATCCTAACAAATGCCACTCTTGATTTCCAAATTATTTAGATAAATTGCAAATCACTCGTGGCATTATTTATGATAATGATGTTCAGATGATGTTTCGGGGACCATTTAAGCCTTAAACTTTACTGACATTTTTCTTACAGGTCACGAAAAACCCGAAAAAAACATTACCCAGGAAACTTGTCCCAACCGGGGATCGCACCCGAGCCCGCTACGTGACAAGGCAGCACGCTAAATTCATGAAAAATCTTATTACATATTCTCTTATGCAATATAATATATAACCGTGTTTGATGGTACACTTGTATTACTCATTTATATCTTAGACTTCCTTTACCAAGCCATTTACTTAATCAAATTATAGGTTATTATTATTGTTCTTATTATTATTATTAGGCCTACTATTATTATAATAATTACAATTCTTATTTCTTTCCATTTAAACTTCGTATTGTGCAGCCTGCCTATATCTATTATGTATCATTAATCATGTAGATAATTCATAATTGTTATTATATGTATAATTTAACCCTGGTAATGTGGAAGTGATGGCGTTATTATATTAACACAATCAGGCAAAATAAAATAATAATAAAATAATTTGTTAATGGAAAAAATTATCTATTTGTGTATCGTTACGATCATTAACATTAACTTCGAAGCTGTATATTGTCTTATACAATTTATAATCTGCATTATAAATTATAAATAATCATATATCATCCATCCATCCAATGGCTGATTGGCTCAAATTCGAGCTTTGGCTTCCCTTAACTTCTGCCTTCAATTCTTTCTATTTTGCGTAGCAGGCCTGCAATTGCGACACATATAAAACTATTATTCTACCAGTTATATTATATGGGTGCGAAACATGGACTCTTACTTTAAGGGAGGAAAGGAGATTACGAGTATTTGAGAATAAAGTTCTTAGGAAAATTTTTGGACCAAAGAGAGATGAACAGACAGGTGAATGGAGAAGACTACATAACAATGAACTACATGGTCTTTATAGGAAGCCAGATATAATAAGAACAGTTAAGTCTCGTAGACTGCGATGGGCAGGACATGTTGCACGTATGGGGAATGAAAGACGTGCATGGAAGCTTCTTGTAGGAAAGCCAGAGGGAAAACGCCCAGTTGGTAGGCCAAGAATGAGGTGGGAGAACAACATTAACTATGATTTGAGGGAAGTAGATTATACAGGGAATGATTGGAAAGCATTAGCTCAGGATAGGGATGTATGGAGAGCTTATGTCCGCGCGGCCATGAACCTTCGGGTTTGATAGTGCCAGTGAGTAAGTAAGTAAGTAAGTAGTTTTGCAGCATCTTCCTTAATACCATCCTCCGATCGTTTTTTCGGTCTTCAACCCGTCTATTCCCAAAAAAACTCCCTGTAAACCCTTTTTTGGTGTCGATCTGTTGAGAAGCTTTGTACATGGCCAGCCCATTCTAATTTCTTTAACTTAATAAAATTGACAAAGTCACGTTCATTGTATTAGTCATACAGTTCTTTGTTGTATGATATTCTCCACTGACCATTAATGCTTATGGGTATAAATATTTCCCTGAGTACTTTTTTTTCAAAATTATTTAGAGCTACCTCTGATCTTTTAGTGAGGCTCCATGTCTCACTACCATAAGTCAAACATGATCTTATTAAAACTTGATGTAGCCTTATTTTAGTTGCTAAGTGTATGTTATTACTCTTCATTATTTTATGAAGTGAGTAATAAGCTTTGTTGGCCAATTTCAGTCTTATTTGTACTTCAATGTGTTGGTCGTTATTGTCTGCAATACATGAGCCAAGATAGTTAACATTTTCCACAATGTTAAAAACACAATTCTTTTATGCTGTTCTGCCATTGGTTTAACACCTGTCTGTATCATAACTTCTGTTTTCTGCATGTTAGTTTCTAGGCCTATATCTTCTGTGGCTGCTTTAAATTCTGTATAAAATTCTTGACTGGCATTGTTACTTCTGCTTAAGGGAAATATGTCATCTGCATACCCTATTATCTGCGTAGTGTGATATTCTAGGTTCCATTTGGTTTTCACTAATATTCATATCCATCCATAGTAATTCTGCCCCAAGACAGGTCCTTCACTGCAATCATAGCATTTTCATGCCATGCTTGCAGCTTTACTAGGGAATTGTGTAGGTGTGGTAGCTTCCCGTTGCTTTCCACACCGGTGAAGGATGATGATGATAATGATAATGGAAAGGATGATAATGGTAAGGATGATGACCATATGATTTCGGGGACCGTTTGGGCCTTAAAGTTTTCCTGACATTTGTCTTACAGGTGAGGAAAAACCCCGATTAAAACCTCACCCAGAAAAACTGCCCCGACCGGGGATCGAACCCGGGCCCGCTGCGTGAAAAGGCAGCACGCTACCTCGAGACCACAGCGGTGGACAATATTCATATATTGATATATATAATAGGAACATTAGAGAATTATATTAGGGAATTAGTGTAGAGAAGAAAGGGTTTCAGACTAGCATAAACATAATTCGGAATGAAAATGGGGATATGATTGCAGATTCCAGGAGCATATTAAATAGAATGGGAAAGTTACTTTAATCAGCTATTACTTGTACTTACAGAACAGAACATTGAGGAGGATAATCTACAGACAGCAGAAATGCTAGTCGCAGAACCAAGTGCATTAGAGGTTGATATGGCGATTGAAAAATTGAAGATGTATAAAGCATCAGGTTCAGATGAGATCCCAGCTGAACTGATAAAATCAGGGGGAGAAAAATTGATGGACAAGATACGCTCGTTGCTTAGTATGATTTGGGAAAAAGAAGCTCTTCCAGATGAATGGAAAGAATCAATTATCGTACCAATTTATAAGAAAGGAGATACAACTGATTGCAACAACTACAGGGGCATCTCATTACTTTCAACTTCGTACAAAATTGTAACAAATATATTAGTAAGCATACTTACTCCCTATATTGATGACATTCTAGGAGATCATCATTCTGCATTTAGAAGAAACAGGTCTACAACAGATCAGATTTTTAGTATAAGACAGATTTTAGAAAATAAATGGGAATATAATGGTACTGTATATCCACTATACCTAGACTTCAAAATAGCATATGATTCAATTAAGAGGGAGAAGTTATAAAGTATCCTGTTGGAGTTCGGAATTCCTAAAAAGTTAGTTAGACTTGTACGAATGTGTCTAAATGGCACAAAGAGTAGGGTGCGTGTAGGCAAACAGTTTTCGGACACTTTTGAAATCCAGAATGGGTTGAAGAAAGGAGATGCACTATCTCCTCTACTATTTAATTTTGTACTAGAGCATGCCATTAAATCTTTAGAGAATGAGGAAGGCTTACAACTCAATGGTATTAATAAGCTGTTAGTTTATGCTGATGACGTAGTACTATTGCCGATAGCGAGGAAATACTAAAGGCCAACACACACAATTTTTCAGTAATACTAAGAAATTGGGACTGGAAGTAAATACCAGTAAAACTAAATATATGGTCACACATAGAAATGCATTATATAATGGAAATGGACAGCTAATGACAAATGAGGGAATTTTTTGAGGAAGTGGCTGAATTCAAATCCCTAGGTACAATCACAAATAGGAATGAGATGCACAAAAAAATTAGACATAGGCTCAATTCTGGATATGCGTGCTATTATGCATTGCAGAGACTCTTGATGTCCCAACTCTTTATAAAAAACATTAAAGTGAAAATATATAAAACTATTATTCTACCAGTTATATTATATGGGTGCGAAACATGGACTCTTACTTTAAGGGAGGAAAGGAGATTACAAGTATTTGAGAATAAAGTACTTAGGAAAATTTTGGACCAAAGAGAGATTAACGAAGAGGTGAATGGAGAAGAATACATTAACAATGAACTACATGGTCCTTATAGGAAACCAGATATAATAAGAACAGTTAAGTCTCGTAGACTGCGATGAGCAGGACATGTTGCACGATGGGGAATGAAAGGCTTGCATGGAAGTTTCTTGCAGGAAAGCCAGAGGGAAAACGTCCAGTTGGTAGACCAAGAATGAGGTGGGAGAATAATATTAAGTATGTTTTGATGGAAGTGGAATATACAGGGAATGATTGAAAACCTTTGGCTCTGGATAGGGATGTATGGAGAGCTTATGTCCGCGCGGCCACGAACCTACGGGTTCGATAGTGCCAGTGAGTAAGTAAGTAAGTAAGTATATATATATATATATATATATATATATATACATATCAATAATTAAACTTATTCATAACTTATAATAATTTGACATAAAAAAAAATTCTTCATTACATATAATAATTTTATTTTGAAATTAAAACTAAACATTCCTAACATAACTTTAAAAATGAGTGTAACATGGGATTTACCTATGAATAATCATGGCCTATTCAAATAACCTTTTATCACCCTTTTCACAAATTGACAGATAAGAATATACACATAAGGATTCTTACAAAGGAAGACAGATTACTATCAGTGTTGAACACATAAAGAAAAGAAAATTTAATTCAAGATCCTTCCTACTATTATCGGAATAAATAACCTGTCACCCTTTTTAAAGAACTGAATAGTTAAAAATATACATTTAAAATTAAATTAAACCTTAATATCATTAATACTCACGATTATTACTTAGTGATATATGGTCACACGTAGAAATACATTATATAATGGAAATGGACAGCTAATGACAAATGAGGGAAATTTTGAGGAATTGGCTGAATTCAAATACCTAGGAACAATAATCACAAATAGGAATGAGATGCACAAAGAAATTAAACATAGGCTCAATTCTGGAAATGCATGCTATTATACATTTCAGAGACTTTTGATGTCCCAACTCCTTTCAAAAAACGTTAAGCTGAAAATATATAAAACTATTATTCTGCCAGTTATATTATATGGGTGCGAAACATGGACTCTTACTTTAAGGGAGGAAAGGAGATTACGAGTATTTGAGAATAAAGTTCTTAGGAAAATTTTTGGACCAAAGAGAGATGAACAGACAGGTGAATGGAGAAGACTACATAACAATGAACTACATGGTCTTTATAGGAAGCCAGATATAATAAGAACAGTTAAGTCCCGTAGACTGCGATGGGCAGGACATGTTGCACGTATGGGGAATGAAAGACGTGCATGGAAACTTCTTGTAGGAAAGCCAGAAGGAAAACGCCCAGTTGGTAGACCAAGAATGAGGTGGGAGAACAATATTAACTATGATTTGAGGGAAGTAGATTATACAGGGAATGATTGGAAAGCATTAGCTCAGGATAGGGATGTATGGAGAGCTTATGTCCGTGCGGCCATGAACCTACGGGTTCGATAGTGCCAGTGAGTAAGTATTACTTAGTGAGGCTTGGCAACGCTGCAAAGACGCTACTTTTCAAAATCGACCAATAAGAACACTTATTTAAAATTTGGAATCTCCCCTCCAAAAGTATTTCAATGTCCACGGCGTGGGTTCGTTCCCTATAAAATGAAAGAAACGCTAACCCTCATTCTCAGTGTCCTCAAGTGGATCTAAGTGGAAGAAGAACGGGATAATAAATCATCAAGAAAAATAAACTGCTAAAAAGGTGAGTTTACAAGAACATACCACAACTAATAATCTAATCCAAATTCAATTGTATTGTCCACAGACGAAATGAATGAAAGCAGTAGGTATTTCATACGTCATGAATGTTCCTTTATTCTCAGGTAGTATGCCATTGTATTGCTTGCAATTCCCCGTGCCCCCCTTCGTCCCGTGCTTTCATTCTCTTCATCTGTGGACTATATATAGTCCACCGGAAGCTAACCTATCGTACTCCACAAATACCATTTTAATACGCCGTACGATATTTACAATCCCATTTCAAGTTATGATCTTAAAAGTGCATATTTTTCTTTCTTAAGCCTATTTTTTACAAAAAAAACTGGTTTTTTAAAATAACGAAATTATGTTTTACACTACCATTAGAGAATATTCTTTAAATTGTTAATACTAATAGTACATCAATTTGGAAAACTTTCCATTAAACTCAGTAAAGAATTTTTCCAAGTCCCAAACAGACATCATGCACATGCACCAACAAACGCGAAGCAGTTTACATTATAGAACTACGCATTCCAGACAACATATGCACGATATTTAACGAACCTCAAAGCTAACCTCATGATATTTAAGTACTCTAACCTGTGAAAGACCAACCTAAAATCTAACGTAATGCATATTAAGCACTCTAACCTGTGAACAAACAGAACTCCCAAAACAAGCAGTTTACACAATAGAACCACGCGATACAGACAACATATGTACGATATTTAGGGAACCTCAAAGCTAACTTAATGAAATGTAAGTATTCTAGCCTGTGAAAAACCAACCTAAAACCTAACGTAATGCAAATCAAGCACTCTAACCTGTGAACGAATAGAACTCCCAAAAACAAATAGAAAGTTCTGAAATTCTTTAGTACATACTAGTTGGCTGCAATGGAACACGTGTTGTTTTTGTATAGAATATTCGTTAAAATCAATATGGCTATCTCGTCTCCATGCTACATATATACTCGTAGTAAAATATCAAAAGAAATGTATATTAAACTAATTGTTACAAAAAATTTAAAATTTATTGTAAATGGTGGGAAATAATTCGAAAATGAAACCCTGTTGAATAATTTTACTGCACTTAATGGAAACTTCATCCCATTAATTTCAAGACCAAAGTTCTTAGGAAAATGTTTGGGCCAAAAGGAAATGAACAGAGAGGTGAATGGAGATAATTAAAATAATAGTGAGCTATATGGAATGCATAGGAAGCCAGATATAATAAGAAGAGTTAAGCCTGATTAGACTGCGATGGGCAGGACATGTGGCACGTATGGGGGATGAAAAAGTTGCGTGGTAGCTTCTTGTAGGAAAATCAGAGGGAAAACGTCCAGTTGGTAGATCAATAATGAGGTAGGAAAATAACATTATTAACAATTACACTAGACAGGGAATCATTGGAAAACATTAGCTCAGGATAGGGATGTATGGAGAGCTTTTGTCCTCGCGGTCATGAACTACGGGTTCAATAGTGCCAGTGAGTTACTAATTTAATGGTACGTTAATACAGTAGGCCTATACCATGGATTACTTCAAATTACATTTTTATTTTTGCAACAAAATTATTATTTCCATGTAATTGTACTTAGTTTGTTAAATTCATTTTGATTTCAATTTTTAAATTCTGATAAGCCTTCTACTACTAATGGTCGGATTTCATTGATGTTTTGAAAAAATCTTACTCGTTTATTTCAATAGCAGATACCTACATTCAGGGTGAAATTCGAACAGTGCGGACTCTTGGAGCACTTGTTATATTTTAACTGATTTTGCTGGTTTGTGAACTCTACCTTTCTTTTCATTCATTGCTTTTTATACTCATTTCATTACACTACCTGAGTATCTACATTGTTTGGGTTTAGCTCTTCTTCTTCTACCTTCCAAGTATTAGGTTAAGTCCTGTTAAGATCATATAGAAAAATTTCCCTCCAGCGTTTCATAGGACGGCCCATAGATTTTCGTCCTCTTGCTAAATAATTATAAACAGCTTTAGGGATCCGATTTGAACTCATTCTTTTAAGATGATGTTTCCAATTTAGTTGGTACTGTTTAATATATTCCAAAATTGGCGTAGTTTTCAATTATTTTAAGATATCGGAGTTCATTTCCGAGCCCATCTGATGTAACCCGATGTTCTGCGCATGAATCTCATTTTACAAAGCGTTATTCTGCTTTCGTGTTGTCTATTTAGAGCCCATGCTTCACTACCGTAGGTCAACACTGGTCTAGCCAAAGTATTACATGAACGTAATCTCGTGTTTTTTTGTACAAGGGATAGTTTCATAACTTGATTAATAATTCCCAAATTTTATTATAACTAATGATTTTTTCAGGTATATCCTTTTCATCGCAGATACAGAGATACTATCCAAGATATTTAAATTGGTTAGTAATCTCTAAAATTTTATTCTGGAAAGAGATTTTACTTTGTACCGGGTTATTCCCATGAAATGCCATAATTTTAGTTTTGTTAATTTATATTTCCATATTAAATTTGGCCGCTATTTTTGTAAATTATAAATATTGATCGTTGCAAATCATTTTTGGAAAGTGCCAGGAGAGCTAAATATTCTGTAAAAAGAATAGGGTTTTAGTTAATAATATCATGTTAACCTAAATATAGGCTATGGAGTTTTTCCTCTGGAATTTCTAAAAGACATTTTATGCTTCTCATTCAGTTCTGGCACATGTTCTGCCCATCACAGTCTATGAAACTTTACTGTTAATAATCAGGTTTCTCATAGAGATCATGTACGTGACAATAATGAAATTTCCTTCATTCACCAATATGTTTGTATTTATTTTGTGCAAAAATTAATTCTCTAACATATCTCCGTCCTTAAAGTAAGAAACCCTGTTTCGCATCCATGTAATATAATTGCAAGATTTAGGGTTTTTTATTTATATTTACTATTCTTAAAGAAGTTGGGCATGACTGTGATGGCATACCTGTCTACAATTGAGCATAATATATATTCAATTTCTCTCTGTTCTTCATTCCTTCTATCATTTTTGTTCCTAGGTATTTCAACTTACTCACTACTTTAAAACTTCTCTCACTCCACTTATTTGTCATTTCAATTTTTTTGCATTTCCATGTGTGACCACATATTTAGTTTTACTGATATTTATTTCCACCCTCAATTTCTTAGTGTTAGGGAATGTAATAGAAAATGTTATTATTGGTTGGCAATTATCACCTCGTCGCTATCGCCTAAGTGAACTACACCAAGAGTTTGTTAATAGCATTGAGTTGTACACCATCTAAAGATTTTATGGCATGTTCTTATATAAAATTGAAAAGCAGAGAAGATATTGAATATACTTATTTAAATCATTGCGAATTTAAAAAGTATCTGATAATTGTCTGCGTACCTGCACCGTAATCATTCTATCATTTAGACACGTCTAATAGGTCTAAGTCCAAGATTTTATGAATTCCAAAGTCCAGCAAGACACTACAGAATTCCCCCATCTTAATTGAATCATGGGTTCTTTGATGTCATATATATATATATATATATATATATATATATATATATATATATATATATATTATATAGAGAGAGAGAGAGAGAGAGAGAGAGAGAGAGAGAGAGAGAGACAGAGAAGATATTGAATGTACTTATTTAAATCATTGCGAATTTAAAAAGTATCTGATAATTGTCTGTGTACCTGCACCGTAATCATTCTATCATTTAGACACGTCTAATAGGTCTAAGTCCAAGATTTTATGAATTCCAAAGTCCAGCAAGACACTACAGAATTCCCCCATCTTAATTGAATCATGGGTTCTTTGATGTCATATATATATATATATATATATATATATATAGAGAGAGAGAGAGAGAGAGAGAGACAGAGAAGATATTGAATATACTTATTTAAATCATTGCGAATTTAAAAAGTATCTGATAATTGTCTGTGTACCTGCACCGTAATCATTCTATCATTTAGACACGTCTATAGGTCTAAGTCCAAGATTTATGAATTCCAAAGTCCGCAAGACACTACAGAATTTCCCCATCTTAATTGAATCATGGGTTCTTTGATGTCATATATATTATATATATATATATATATATATATATAGAGAGAGAGAGAGAGAGAGAGAGAGAGAGAGAGAGAGAGAGAGACAGAGAAGATATTGAATATACTTATTTAAATCATTGCGAATTTAAAAAGTATCTGATAATTGTCTGTGTACCTGCACCGTAATCATTCTATCATTTAGACACGTCTAATAGGTCTAAGTCCAAGATTTTATGAATTCCAAAGTCCAGCAAGACACTACAGAATTCCCCCATCTTAATTGAATCATGGGTTCTTTGATGTCATATATATATATATATATATATATATATATATAGAGAGAGAGAGAGAGAGAGAGAGAGAGAGAGAGAGGAGAGAGAGAGGGAGAGAGAAAGAAATAGGAAGGTCTGATAATTTGAACCCCTGTATTGCTTTGGTTGTTTTTTTTTAATTATGGGATTTGAATTTTCTTTAAATACAGTGAATATCATTATGCTATGAAATAGCATTGTTATTTAATCAAATATGGGAACACCTTCATAATTTATAAATTTTTTACAATACAAGAAAGGTCCACTTTAAAGTCCATAAGTAGATCCCTGAGTCCACCTTTCATTTCAGATTATTTTTTAGTTTATTTACTCTAATAATTTATACAAACAGGCACAGATTGTTCCGAAAATATTCATGAATGATTATAATTAAAATGTGTTCATATTTACTTAATGTTCTGAAAAATTATTGTTGATTATAACATTCACTCGTCATTCAACTGCAGAAAGCAACAGTCTTCCGGTTTAGAATAATTTGGAGGATATTAAATAAAATTAATTTAGTGAATGGTTTTTACAGATAGTATCATCATTGATGAAATAAACCTATTCGTGTAAACTGGACCAGGTCATCGTGGAGGGTCCACATTAAACGAGATGCTTTGTTGCGTTCAATTATTTTATACAGCCACTACGCCACATATCAGATAAAAAACCCGACAGTATATTAAAACAGCATCTACATAATATAACCTATTATATTGAGGAGTTTTTCCAACATTTGTAATAATCAATAGCCGAAATTAAGAAACGATTATTCCTTGAAATATTTTAAAGCTGCTATTTTCGTAAATATCACAATTAATCCCTTGTTCCCACAAATTGTAAAAGAAGGTGGCTTTCAACCCATCAAAATTGATGAGGGGAAGATGTTAAAATATTTTCTGTTGATATACAGTTACGGTACATTCCTATTTATTTTCAAAAATCTGTTTTATTTTCAGAAATATCATGTATTGTAAACCTATTATTTCCACTCTCTATGATTCCAGTCCTTAACCTGAATATTTTAAAAGTGTCGCTAATATAGTCCAATAAGAAAGTAACAATACTTTTTGAGCCAAATTCCGCATTTTTGTAAATAATGGGCAATCACATCATTTACATTTCCAGTCTTTGATTTCAACTGTAAAATATTACAAGCCGGGACGATCAAAAAATACCATATTGAAATTTGGAATAAATCCTGGTTACTGTAACTTGAAGAATATTACTTCTAAACAGGTCACAGAAAATTGCAAAATATGCTTCATTTATAATAATAATAATAGCTTTATTTTACCTGGCAGAGTTAAGGCCTTAAGGCCTTGTCTACCACTCAACCAGGTTTAAAAAAATACAAACAAAAAAATAGTCTTAACTCTAAATTACAAAATATACATAAACGATTACAAGTTACGAATACAATGCAATTAATATTTATAATGTATTTTGATTTACTCTAAATTTAACGAATTAAATATATAATATGTACAAGATATATAAAAAAACGAGGAAAAGATTAATGACATAGTATAAAATTAAATAAATAGAGAAAAATTAATTATTAGACAACAGGTAACTGTATAAGCGTGACTTAAAGGTACCAAGTGTGTGGCAACCCCTGATATTTTGAGGAAGGAGATTCCAGGAGCCGGCAGAGGCTACTGTGAAGGAAGTAGAATAGGAGGAAGTCCAGGCCCTTCCGTCCACCCCTTGGGATACCTCGGTCGTCATGACCATACTCCCAAGTCCTAGTTCTAGTCCTCCCTTTCCTATGTTCACGTCCACGTTCAAGTTTACGGTCCTTAAACCAACACCCCAGGGAGAGGGTGTTGGAGTTGGCAGTTCTGGGAATTGCTGAGCTACATAGTACATCAGGTCGCTCATTCCTGATGACCCCACAGTTGGTCTACGGGCTCCATGAGCCTAGCCGGGAGAATAGGAAGAAGTGCTATGAAGAGGAATTCTTAGCAGACTGCTATCTTGTGACCTAGTGTCAATATTGTGGTAAGAGGATACTTACTTACTTACTTACTCACTGGCACTATCGAACCCGTAGGTTCATGCCCGCGCGGACATAAGCTGTCCATACATCCCTATCTTGAGCTAATGCTTTCCAATCATTCCCTGTATAATCTACTTCCCTCAAATCATAGTTAATGTTGTTCTCCCACCTCATTCTTGGTCTACCAACTGGGCGTTTTCCTTCTGGCTTTCCTACAAGAAGCTTCCATGCACGTCTTTCATTCCCCATACGCGCAACATGTCCACCTATCGCAGTCTACGAGACTTAACTGTTCTTATTACATCTGGCTTCCTATAAAGACCATGTAGTTCACTGTTATGTAGTCTTCTCCATTCACCTGTCTCTTCATCTCTCTTTGGTCCAAAAATTTTCCTAAGAACTTTATTCTCAAATACTCGTAATCTCATTTCCTCCTTTAAAGTAAGAGTCCATGTTTCGCACCCATATAATATAACTGGTAGAATAACAGTTTTATATATTTTCACTTTAATGTTTTTTATAAAGAGTTGGGACATCAAGAGTCTCTGCAATGCATAATAACACGCATATCCAGAATTGAGCCTATGTCTAATTTTTTTGTGCATCTCATTCCTATTTGTGATTGTACCTAGGGATTTGAATTCAGCCACTTCCTCAAAAAATTCCCTCATTTGTCATTAGCTGTCCATTTCCATTATATAATGCATTTCTATGTGTGACCATATATTTAGTTTTACTGGTATTTACTTCCAGTCCCAATTTCTTAGTATTACTGAAAAATTGTGTGTGTTGGCCTTTAGTATTTCCTCGCTATCGGCCAATAATACTATATCATCAGCATAAACTAACAGCTTATTAATACCATTGAGTTGTAAGCCTTCCTCATTCTCTAAAGATTTAATGGCATGCTCTAGTACAAAATTAAATAGTAGAGGAGATAGTGCATCTCCTTGCTTCAACCCATTCTGGATTTCAAAAGTGTCCGAAAACTGTTTGCCTACACGGACCCTACTCTTTGTGCCATTTAGACAAATTCGTACAAGTCTAACTAACTTTTTAGGAATTCCGAACTCCAGCAGGATACTATATAACTTCTCCCTCTTAATTGAATCATATGCTTTTTTGAAGTCTACATATAGTTGATGTACAGTACCATTATATTCCCATTTGTGGTAAGAGAATAACTTCTCAAATCTGGACGCCAGGTAAGTAGGGATGTAGGAATTCAGAAGCTTGAAAAGTAGTATAAGGTTTCCCTTTTTATCAATGTACTAAAAAATCATCCATCCATAGTAATTCTGCCCGAGGGCAGGTCTTTCACTACAATCATAGCATTTTTATGCTATGCTTTGCAGCTTTACTAGGAAATTGTAGGTGTGGTAGTTTCCCGTTGATTTTCACGCCGGTGAAGGATGATGTTGATAATGAAAAGGATGATGATGATGATTGCCATTTTTTCGGGGACCGTTTGGGCCTTAACGTTTTCCTGACGTTTGTCTTACAGTTGAGGAAAATCCCCGATAAAAACCTCGCCCAGAAAAACTGTTCCGAACGGCGATCGAACCCGTGCCCGCTGCGTGACAAGGCAGCATGCTTCCTCGAGACCAAAGTGGTGGACTATAAAATAATAACGTTTTATTAATACGAAACGCAATCTGAAAAAAAAAATAAAAGCCGTGAAGCCTAGTAAACGACCATAAACAATATTTAGTTTTTCCCAATTAGTACTTTCACAATATTCACCATTCATTTGAAAGAGAGAGACAGAGAGAGATACATAGATAGAGAGAGTGTGTAGTGTCTACCTAGGCTTCGGTACGGTATTCTGGAAGGTTATTCCAATACGTCAAAATTTCAAAATAAATCGTAGTTTTAAAAAAATTAAAACAACACTCTTTATTAGAAAACCGAACTAAAAAAATGAAAAATAATTTAAATTTTCAACACTCGTAGAATAAATAATTTTACCATCAAAAGCGTGGGGTGCTCTTTATCAATTAATATATTTGATAATAAACATATATTGGTAAAATTCAAGTCTCTAAGAAGAAAATGTAAAAACCATAAAGAGCACCCCACGTTTTGATGGTAAAATTATTTATCCCAAGCGTGGTGAAAATTTAAATTATTTTTCTTTTTTTTAGTTCAGTTTTCTAATAGAGCGTGTTGTTTTAGTTTTTTAAAACTATGATTTATTTTTTATTTTTTAGTTTTAATATTTTACAGAATAAGATAAAAATGTAAATATCTTTAAATTCGATACTATTGTAGTATGAGCTGAAAGTAATACTCATCTAAAAAAATCCTCCCAGACGGATTTGAATCAGCGACCTATGGATTACTGAAATAACATACAACTAAGAGTTCACCGCTCTACCAGCTGAGCTCTTACAACGATTGACTAAAAAGTCGACAAGTCCGCATCCTATTACACAAGTTTTCATTTTTTTGATTTTCTGATGATTCTGGCCAGGATTTTAGAAAAAAAATGAAATTATTTTATTGTCACGGGTCCTTTACAAGTATACGGAGTTTCGAGTCGATCCAATGTTTATAAGTGGGTGAATATCGTGTTAAAAAATTCAGTTACGTGGATACAAAGACACTTTTTTTTTGCTTTTATGATGATTCTGACCATGATTTTTGAAACAAAATATGAACTTATTGTATTGTCACGGGTATTTTACAGCTATACAAAATTTTAAGTCGATCCAATGATTTTAAGTGGGTGAAAATCGCGTGGAAAAGATTCTGTTACATAGATAGATAGATAGATAGATAGATAGATAGATAGATAGATAGATCGATCGACACAGATCAAGCTAATGTAAAGCGTGTAAAAGGAGTAGGGTGCAGATAGATAGTTTCAGATACACTTATAATTCACACTAAGTTTAAGTAAGATGCGGTAGAATTTCGTCTACAAACTTACGGGTTGTAAAACCGTTTTCAAATATATTTGAATAGCACACTTAGAGTAGAAACATGATTCAGAATTACCTATAGTCGTGAATGGGTAGACAAACCGTTGAGATATCTTTAAAATTCAAAGAAATTGTAGTATGATGATGCAGTATTTTCTCTAGTAGGGTGCAGCAAACTGTTTTCAGATATATTTAAAATTCACGTAGCTTGAGTTAGGTGATGCTGTTTTTCCTCATTCAGGGTGCGGGTAGGCATTTTTTTTAGATATATTTAAAATTCGCAGTAAGATAAAGAAATATTATATAGTATAACCTCTAGTAGGTTGAGGATAAACAATATTTTTTTATATATCTTTGAAATTCACAGTGAGTTGTAGTAAGATGATGTACTGTGCCCTCTACTATTCAGTATTGTACAGATAATGCAATCAGAATTTAGGAGATATTGAAAACGTCACATAAGATAGCGAAGATGGAAGAGACAAACACTTAGGCCAAGAATGAGATGGAAGAACACAATTAATCATGAAGTGAAGAAGGCGATACTTTACTGATAATTTATTAAAGCTTTTAGATTTCAGAACATAATAATTTTTATTTTTACTTTTAGTGTTTAATAAACTGTAAAATTCTGTTTTATTTTCAGAATGGAGGTTTGTCGCCAAGAACACTTTTTGATCTTGCTATCGATAATTACGTAGAGAAAATCATCTCTTTTTGCAATAATGTAGCTGAAAGTAGAAGTGAAAATAAACTACACGAAACTACAGAAGGCGTCTTGCATCTCCAAAGTGAAATGTCTTCTCTTCCTGTTTTACTAGGTGATATAGTGACGAACAAGATCATTAACTGTATACCAGGGTATAAACGGCCATGCAAAAAGCTATTAAATTGTGAAGCCCGAAGATATGCATTGACTATTGTAATGCGGCAGAATATTCAGTTCCTACATATTTACTTACACAAATATACTTTTTATAAAGGCCTTGATCCCCTTAATGTTGTATATAAAGAACTTCACACTTTGAATAATTTGAAAATTATCAGAATTCATTGTTTTGCAGAATTCAACAAACAAGTAAAATTTCCTGTAAATTTAGAAGAATTTTCAATCCCACGTTGCATTATCACGGATGCAGCATTAGAAAACTTAGCAATATCTTGTCCTAAACTGAAGCACTTGAATATCAATACCTGTGTTGGCATAACATCTATTTCTATCAATAGCATTTCAAAACTTATAAACCTAGAAACACTTTGTGTGACTTCTCTAAGAGCGTTAAGTGGTAAATTTATGGACCTCCTCAAACTTCTAAAGGAAAATACACAAAATAGCACAGAAAACAAGGTGCCTACGCTGAAACGACTAACATATGATTATTTTAACTCTGACCATTTGCTTTATCTTTCTGAGAATTTCCCTCGTCTTGAAAGACTGGACACTTTCTATTCAGAACAAACTGATTTACAGATCCTTTCCAAAATAAGTCAAATAAAAAAAGTCAGTATATTCATATTTTCTCGAGGAATATTTGCATTTGAAAATTCACTCCAAATATTACATAGCAAACTGGTACACCTTCATATATCATGTGATGAGTTAATGTTAGGAGGCATTGAAAATCTTTCATGGCCAATGTTAAATCGCTTATCGTTGAATTTTAAAAGTTCGCAATTTTTAAAACCACTTAATTGTTTAAAATATGAATCATTATCAGAATTTCCTGCAATTGAGAACCTTGAAATTTGCAAGTGGGGCTATGAGAACGATGCATACCCTGTATTACACTATCTAATTTCAAAATGTATTAACTTAAAAACAACCATTCTTAAATTTCATGATCGTTATGGAAAAGAATTGTACGAATTACTTATAAAATTACTGGATGATATAAAGACAAAACAATTACAAAATTTAGAAATCATTAGAATTTTTCCACATCCTGAAGGAGACCACGATCTCTTAGCAAAAAAATTGATGTGTGCTTGTCCAAAATTAAGGGTAGTTATTGGTTTGTCTCCAACTAATCTCACGTATCAGTCTGTACAGTTTATAGGTATTTCTGATGGTCCTCCTATGATGCATACATTGGAAAGAATATATTTTTCTTGATAAAGATAATTTTCCAAAAAAACGCCATACTCTGATCAAATTGATTGTGACGGGATATCCACCACATTATTTAAGATTAAATTATATGCTTTGTTTTATATTAAAATATATATTAGCTATTATATGTGTATACGGATTGGTTAGATGTAAAATATGTATCTAATTTTGCCTACATGGAAAAGAAAATATGAAGCGTATCTTCTAAGCTTTTCTAATGCTCTTAACTCTATTTATTTTATTTCATTTTATTTTAGCAAAACAAGACCATCTTCGCTAGGTTTACCGTACAGGCCACATGGCCTAAAACGAATTTGTTCATGATGATGATGATGATATTTTAGCAAAAAATAAATATAGTATCAGAGCTATTTGTATATTTCAAACCTTAAGCAGTAAAATATCTTTATGAGAATTTTCTAATTTAATAAAAATTGAGGGACAAATACATCATTGAAATAGACTACTATCATATAGAAAAACTTTGTTCCGAGTTATTGGCAATTAAAATTTTCTTGCACATGACTTGTGGCTATAAAGAAATAAAAGTTGTAACATTTTTTTCTAAGAGATAGTATACAGTTTGTGATATTTTTGCACTTGTCGCCCTCTTCTTTCGAAAGAGCGACATGTCAACGCCTAGAAATTATACTTTCCCAAAGCTCATAACGCTATTTAATTTCTTTGGTTTAGCCAACATAAATATAATAACGGAGCTACTTGTATATTCCAAGCCTTAAGCAATAAAATCTCTCTACGAAATTTTTCTCACGTTGAAAAAATCATAGAACAAATAAAGCAATTTTATAGCCTACTATCGTATAGATAATTTTAGCATAATTATATATGACTGATGAAATATCAAAAGAACGTCTCTGTAATCTTACATTAAATAATTTTCGCATCAACTGTATGTTCTTAACATTATTTTTGCTAAAGTAATGCACAAATCTAAATTCTAATTGTTATTTTTTATAATAGATGATTCATATTGTATTTCTGATAGATTTATGTTTATGATTAAGTATGAATAATATATTATGCATTTTTCATGGATGTAATATTGTAAAAAATTTTGTGAATAAATTGAACATTTATATAGTAAAATATTTTAATTAAACAACATGTTTCATTTTAGTATTATTTATTTACATTTAGTTTCGATGGTTGCTCTTTTGACAACTGATACCTCTTTCCTCCATGTAGTTATAACTTGTTTATAGAGTTTAGTTATTTTATTTAGGCCTGATATATATATATATATATATATATATATATATATATATATATATATATATTCTGTATATTCTTGCGAATATGGTTTTTAAACGTACTGCATTTCTTTCAAAGGCTTTGTCTTTGCAAAAAAAATAACGAGTATCCAATCTGTTAAAAACACCAACATCATAGGGACATTATAAAAGAAATTCCAAAATAGGTATATAACAAAATTTATATTAAATAAATTGCTGTATAATAATTTCCAAATATCAATCTAAGAATTTTATTCATAAATATGGATGATAGTGAGACGAACAGACAGGAGAATTCGAAAGATTATATAACAGTAAGCTACATGGTATTTATAGAAAATCAAATTTAGTGAAAAGTACGCTGCATTGAGCAGGACATGTGGCACCAAATTGGAAATAAAGAGGGGAATGGAAATGTTTTGTAAGAAAATCGGAGGAAAAACGACCAATTGGTAGTCAATGAATGAGATCGGAAAAACAATAATAAGCTCCTTTGAGGGAAGTAATATATACAGGATATGATTGGAAAATATTAGTTTCGAATAAGGATGCACGGATAGATTATGTCGAAGCGGCAAACAATGGGTTTGATAGTGCCAGTGCGTTAGTTAGTTAACTTCCTGGGACATTGCATTAATAGAAAATGCGCCAATTAAAAAAATAATTACGAATTTTGTACCAAATAAAACGTTTGCACATGTCTCTTGTTGTTCTACTACCCGTTGAACCATGCTCCAAGTATAAAGAAGAGGTTGACAACTGAGGTGCAAATCATAAGTACAATAAATTCGTATCTATTCAAAATATTGGAGTAATTTTGATTTTTGGAACAATTAATTGGTAATTGATGTTACCGTTATTCACTTATAGACTTTGCACTCTCGATCATAGGTGTTTCTCCTTCATGAATAAATATATTCCCTGACTCCAGGAGGTTTTAAGTATTCCATTACCTCGTCTTCCCTCAGGTTTCCATTCAAAAAACAGATTTTGGTAGCCGATGCTCCTCCATTCCCTGGACAAATCCATACCATCTTAATTGCTGAGTATTAATATAATCTATAATAGTGTCTTCAATCTTAATTTTCTCCCTTATGACTGACTTTATAATTTTTTCTCTACTTCAAATGTATGCTGCCCTTCGTATAAAATCCATTTCCGTTCCCACAAGATACTTAATTGCATTTGTTGTTAATGGCCAAAGTTCTGCTCCATAAGTAATGTTGCTTTTAACAATTGCATCATATATATTCATTTTATTTTTCTTACTTATACATTTATCCAAAATATTTAATTCAGGCAAGCAACTGCAGGTTTTTCTTTACTATTTATATTTCTTATTTCCTCTACATAGCTGCAATTTTATTTATTTTAATTCCTAAATATGTGATCTAACTACAAGATAGTTGTTTTTCCATTCTCCGAAATAAAATTTTGTTGTACTCAAATACCTAGGAACAATAATCACAAATAGGAATGAGATGCAAAAAGATATTAAACATAGGCTCAATTCTGGAAATACGTTCTAATATGCAACTCCTAAAAAAAGTTGTTAAACTGAAAATATATAAAATTATTGTTCCACAAGTTATATTACATGGGTGCGAAACGTGGACTCTTACTTTAAAGGAGGGAAAGAGATTACGAGTATTTGAGAATAAAGTACTTGGGAAAAATTTTGGACTGAAGAGAGATGAACTGACAGGCGAATGGTGAAGACTACATAGCAATGATATTCATGGTCTTTATATGAAGCCAGATATAATAAGAAGAGTTAAGTCTCGGAGACTGCGATGGGCAGGACATGCATGCACAGGTGGGGAATGGAAGACGTGCACGGAAGCTTCCTTTAGGAAAGCCAGAGGGAAAACTCCCAGTTGGTAGAACAAGAATGAGGTGGGAGAATAACAATAACTACGATTTCAGGGAAGTGGATTACAGATGGAATGATTGGAAAGCATTATCTCAGAATAGGGATGTATGGAGAGCTTATGCCCACGCGGCCATGAACCTAGAGGTTTGATAGGGCCAGTGAATAAGTAAGTAATTTCACCAATTGATAAATATTATGTTTTATTCGTGTTGAAATTGAATCCCACTTTTCAAATTCTTCTATTAATTTTCTAGTCATAGACCCCTGTATTCTACAAAATTAATAGAATAATATGAGAAACATCCGGCTAAGCATTGAAGATGCCCAAGATCGTAGGCTTTGGAGGTTTGGCACGGGAAGACGCCAGCCAGCTGTAAAAACCAGAAGATTGATAGAGAGATGAAAAACATTCTTTGGATTTAGTTAATAATATAAATTGGCATAAATATATCTTCTTATTCTTTCTTCCAAGTATTAGGCTAAGGCATGTTACGAACCTATAGAAAATTTTCCCTCCAGCGTTTCATAGGACTGCCACAGATATCTTCGTCCTCTTGGTATATAATTATAATCAGCTTTGGTGATCCGATTTGAACTCATTCTTTCAAGATGGTGTTAAAAATTTAGATGGTACCGTTTAATATATTCCAAAATTGGCGTAGTATTCAATTCTTATAAGATATCCGATCCCATCTGGCGTAACCTGCTGTTCTGAGCATGAATCTCATTTCACAAGCCGTTCACTAATACAGGTCAACACTCATAAATATTTATTATAGCTACCCAAATTCCTCACGAGGCTGGGTGGCACCGGTTCCATATTGCCCGAAATTCCATGATAACATTTCTTCCTTCATGGGAAATCGACCCTCCGCAAGTCTCATGTCTCTGCACCAATGCATTATGTCTTAAACCGATCGGCTACGGCGTGGGACAGATAAAAGCAACACTTTTCCGTACATACATCTTCATCAGAGATGACACAACAGCCTACGTTGAGCCCTGGCCTCTGACAAGATATTTTTCCCCATTCATCCTTGTCCCTGACCTTCCTTCTCCATCTCTAAAACCAAGCTTCTTAACATCTTCTAGTACACATAAGCATCTTAATCGGCCTTGCTTCCCATCGTTATTTAGTGTGGATTGTTTATTCATGGCGAAAACTTCTAATAAGAGACACCAAATATAAGATAAAAACGCATTAAAGTCATTGTTTGTTTCAAAATGTACTAAAGGCGAATTTAAAGGAAAACAATTTCACCATAAGATATCAATGTAGGCCTATATCATATTTAATGCATATTATTTCCAGTTATCTACATTAATCTGTTGAACTCTATTTTTAATGCACTCAAAAAAGTTTTACGAAAGAAAAGTTTGGCTTAAGTAATGGAGATTTTTAGAATTTTCGATCTTCAGAATTACAACCAAACTTCATTAGTAGGCACGTTAAAGTCAGGAGTTATGATGCATCACAGCCTTGAGCCATAGTAAAATTGTGAGGTTTATAAAAAAAGAAAATATAGTACCCGACCATATTAACTTCCAATGCAGAGAAAATGCTAACTAAAAGAATGTGACAAGAGTGAGAAGAGATTACAGGCAGAAGACCTTTGTCTTAGGCTTGCATAGGCAGGGTTTACTTTCCGTTAGTCGTGTATAGTCTGTTGTCAGTTACAATGTCAAGAAGTGCGAACTCAATATTCAGAATAAAGACCATGACATTATCAAGAAAGTTATCTATTTTTGAGATGAAGTGAAAATAAAGGAAGATTTCAAAATTCCCATCCTTAATAATAATAATAATAATAATAATAATAATAATAATAATAATAATAATAATAATAATAATAATAACAATAATAATAATCATAATAATAATAATATTTTTTATTCAATGCCACCAGGTTGTCATTTCGACATTCTGGTATTCTCAAATGGCATGGCGTTATTTTAACCAACTTCGGCGATTGGAGCAACTAGGAGGTGGATTTACGCTCACAAGATGATATAGATAGGATGATGATGGTAATGATGTACGAGGAGAGGCCTTAAACCAAACGTAATGAATGTGTTAATGATGACTTTTATCTCTTCTCCGAAATGGGAGTAAATGACCAATCACATTTCAATGATTTTTTATTTACAACCAATAACAAACGTGTTTCCAGGGGGGGTAGTTGCCCTCACAATATCCATTGCTATTCTATTGATCCTCCCATTCTTCAATTTATTAACCGAAGTTCATCATATTAAATAAAATCTCCTCCATTTTAACGTTCTGAATAGGTTATAGCATTACTTTGCAGTGACTGACTCTCAAAGAATTACGGCTACCAGATTGTATATAGTGCATGAATGTCAGCAGATAGTGCATGCAGGAGATAATATAAAAACATTTGTAGCAATTGATTATACCACAAAAAGAAAAGAATCCACAGTTTGCACTATTTTAAACGACTTATATTCCAGGAAATGCCGTTGCACGAAAAATATAATTGACACATTTTCATCATAGGACATCAGACATTAATTAATACCTATAATGTTGGTCATAAAATCCTCCACTAGGGTGCATTCTTACAATATTGCAATCCTTTGACAATTAATAATATGATCTGGTTGCAGTGATGAACAAAAGAAGCAATAGTTTCTCATTTGTTTTCAAATATCGCCGTTTACGTTAAATATATAAATATTTTAAAAAAACTATAGTTAAACAATGATTTCTGAGTAAACAGCTAAATTTTATTCGTTAAATAGTCGTAACAAATGTCATTCTTGATTTCCAAATTATCTACATTAATATGTTGAACTTTACTTTTTAATGCACTGAAAAAAACTTTACGAAAGAAATGTTTGGTTACTTTCTGTAATAGGCCTAAGTAATGAATACTTTTAGAATTTGCGATCTTGAGACTTACAGATAAACTTCATCAGTAGTCTGGTTAAAGACACGACAGTTATGATGCCTCACAGCCTTGAGCCATAGTAAAATTGTGAGGCTTATAACAAAAGAGAATATAGTACCCGACCACATTAACTTTCAATGCGGAGAAAATGCTACCTAAAGAATGTGATAAGAGTGAGAAGAGGTTTCAGGTAGAAGACCTTTGTCTTAGGCTTGCATAGGCAGGGTTTACTTTCCGTTAGTCGTGTATAGACTGTTGCTAGTTACAATATCAAATAAAATAAAATAAAAACTCCTGGTGCGACAGGCCTACAACGCCCTTAGCCAACCTGCCAGCTGCTGGTCTCACATCCACATGTGTCATTCACAGAGGTAGATGATAATCCGCCAGTGTGGGGGTGAAATATGGTCAGCATGTCGAGTCCCCCAGCCGTTATAACTGGTTTTCTCAACTTGGAGCCGCCACTTATTGTAGCTACCCAAATGCATCACGATGCTGGGTGGTCACCGGTCCCATGCTGGCCGAAATACCATGAGAAATTTCTTCCCCCATGGAGACTCGAACCAGCGCAAGTCCCGTAGCTCTGCGCTAAGGCTTCCTGCCTTAACCACCCAGCTACGGCGCGGGACAACAATGTCAAATGCGAACTCAATATTCACAATAAAGACCATGAAATTATCAAGAAAGTTATCTATTTTTGAAATGACGATAAAATAAGGAAAGTTTTCAAAATTCCCATTCATAAAAATAATAATAGCAATAATAATAATAATAATAATAATAATAATAATAATAATAATAATTACTTTATTTTACATAATTTAAATTTTATTATATTCTATGTTTTTGTTAGTATTAGCTAGTATTGTATCATCTCATCTTTGTACGAGTATTTTGTTTAGTCTGTATTTTAATATCTTAAAATTGTAATATGTATGTAATTTTTTGTACCCTCCATGGTATCTTTACCTTGTCGTGGTGGAGTGGCTTGTGTGCTTAAATGATCCTGAGAGCTATGCCGGCGGTAGCATTGCTGCCGATAGGGTTACCCATGCCGGACTGGTCGAAGGTGATAAGCCAGACGAAATAAGTACCTTGGTCGAAAGAGTGACGATCTTTCACCGTAAAAATACAACCGTCAAGAAATGCGGACATGGGTTCTACTGGGGTAAAATTTTCCGGAGGTCAAATAGTCCCCCATTCGGTTCTCCGGGCGGGGACTACTTCAGGGAACCCATGCCAAAGGCTCAAACACAGGGACATGTTCCTAGGAACGTGGAATGTTAGGACTTTATACAATAGCGGGGCACTAGAGATATTAACGCGGGAATTGGATAAATCGCCCTTGGATATAGTCGCTTTACAGGAAGTTAGGTGGCCAGGAGAAGGTAGTCAGGAATCAGGAAGCTTTGCATTATACTATGGGGGTGCAGAAAGACCTGCATTTGGAACGGGTTTTTTAGTCAGAAGGAGGATCCTATCCGCTATCCGAGATATTAAGTTTGTTAGTGATAGGATATCATACATAATTCTAAAGGGTAAACGACATGATTTTATAATTGTAAATGTACATGCCCCCACAGAAGATAAAGATGACAAGATCAAGGATGAGTTCTATGAAGAATTAGAATGCTTATTTGATAGCCTTTCACGATATCATATGAAAATTGTCTTAGGAGATTTTAATGCAAAAGTGGGGCGGGAAGATATATTCAAACCAACAATAGGCAAATTCAGTCTTCATGAAGATAGTAACGACAACGGGGTTAGATTAGTCACATTTGCCACATCAAAGAATCTCATTGTTAAGAGCACAACATTTCAGCATAAGGATATTCATAAATACACCTGGACGTCCCCAGATGGAGAAACTCGGAACCAGATAGATCATGTATTAGTGGATAAACGCTGGCACAGTAGCATCATTGATGTTAGATCAGTTAGAGGGACAGACTGCAATTCAGATCATCATCTGGTCAGGGTGAAAATCAGACAACGGCTATCGCTTATGAGAGGAACAAACGCTAAAGATGATTCTGTAAAATATGAATTAAAAAACTTGAAAAATGATGAAATGCAGCAAGAATACCAAATCAAAATTGCTAATAGATTTGAAGTACTGGAATCTTCAGATGACAATGTGGCAAACGAAGAAGAAACTGATATAAATAAGGAATGGGAGGCTATAAGAGATACTATTAAATTGTCAGCATCAGAAAGCATTGGTTGTTTAAAAAAGAGGCAAAACAAGAAATGGTTTGATGAGGAATGTGCCGACATTGTAAAGAAAAGAAGCTAGCAAAAATTAAATGGTTACACGAGCCAAATGAGGTAAATTTAGAGCAATTGGGTAGTGTTAGACGGGAAACCACCAAGTTACTAAAGAGTAAAAAGAGGGAATATTTGAGAGAGAAGATTAATGATCTTGAAATGAATGCAAAAAATAGGAACATTAGAGAATTATATCAGGGAATTAGTATAGAGAAGAAAGGGTTTCAGGCTAGAACAAACATAATTCGGAATGAAAATGGGGATATGATTGCAGATTCCAAGAGTATATTAAATAGATGGAAAAGTTATTTTAATCAGCTATTAAATGTACATACAGAACAGGACATTGAGGAGGATAAGTTACAGACAGCAGAAATGCTAGTCGCAGAGCCAAGTGCATTAGAGGTTGAAATGGCAATTGAAAAATTGAAGATGTATAAAGCATCAGGTTCAGATGAGATCCCAGCAGAACTGATAAAATCAGGGGGAGAAAAATTGATGGACAAGATACGCTGTTTGCTTAGTATGATTTGGGAAAAAGAAGCTCTTCCAGATGAATGGAAGGAATCAATTATCGTACCAATTTATAAGAAAGGAGATAAAACTGATTGCAACAACTACAGGGGCATCTCATTACTTTCAACTTCGTACAAAATTCTAACAAATATATTAGTCAGCAGACTTACTCCCTATATTGATGACATTCTAGGAGATCATCAATGTGCATTTAGAAGAAACAGGTCTACAACAGATCAGATTTTTAGTATAAGACAGATTTTAGAAAAGAAATGGGAATATAATGGTACTGTACATCAACTATACGTAGACTTCCAAAAAGCATATGATTCAATTAAGAGGGAGAAGTTATATAGTATCCTGCTGGAGTTCGGAATTCCTAAAAAGTTAGTTAGACTTATACGAATGTGTCTAAATGGCTCAAAGAGTAGGGTGCGTGTAGGCAAACAGTTTTCAGACACTTTTGAAATCCAGAATGGGTTGAAGCAAGGAGATGCACTATCTCCTCTACTATTTAATTTTGTACTAGAGCATGCCATTAAATCTTTAGAGAATGAGGAAGGCTTACAACTGAATGGTATTAATAAGCTGTTAGTTTATGCTGATGATGTAGTACTACTGGCCGATAGCGAGGAGATACTAAAGGCCAACACGCACACACTATTGAGTAACACTAAGAAATTAGGACTGGAAGTAAATATCAGTAAAACTAAATATATGGTCACACGTAGAAATACATTATATAATGGAAATGGACAGCTAATGACAAATGAGGGAAATTTTGAGGAAGTGGCTGAATTCAAATACCTAGGAACAATAATCACAAATAGGAATGAGATGCACAAAGAAATTAAACATAGGCTCAATTCTGGAAATGCATGCTATTATGCATTGCAGAGACTTTTGATGTCCCAACTCCTTTCAAAAAACGTTAAACTGAAAATATATAAAACTATTATTCTACCAGTTATATTATATGGGTGCGAAACATGGACTCTTACTTTAAGGGAGGAAAGGAGATTACGAGTATTTGAGAATAAAGTACTTAGGAAAATTTTTGGACCAAAGAGGAGATGAACAGACAGGTGAATGGAGAAGACTACATAACAATGAACTACATGGTCTTTATAGGAAGCCAGATATAATAAGAACAGTTAAGTCCCGTAGACTGCGATGGGCAGGACATGTTGCGCGTATGGGGAATGAAAGACGTGCATGGAAACTTCTTGTAGGAAAGCCAGAAGGAAAACGCCCAGTTGGTAGACCAAGAATGAGGTGGGAGAACAACATTAACAATGATTTGAGGGAAGTAGATTATACAGGGAATGATTGGAAAGCATTAGCTCAGGATAGGGATGTATGGAGAGCTTATGTCCGCGCGGCCATGAACCTACGGGTTCGATAGTGCCAGTGAGTAAGTAAGTAAGTATGTAATTTTTTGTATAATTTTACTATTCGCTGGTTGAGTGGAAGAGAAGGCCTTATGGCCTTAACTCTGCCAGCTAAAATAAAGCATTGTTATTATTATTTTTTTTTATTCAATGCCAACAAGTTTTCATTTCGACAATATTTTATTCTCTAATGGCATGGCGTTATTGTAACCAACTTCGGCGATTGGGGCGACTGGAAAGTCGAGTTACGCTGAGAAAATGATATAGATAGGATGATGATGGTAATGATGTGCGAGGAGAGGCATTAACCTAAAGTTAATGAATGGGTTTTTGATGACTTTTATCTCATGCCCGAAATGAGAGTCAATGTCCAATCACACTTCAATGATTTTTTATTTACAACCAATCACAGCCGTGTTTCGCGTCGAATTTAGTAACCGTAGTTCATCATGTTAAATAAATGTCCTCCTTTTTAACATTCGGAATAGGTCATAGCATTATTTTGCAGTGACTGACTCTCAAAGGAATACGGCTACCAGATTGTATATAGTGCATCAATTATAGCAGATAGCGCATGCGGGAGATAATATAAAAAACATTTGTAGCAATAGATTATACCACAAGAAGAAAATAAACCACTATTTGCACTATCTTAAACGAATTATTTTCCAGGCAAATTGAAGTTGCAGAAAATATAACTGACATATTTACATCATAGGGCGGGAGCACGCCGCAGCGTAGTGGTTAAGGCACTGAGTTACAAGCCGGAGGGTCGAGGGTTAAAGTCCCGTTGGGGTTAGGATTTTTAAACTGACCCAAATCCTCTGGTGGCACTATGGCCCTGGTTTCGACTCAGCCTCTAACGGAAATGAGTACCAGACGCTTGTTCTGGGGTAAAGGCGGCCGTCAAGCAGGGCTGACAACCCGCCTGACATCAAGGGCCGATTGTCTAGAAAAATTGGGAGCCATAACCTCCTACTACCCCAAGGGCCTCCTGAGGCGTGTTGTGGGATCACTTTACTTTACATCATAGGGCATCATAAAGTAATTAATACCTATAATGTTGGTTATAAATTCCTCCACTAGGGTGTATTCTTACAATATTGCCATCCTTTGGCAATAAATATGATCTGGTTGCAGTGATAAACAAAAGAAGCAATCGTTTCTCATTTGTTTTCAAACATCGCCGTTTACATTAAATATATAAATATTTTAAAATAATTATGGTTAAATAATGATATGTGAGTAAATAGCTAAATTTTATTCGTTAAATAATCCTAACAAATGCCACTCTTCATTTCCAAATTATTTAGACTATTTAACTCATGCCCCAAATGGGACTCAATGGCCAATCACGTTTCAATGATTTCTGTTTTACAACCAATCAGAGTCGTGTTTCACGAAATATTTATCAGTGTTATAATTACCATATTAAAGAAAGCTCCTCCTTTTTAATATTCTGAACAGGTCTGACCATTATTTTGCAGTGACTGAGCCTATAAGAAATACGGCTACCAGATTGTATATATAGTGCACATAGCGCTTGCAGGAGTTAATATAAAACATTTGTAGCAATTTATTATACCATCAGAAAAAGAAACCACTGTTTGCACTTACTTAAATGTATTTTTTCCCAGGTAATAATCCAGAAAAATATAATTGTCATATTTACATCATACGACATCGGAAATGAATTAATATACAGTTTGATGTGTTTCATTTTTTCTCCACTAGAGAGCATTCTTACAATATTGCGTTCCTTTGGCAATAAATAGTATGATCTGGTAGCAGTGATAAACAAAAGAAGCAGATGAAGCGTACCTATCGTTTCTCATTTGTTTTCAAACATCGCCGTTTACATTAAATATATAAATATTTTAAAATAACTGTAGTTAAATAATGATTTGTGAGTAAACAGCTTTATTTTATTCGTTAAATAGTCCTAACAAATGCCACTCTTGATTTCCAAATTCTCTACATAAATTCACTCCTCACTTCGTGAGTCGTGAATATATCGATAATTTGGAAATCACTCGTGGCATTACTTATGATAATGATGTCCAGATGATGTTTCGGGGACCATTTAAGCCTTAAACTTTACTGACATTTTTCTTACAGGTCACGAAAAACCCGAAAAAAACATTACCCAGGAAACTTGTCTCAACCGGGGATCGGACCCGAGCCCGCTACGTGACAAGGCAGCACGCTAAATTCATGAAAAATCTTATTACATATTCTCTTATGCAATATAATATATAACCGTGTTTGATGGTACACTTGTATTACTCATTTATATCTTAGACTTCCTTTACCAAGCCATTTACTTAATCAAATTATAGGTTATTATTATTGTTCTTATTATTGTTATTAGGCCTACTATTATTATAATAATTACAATTCTTTTTTCTTTCCATTTAAACTTCGTATTGTGCAGCCTGCCTATATCTATTATGTATCATTAATCATGTAGATAATTCATAATTGTTATTATATGTATAATTTAACCCTGGTAATGTGGAAGAGATGGCGTTATTATATTAACACAATCAGGCAAAATAAAATAATAATAAAATAATTTGTTAATGGAAAAAATTATCTATTTGTGTATCGTTACGATCATTAACATTAACTTCGAAGCTGTATATGGTCTTATACAATTTATAATCTGCATTATAAATTATAAATAATCATATATCATCCATCCATCCAATGGCTGATTGGCTCAAATTCGATCTTTGGCTTCTCTTAACTTCTGCCTTCAATTCTTTCTATTTTGCGTAGCAGGCCTGCAATTGCGACACATATAAAACTATTATTCTACCAGTTATATTATATGGGTGCGAAACATGGACTCTTACTTTAAGGGAGGAAAGGAGATTACGAGTATTTGAGAATAAAGTTCTTAGGAAAATTTTTGGACCAAAGAGAGATGAACAGACAGGTGAATGGAGAAGACTACATAACAATGAACTACAATGGTCTTTATAGGAAGCCAGATATAATAAGAACAGTTAAGTCTCGTAGACTGCGATGGGCAGGACATGTTGCACGTATGGGGAATGAAAGACGTGGCATGGAAGCTTCTTGTAGGAAAGCCAGAGGGAAAACGCCCAGTTGGTAGGCCAAGAATGAGGTGGGAGAACAACATTAACTATGATTTGAGGGAAGTAGATTTATACAGGGAATGATTGGAAAGCATTAGCTCAGGATAGGGATGTATGGAGAGCTTATGTCCGCGCGGCCATGAACCTTCGGGTTTGATAGTGCCAGTGAGTAAGTAAGTAAGTAAGTAGTTTTGCAGCATCTTCCTTAATACCATCCTCCGATCGTTTTTTCGGTCTTCAACCCGTCTATTCCCAAAAAAACTCCCTGTAAACCCTTTTTTGGTGTCGATCTGTTGAGAAGCTTTGTACATGGCCAGCCCATTCTAATTTCTTTAACTTAATAAAATTGACAAAGTCACGTTCATTGTATTAGTCATACAGTTCTTTGTTGTATGATATTCTCCACTGACCATTAATACTTATGGGTATAAATATTTCCCTGAGTACTTTTTTTTCAAAATTATTTAGAGCTACCTCTGATCTTTTAGTGAGGCTCCATGTCTCACTACCATAAGTCAAACATGATCTTATTAAAACTTGATGTAGCCTTATTTTAGTTGCTAAGTGTATGTTATTACTCTTCATTATTTTATGAAGTGAGTAATAAGCTTTGTTGGCCAATTTCAGTCTTATTTGTACTTCAATGTGTTGGTCGTTATTGTCTGCAATACATGAGCCAAGATAGTTAACATTTTCCACAATGTTAAAACACAATTCTTTTATGCTGTTCTGCCATTGGTTTAACACCTGTCTGTATCATAACTTCTGTTTTCTGCATGTTAGTTTCTAGGCCTATATCTTCTGTGGCTGCTTTAAATTCTGTATAAAATTCTTGACTGGCATTGTTACTTCTGCTTAAGGGAAATATGTCATCTGCATACCCTATTATCTGCGTAGTGTGATATTCTAGGTTCCATTTGGTTTTCACTAATATTCATATCCATCCATAGTAATTCTGCCCCAAGACAGGTCCTTCACTGCAATCATAGCATTTTCATGCCATGCTTGCAGCTTTACTAGGGAATTGTGTAGGTGTGGTAGCTTCCCGTTGCTTTCCACACCGGTGAAGGATGATGATGATAATGATAATGGAAAGGATGATAATGGTAAGGATGATGACCATATGATTTCGGGGACCGTTTGGGCCTTAAAGTTTTCCTGACATTTGTCTTACAGGTGAGGAAAAACCCCGATTAAAACCTCACCCAGAAAAACTGCCCCGACCGGGGATCGAACCCGGGCCCGCTGCGTGACAAGGCAGCACGCTACCTCGAGACCACAGCGGTGGACAATATTCATATATTGATATATATAATAGGAACATTAGAGAATTATATCAGGGAATTAGTATAGAGAAGAAAGGGTTTCAGACTAGCATAAACATAATTCGGAATGAAAATGGGGATATGATTGCAGATTCCAGGAGTATATTAAATAGAATGGGAAAGTTACTTTAATCAGCTATTAATTGTACTTACTGAACAGAACATTGAGGAGGATAATCTACAGATAGCAGAAATGTTAGTCGCAGAACCAAGTGCATTAGAGGTTGAAATGGCGATTGAAAAATTGAAGATGTATAAAGCATCAGGTTCAGATGAGATCCCAGCTGAACTGATAAAATCAGGGGGAGAAAAATTGATGGACAAGATACGCTGGTTGCTTAGTATGATTTGGGAAAAAGAAGCTCTTCCAGATGAATGGAAAGAATCAATTATCGTACCAATTTATAAGAAAGGAGATACAACTGATTGCAACAACTACAGGGGCATCTCATTACTTTCAACTTCGTACAAAATTCTAACAAATATATTAGTAAGCAGACTTACTCCCTATATTGATGACATTCTAGGAGATCATGAATGTGCATTTAGAAGAAACAGGTCTACAACAGAACAGATTTTTAGTATAAGACAGATTTTAGAAAAGAAATGGGAATATAATGGTACTGTATATCCACTATACCTAGACTTCAAAAAAGCATATGATTCAATTAAGAAGGAGAAGTTATAAAGTATCCTGTTGGAGTTCGGAATTCCTAAAAAGTTAGTTAGACTTGTACGAATGTGTCTAAATGGCACAAAGAGTAGGGTGCGTGTAGACAAACAGTTTTCGGACACTTTTGAAATCCAGAATGGGTTGAAGCAAGGAGATGCACTATCTCCTCTACTATTTAATTTTGTACTAGAGCATGCCATTAAATCTTTAGAGAATGAGGAAGGCTTACAACTCAATGGTATTAATAAGCTGTTAGTTTATGCTGATGACGTAGTACTATTGCCGATAGCGAGGAAATACTAAAGGCCAACACACACAATTTTTCAGTAATACTAAGAAATTGGGACTGGAAGTAAATACCAGTAAAACTAAATATATGGTCACACATAGAAATGCATTATATAATGGAAATGGACAGCTAATGACAAATGAGGGAATTTTTTGAGGAAGTGGCTGAATTCTAATCCCTAGGAACAATCACAAATAGGAATGAGATGCACAAAAAAATTAGACATAGGCTCAATTCTGGAAATGCATGCTATTATGCATTGCAGAGACTCTTGATGTCCCAACTCTTTCTAAAAAACGTTAAGCTGAAAATATATAAAACTATTATTCTACCAGTTATATTATATGGGTGCGAAACATGGACTCTTACTTTAAGGGAGGAAAGGAGATTACAAGTATTTGAGAATAAAGTACTTAGGAAAATTTTGGACCAAAGAGAGATTAACGAAGAGGTGAATGGAGAAGAATACATTAACAATGAACTACATGGTCTTTATAGGAAGCCAGATATAATAAGAACAGTTAAGTCTCGTAGACTGCGATGAGCAGGACATGTTGCACGATGGGGAATGAAAGGCTTGCATGGAAGTTTCTTGCAGGAAAGCCAGAGGGAAAACGTCCAGTTGGTAGACCAAGAATGAGGTGGGAGAATAATATTAAGTATGTTTTGATGGAAGTGGAATATACAGGGAATGATTGAAAACCTTTGGCTCTGGATAGGGATGTATGGAGAGCTTATGTCTGCGCGGCCACGAACCTACGGGTTCGATAGTGCCAATAAGTAAGTAAGTAAGTATATGTATATATATATATATATATATATATATAAAAACTCCTGGCGCGACAGGCCTACAAGGCCCTTAGCCTACCAGCCGGCTGCTGGCCTCACGTCCACATGTGTCAATCACAGAGGTAGATGGTAATCAGCCAGTGTAGGGGTGACATGTGGTCAGCATGTCGAGTCCCCCAGCCGTTATAGCTGGTTTTCTCAACCTGGAGCCGCTACTTATTGTAGCTACCCAATTGCCTCACAATGCTGGGTGGGCACCGGTCCCATACTGGCCGAAATACCATGAGAAAATTTCTTCCCCCATGGAGACTCGAACCAGCGCAAGTCCCGTAGCTCTGCGCCAAGGCTTGCTACCTTAACCGCTCGGCTACGGCGCGGGACATATATATATATATATATATATATATATATATATATATATATACATATCAATAATTAAACTTATTCATAACTTATAATAATTTGACATCAAAAAAATTCTTCATTACATATAATAATTTTATTTTGAAATTAAACTAAACATTCCTAACATAACTTTAAAAATGAGTGTAACATGGGATTTACCTATGAATAATCATGGCCTATTCAAATAACCTTTTATCACCCTTTTCACAAATTGACAGATAAGAATATACACATAAGGATTCTTACAAAGGAAGACAGATTACTATCAGTGTTGAACACATAAAGAAAAGAAAATTTAATTCAAGATCCTTCCTACTATTATCGGAATAAATAACCTGTCACCCTTTTTAAAGAACTGAATAGTTAAAAATATACATTTAAAATTAAATTAAACCTTAATATCATTAATACTCACGATTATTACTTAGTGATATATGGTCACACGTAGAAATACATTATATAATGGAAATGGACAGCTAATGACAAATGAGGGAAATTTTGAGGAATTGGCTGAATTCAAATACCTAGGAACAATAATCACAAATAGGAATGAGATGCACAAAGAAATTAAACATAGGCTCAATTCTGGAAATGCATGCTATTATGCATTGCAGAGACTTTTGATGTCCCAACTCCTTTCAAAAAACGTTAAGCAGAAAATATATAAAACTATTATTCTGCCAGTTATATTATATGGGTGCGAAACATGGACTCTTACTTTGAGGGAGGAAAGGAGATTACGAGTATTTGAGAATAAAGTTCTTAGGAAAATTTTTGGACCAAAGAGAGATGAACAGACAGGTGAATGGAGAAGACTACATAACAATGAACTACATGGTCTTTATAGGAAGCCAGATATAATAAGAACAGTTAAGTCCCGTAGACTGCGATGGGCAGGACATGTTGCACGTATGGGGAATGAAAGACGTGCATGGAAACTTCTTGTAGGAAAGCCAGAAGGAAAACGCCCAGTTGGTAGACCAAGAATGAGGTGGGAGAACAATATTAACTATGATTTGAGGGAAGTAGATTATACAGGGAATGATTGGAAAGCATTAGCTCAGGATAGGGATGTATGGAGAGCTTATGTCCGTGCGGCCATGAACCTACGGGTTCGATAGTGCCAGTGAGTAAGTAAGTATTACTTAGTGAGGCTTGGCAACGCTGCAAAGACGCTACTTTTCAAAATCGACCAATAAGAACACTTATTTAAAATTTGGAATCTCCCCTCCAAAAGTATTTCAATGTCCACGGCGTGGGTTCGTTCCCTATAAAATGAAAGAAACGCTAACCCTCATTCTCAGTGTCCTCAAGTGGATGTAAGTGGAAGAAGAACGGGATAATAAATCATCAAGAAAAATAAACTGCTAAAAAGGTGAGTTTACAAGAACATACCACAACTAATAATCTAATCCAAATTCAATTGTATATAGTCCACCGGAAGCTAACCTATCGTACTCCACAAATACCATTTTAATACGCCGAACGATATTTACAATCCCATTTCAAGTTATGATCTTAAAAGTGCATATTTTTCTTTCTTAAGCCTATTTTTTACAAAAAAACTGATTTTTTAAAATAACGAAATTATGTTTTACGCTACCATTAGAGAATATTCTTTAAATTGTTAATACTAATAGTACATCAATTTGGAAAACTTTCCATTAAACTCAGTAAAGAATTTTTCCAAGTCCCAAACAGACATCATGCACATGCACCAACAAACGCGAAGCAGTTTACATTATAGAACTACGCATTCCAGACAACATATGCACGATATTTAACGAACCTCAAAGCTAACCTCATGATATTTAAGTACTCTAACCTGTGAAAGACCAACCTAAAATCTAACGTAATGCATATTAAGCACTCTAACCTGTGAACAAACAGAACTCCCAAAACAAGCAGTTTACACAATAGAACCACGCGATTCAGACAACATATACACGATATTTAGGGAACCTCAAAGCTAACTTAATGAAATGTAAGTATTCTAGCCTGTGAAAAACCAACCTAAAACCTAACGTAATGCAAATCAAGCACTCTAACCTGTGAACGAATAGAACTCCCAAAAACAAATAGAAAGTTCTGAAATTCTTTAGTACATACTAGTTGGCTGCAATGGAACACGTGTTGTTTTTGTATAGAATATTCGTTAAAATCAATATGGCTATCTCGTCTCCATGCTACATATATACTCGTAGTAAAATATCAAAAGAAATGTATATTAAACTAATTGTTACAAAAAATTTAAAATTTATTGTAAATGGCGGGAAATAATTCGAAAATGAAACCCTGTTGAATAATTTTACTGCACTTAATGGAAACTTCATCCCATTAATTTTAAGACCAAAGTTCTTAGGAAAATGTTTGGGCCAAAAGGAAATGAACGGAGAGGTGAATGGAGATAATTAAAATAATAGTGAGCTATATGGAATGCATAGGAAGTCCGATATAATCAGCCGCGTTAAGCCTGATTAGACTGCGATGGGCAGGACATGTGGCACGTATGGGGGATGAAAAAGTTGCGTGGTAGCTTCTTGTAGGAAAATCAGAGGGAAAACGTCCAGTTGGTAGATCAATAATGAGGTAGGAAAATAACATTATTAACAATTACACTAGACAGGGAATCATTGGAAAACATTAGCTCAGGATAGGGATGTATGGAGAGCTTTTGTCCTCGCGGTCATGAACTACGGGTTCAATAGTGCCAGTGAGTTACTAATTTAATGGTACGTTAATACAGTAGGCCTATACCATGGATTACTTCAAATTACATTTTTATTTTTGCAACAAAATTATTATTTCCATGTAATTGTACTTAGTTTGTTAAATTCATTTTGATTTCAATTTTTAAATTCTGATAAGCCTTCTACTACTAATGGTCGGATTTCATTGATGTTTTGAAAAAATCTTACTCGTTTATTTCATTAGCAGATACCTACATTCAGGGTGAAATTCGAACAGTGCGGACTCTTGGAGCACTTGTTATATTTTAACTGATTTTGCTGGTTTGTGAACTCTACCTTTCTTTTCATTCATTGCTTTTTATACTACTTTCATTACACTACCTGAGTATCTACATTGTTTGGGTTTAGCTCTTCTTCTTCTACCTTCCAAGTATTAGGTTAAGTCCTGTTAAGATCATATAGAAAAATTTCCCTCCAGCGTTTCATAGGACGGCCCATAGATTTTCGTCCTCTTGCTAAATAATTATAAACAGCTTTAGGGATCCGATTTGAACTCATTATTTCAAGATGATGTTTCCAATTTAGTTGGTACCGTTTAATATATTCCAAAATTGGCGTAGTTTTCAATTCTTTTACGATATCGGGGTTCATTTCCGATCCCATCTGGTGTAACCCGATGTTCTGCGCATGAATCTAATTTTACAAACCGTTATTCTGCTTTCGTGCTGTCTATTTAGAGTCCATGCTTCACTACCGTAGGTCAACACTGGTCTAGCCAAAGTATTACATGAACGTAATCTCGTGTTTTTTTGTACAAGGGATGGTTTCATAACTTGATTAATAATTCCCAAATTTTATTATAACTAATGATTTTTTCAGGTATATCCTTTTCATCGCAGATACAGAGATACTATCCAAGATATTTAAATTAGTTAGTAATCTCTAAAATTTTAATCTGGAAAGAGATTTTACTTTGTACCGGGTTATTCCCATGAAATGCCATAATTTTAGTTTTGTTAATTTATATTTCCATATTAAATTTGGCCGCTATTTTTGTAAATTATAAATATTGATCGTTGCAAATCATTTTTGGAAAGTGCCAGGAGAGCTAAATATTCTGTAAAAAGAATAGGGGTTTAGTTAATAATATCATGTTAACCTAAATATAGGCTATGGAGTTTTTCCTCTGGAATTTCTAAAAGACATTTTATGCTTCTCATTCAGTTCTGGCACATGTTCTGCCCATCACAGTCTATGAGACTTTACTGTTAATAATCAGGTTTCTCATAGAGATCATGTAGTGACAATAATGAAATTTCCTTCATTCACCAATATGTTTGTATTTATTTTGTGCAAAAATTAATTCTCTAACATATCTCCGTCCTTAAAGTAAGAAACCCTGTTTCGCATCCATGTAATATAATTGCAAGATTTAGGGTTTTTTATTTATATTTACTATTCTTAAAGAAGTTGGGCATGACTGTGATGGCATACCTGTCTACAATTGAGCATAATATATATTCAATTTCTCTCTGTTCTTCATTCCTTCTATCATTTTTGTTCCTAGGTATTTCAACTTACTCACTACTTTAAAACTTCTCTCACTCCACTTATTTGTCATTTCAATTTTTTTGCATTTCCATGTGTGACCACATATTTAGTTTTACTGATATTTATTTCCACCCTCAATTTCTTAGTGTTAGGGAATGTAATAGAAAATGTTATTATTGGTTGGCAATTATCACCTCGTCGCTATCGCCTAAGTGAACTACACCAAGAGTTAGTTAATAGCATTGAGTTGTACACCATCTAAAGATTTTATGGCATGTTCTTACATAAAATTGAAAAGCAGAGAAGATATTGAATATACTTATTTAAATCATTGCGAATTAAAAAAGTATCTGATAATTGTCTGCGTACCTGCACCGTAATCATTCTAACATTTAGACACGTCTAATAGGTCTAAGTCCAAGATTTTGTGAATTCCAAAGTCCAGCAAGACACTACAGAATTCCCCCATCTTAATTGAATCATGGGTTATTCGATGTCATATATATATATATATATATTATATATATATATATGAGAGAGAGAGAGAGAGAGAGAGAGAGAGAGAGAGAGAGGAAGAGAGAAAGAAATAGGAAGGTCTGATAATTTGAACCCCTGTATTGATTTTGTTGTTTTTTTTTTAATTATGGGATTTGAATTTTCTTTAAATACAGTGAATATCATTATGCTATGAAATAGCATTGTTATTTAATCAAATATGGAAACACCTTCATAATTTATAAATTTTTTACAATACAAGAAAGGTCCACTTTAAACTCCATAAGTAGATCCCTGAGTCCACCTTTCATTTCAGATTATTTTTTAGTTTATTTACTCTAATAATTTATACAAACAGGCACAGATTGTTCCGAAAATATTCATGAATGATCATAATTAAAATGTGTTCATATTTACTTAATGTTCTGAAAAATTATTGTTGATTATAACATTCACGCGTCATTCAACTGCAGAAAGCAACAGTCTTCCGGTTTAGAAAAATTTGGAGGATATTAAATAAAATTAATTTAGTGAATGGTTTTTACAGATAGTATCATCATTGATAAAATAAACCTATTCGTGTAAACTGGACCAGGTCATCGTGGAGGGTCCACATTTAACGAGATGGTTTGTTGCGTTCAATTATTTTATACAGCCACTACGCCACATATCAGATAAAAACCCGACAGTATATTAAAACAGCATCTACATAATATAACCTATTATATTGAGGAGTTTTTTCAACATTTGTAATAATCAATAGCCGAAATTAAGAAACGATTATACCTTGAAATATTTTAAAGCTGCTATTTTCGTAAATATCACAATTAAACCCTTGTTCCCATAAATTGTAAAAGAAGGTGGCTTTCAACCCATCAAAGTTGATGAGGGGAAGATGTTAAAATATTTTCTGTTGATATACAGCTACGGTACATTCCTATTTATTTTAAAAAATCTGTTTTATTTTTAGAAATATCATGTATTGTAAACCTATTATTTCCACTCTCTATGATTCCAGTCCTTAACCTGAATATTTTAAAAGTGTCGCTAATATAGTCTAATAAGAAAGTAACAATACTTTTTGAGCCAAATTCCGCATTTTTGTAAATAATGGGCAATCACATCATTTACATTTCCAGTCTTTGATTTCAACTGTAAAATATTACAAGCCGGGACGATCAAAAAATACCATATTGTAATTTCGAATAAATCCTGGTTATTGTAACTTGAAGAATATTACTTCCAAACAGGTCACAGAAAATTGCAAAATATGCTTTATTTATAATAATAATAATAGCTTTATTTTAATAATAATAGCTTTATTTTACCTGGCAGAGTTAAGGCCTTAAGGCCTTGTCTACCACTCAACCAGGTTTAAAAAATACAAACAAAAAAAAAATAGTCTTAAATCTAAATTACAATATATACATATACGATTACAAGTTACGAATACAATGCAATTAATATTGATAATGTATTTTGATTTACTCTAAATTTAACGATTTAAATATATAATATGTACAAGATATATAAAAAAGAGGAAAAGATTAATGACATAGTATAAAATTAAATAAATAGAGAAAAATTAATTATTAGACAACAGGTAACTGTATAAGCGTGACTTAAAAGTACCAAGCGTGTGGCAATCCCTGATATTTTGAGGAAGGATCTTCCAGGAGCGGGCAGAGGCTACTGTGAAGGAAGTAGAATAGGAGGAAGTCTAGGCCCTTCCGTCCACCCCTTGGGATACCTCGGTCGTCATGACCATACTCCCAAGTCCTAGTTCTAGTCCTCCCTATCCTATGTTCACGTCCACGTTCAAGTTTACGGTCCTTAAACCAACACCCCAGGGAGAGGGTGTTGGAGTTAGCAGTTCTGGGAATTGCTGAGCTACATAGTACATCAGGTCGCTCATTCCTGATGACCCCACAGTTGGTCCACGGGCTCCATGAGCCTAGCCGGGAGAATAGGAGGAAGTGCTATGAAGAGGAATTGTTAGCAGACTGCTATCTTGTGACCTAGTGTCAATATTGTGGTAAGAGGATAACTTCTGAAATCTGGACGCCAGGTAAGTAGGGATATAGGAATTCAGAAACTTGAAAAGTAGTATAAGGTTTCCCTTTTTATCAATGTACTAAAAAATCATCCATCCATAGTAATTCTGCCCGAGGGCAGGTCTTTCACTACAATCATAGCATTTTTATGCTTTGCAGCTTTACTAGGAAATTGTAGGTGTGGTAGTTTCCCGTTGATTTTCACACCGGTGAAGGATGATGTTGATAATGAAAAGGATGATGATGATGATGATGATGATGGCCATATTATTTCGGGGACCGTTTGAGCCTTAACGTTTTCCTGACGTTTGTCTTACAGTTGAGGAAAATCCCCGATAAAAACCTCGCCCAGAAAAACTGTTCCGAACGGCGATCGAACCCGTGCCCGCTGCGTGACAAGGCAGCATGCTTCCTCGAGACCAAAGTGGTGGACTATAAAATAATAACGTTTTATTAATACGAAACGCAATCTGAAAAAAAAATAAAAGCCGTGAAGCCTAGTAAACGACCATAAACAATATTTAGTTTTTCCCAATTAGTACTTTCACAATATTCACCATTCATTTGAAAGAGAGAGACAGAGAGAGATACATAGATAGAGAGAGTGTGTAGTGTCTACCTAGGCTTCGGTACGGTATTCTGGAAGGTTATTCCAATACGTCAAAATTTCAAAATAAATCGTAGTTTTAAAAAAATTAAAACAACACTCTTTATAAGAAAACCGAACTAAAAAAATGAAAAATAATTTAAATTTTCAACACTCGTAGAATAAATAATTTTACCATCAAAAGCGTGGGGTGCTCTTTATCAATTAATATATTTGATAATAAACATATATATATATATTTGATAATAAACATATATTGGTAAAATTCAAGTCTCTAAGAAGAAAATGTAAAAACCATAAAGAGCACCCCACGTTTTGATGGTAACATTATTTATCCCAAGCGTGGTGAAAATTTAAATTATTTTTCTTTTTTTTAGTTCAGTTTTCTAATAGAGCGTGTTGTTTTAGTTTTTTAAAACTATGATTTATTTTTTATTTTTTAGTTTTAATATTTTACAGAATAAGATAAAAATGTAAATATCTTTAAATTCGATACTATTGTAGTATGAGCTGAAAGTAATACTCATCTAAAAAAATCCTCCCAGACGGATTTGAATCAGCGACCTATGGATTACTGAAATAACATACCACTAAGAGTTCACCGCTCTACCAACTGAGCTCTTACAACGATTGACTAAAAAGTCGACAAGTCCGCATCCTATTACACAAGTTTTCATTTTTTTGATTTTCTGATGATTCTGGCGTGGATTTTAGAAACAAATGAAATTATTTTATTGTCACGGGTCCTTTACAAGTATACAAAGTTTCAAGTCGAACCAATGTTTCTAAGTGGGTGAAAATCGGGTTCAAAGATTCCCTTTTTTTGATTTTCTGATGATTCTGGCCACGATTTTAGAAACAAATTTAAAAATATTGTATTGTCACGGGTCCGTTACAAGTATAGGAAGTTTCGAGTCGATCCAAAGATTTTAAGTGGGTGAAAATCGCGTGGAAAGATTCTGTTACATAGATAGATAGATAGATAGATAGATAGATAGATAGATAGATAGATAGATCGATCGACACAGATCAAGCTAATGTAAAGCGTGTAAAAGGAGTAGGGTGCAGATAGATAGTTTTCAGATACACTTATAATTCACACTAAGTTTAAGTAAGATGCGGTAGAATTTTGTCTACAAACTTGCGGGTTGTAAAAACGTTTTCAAATATATTTGAATAGCACACTTAGAGTAGAAACATGATTCAGAATTACCTATAGTCGTGAATGGGTAGACAAACAGTTTGAAATATCTTTAAAATTCATAGAAATTGTAGTATGATGATGCAGTATTTTCTGTAGTAGGGTGTGGCAAACTGTTTTCGGATATATTTAAAATTCACGTAGCTTGAGTTAGGTGATGCTGTTTTTCCTCATTCAGGGTGCGGGTAGGCATTTTTTTAGATATATTTAAAATTCGCAGTAAGATAAAAAATTTTTATAGTATAACCTCTAGTAGGTTGCGGATAAACAATATTTTTTCATAAATCTTTGAAATTCACAGTGAGTTGTAGTACTCTATTATTGTACAGATAATGCAATCAGAATTTAGGAGACATTGAAAACGTCTCATAACATAGCGAAGATGGAAGAGACAAACACTTAGGCCAAGAATGAGATGGAAGAACACAATTAATCATGAAGTGAAGAAGAGGATACTTTACTGATAATTTATGAAAGCTTTTAGATTTCAGAGTATAATAATTTTTAACTTTTAATTTTTAATAAACTGTAAAATTCTGTTTTATTTTCAGAATGGAGGTTTGTCTTCAGCCAAGAACACTTTTTGATCTTGCTATCGATAATTACGTAGAGAGAGTCATCACTTTTTGCAATAATATAGCTGAAAGTAGAAGTGAAAATAAACTACACGAAACTACAGAAGGCGTCTTGCATCTCCAAAGTGAAATGTCCTCTCTTCCTGTTTTACTAGGTGATATAGTGACGAACAAGATCATTAACGGTATACCAGGGTATAAACGGCCAAGCAAAAAGCTATTAAATTCTGAAGCCCGCGCATATGCATTGACTATTGTAATGCGGCAGAATATTCAGTTCCTACATATTTACTTATACAAATACATTCTTTCTAAAGGCCTTGATTCCCTTAAAGTTGTATATAAAGAACTTCACACTTTGAATAATTTGAAAATTATCAGAATTCATCGTTTTGCAAAATTCGATGAAGAAGTAAAATTTCCTGTAAATTTAGAAGAATGTTCAATCCCACGTTGCATTATCTCGGATGCATTATTAGAAAACTTATCAATATCTTGTCCTAAACTCAAGCACTTGAATATCAATAGCTGTTATGGCATAAAATCTATTTCTATCAATAGCATTTCAAAACTTATAAACCTAGAAACACTTTGTGTGGCATCTCTAAGAGCGTTAAGTGGTAAATTTATGGACCTCCTCAAACTTCTAAAGGAAAATACACAAAATAGCACAGAAAACAAGGTACCTACGCTGAAACGACTAACATATGATTATTTTAACTCTGACCATTTGCTTTATCTTTCTGAGAATTTCCCTCGTCTTGAAAGACTGGACACTTTCTATTCAGAAGAAACTGATTTTCAGATCCTTTCCAAAATAAGTCAAATAAAAAAAAGTCAGTATATTCATATTTTGTCGAGGAATATTTGCATTTGAAAATTCAATCCAAATCTTAGATAGCAAACTGGTACACCTTCATATATCATGTGATGAGTTAATGTTAGGAGGCATTGAAAATCATTCCTGGCCAATGTTAAAACGCTTATCGTTGAGTTTTAAGAGTTCGCAATTTTTAGATCCACTTAATTGTCTAAAAATACGAATCATTATCAAAATTTCCTGCACTTGAGAACCTTGAAATTTGCATGCGGGCCTATGAGAACGATGCATACCCTGTATTACACTATCTAATTTCAAAATGTATGAACTTAAAAAAAATCGTTCTTAGATTTCATTGTCATTATGAAAAAGAATTGTACGAATTACTTATAAAATTACTGGATGATATAAAGACAAAACAATTACAAAATTTAGAAATCATTAGAATTTTTCCACATCCTGAAGGAGACCACGATCTCTTAGCAAAAAAATTGATGTGTGTTTGTCCAAAATTAAGGGTAGTTCTTGGTTTGTCTCCAACTAGACTCACGTATCAGTCTGTACAGTTTATAGGTATTTCTGATGGTCCTCCTATGATGGGTACATTTGAAAGGATATATTTTTCTTGATAAAGATAATTTTCCAAAAAACGCCATACTCTGATCAAATTGATTGTGACGGGATATCCACCACATTATTTAAGATTAAATTATATGCTTTGTTTTGTATTAAAATATATATTAGCTATTATATGTGTATACAGATTGGTTAGATGTAAAAATGTATCTAATTTTGCCTACGCGAAAAAGAAAATATGAAGCGTATCTTCTAAGCTTTTCCAATGCTCTTAACGATTTTAGCAAAAATAAAATATAGTATCAGAGCTATTTGTATATTTCAAACCTTAAGCAGTAAAATATCTTTATGAGAATTTTCTAATTTAATAAAAATTGAGGGACAAATAAATCATGGAAATAGACTACTATCATATAGAAAAACTTTGTTCCGAGTTATTGGCAGTTAAAATTTTCTTGCACATGACTTGTGGCTATAAAGAAATAAAAGTTGTAACATTTTTTTCTAAGAGATAGTATACAGTTTGTGATATTTTTGCACTTGTCGCCCTCTTCTTTCGAAAGAGCGACATGTCAACGCCTAGAAATTATACTTTCCCAAAGCTCATAACGCTATTTAATTTTCTTTGGTTTAGCCAACAATAAATATAATAACGGAGCTACTTGTATATTCCAAGCCTTAAGCAATAAAATCTCTCTACGAGAATTTTCTCACGTTGAAAAAATCATAGAACAAATAAAGCAATTTTATAGCCTACTATCGTATAGATAATTTTAGCATAATTATATATGACTGATGAAATATCAAAAGAACGTCTCTGTAATCTTACATTAAATAATTTTCGCATCAACTGTATGTTCTTAACATTATTTTTGCTAAAGTAATGCACAAATCTAAATTCTAATTGTTATTTTTTATAATAGATGATTCATATTGTATTTCTGATAGATTTATGTTTATGATTAAGTATGAATAATATATTATGCATTTTTCATGGATGTAATATTGTAAAAAATTTTGTGAATAAATTGAACATTTATATAGTAAAATATTTTAATTAAACAACATGTTTCATTTTAGTATTATTTTACATTTAGTATCGATGGTTGTTCTTTTGACAACTGATACCTCTTTCCTCCATGTAGTTATAACTTGTTTATAGAGTTTAGTTATTTTATTTAGGCCTGATATATATATATATATATATATATATACAGAATATATATATATATTCTGTATATTCTTGCGAATATGGTTTTTAAACGTACTGCATTTCTTTCAAAGGCTTTGTCTTTGCAAAAAAAGAACGAGTATCCAATCTGTTAAAAACACCAACATCATAGGGACATTATAAAAGAAATTCCAAAATAGGTATATAACAAAATTTATATTAAATAAATTGCTGTATAATATTTCCAAATATCAATCTAAGAATTTTATTCATAAATATGGATGATAGTGAGACGAACAGACAGGAGAATTCGAAAGATTATATAACAGTAAGCTACATGGTATTTATAGAAAATCAAATTTAGTGAAAAGGGTTAAGTCTTGTACGCTGCATTGAGCAGGACATGTGGCACCAAATTGGAAATAAAGAGGGGAATGGAAATGTTTTGTAAGAAAATCGGAGGAAAAACGACCAATTGGTAGTCAATGAATGAGATCGGAAAACAATAATAAGCTCCCTTTGAGGGAAGTAATATATACAGGATATGATTGGAAAATATTAGTTTCGAATAGGAATGCACGGATAGATTATGTCGAAGCGGCAAACAATGGGTTTGATAGTGCCAGTGAGTTAGTTAGTTAACTTCCTGGGACATTGCATTAATAGAAAATGCGCCAATTAAAAAAATAATTACGAATTTTGTACCAAATAAAACGTTTGCACGTGTCTCTTGTTGTTCTACTACCCGTTGAACCAAGCTCCAAATATAAAGAAGAGGTTGACATCTGAGGTGCAAATCATAAGTACAATAAATTCGTATCTATTCAAAATATTGGAGTAATTTCGATTTTTGGAACAATTAATTGGTAATTGATGTTACCGTTATTCACTTATAGACTTTGCACTCTCGATCATAGGTGTTTCTCCTTCATGTATAAATCCCTGACTCCAGGAGGTTATAAGTATTCCTCTACCTCGTCTTCCCTCAGGTTTCCATTCAAAAAACAGATTTTGGTAGCCGATGCTCCTCCATTCCCTGGACAAATCCATACCATCTTAATTGCTGAGTATTAATATAATCTATAATAGTGTCTTCAATCTTAATTTTCTCCCTTATGACTGACTTTATAATTCTTTCTCTACTTCAAATGTATGCTGAACTTCGTATAAAATCCATTTCCGTTGCCACAAGATACTTAATTGCATTTGTTGTTAATGGCCAAAGTTCTGCTCCATAAGTAATGTTGCTTTTAACAATTGCATCATATATATTCATTTTATTTTTCTTACTTATACATTTATCCAAAAATATTTAATTCAGGCAAGCAACTGCAGGTTTTTCTTTACTATTTATATTTCTTATTTCCTCTACATAGCTGCAATTTTTATTTATTTTCATTCCTAAATATGTGATCTAACTACAAGATAGTTGTTTTTCCATTCTCCGAAATAAAATTTTGTTGTGATTCAAATACCTAGGAACAATAATCACAAATAGGAATGAGATGCAAAAAGATATTAAACATAGGCTCAATTCGGGAAATACGTTCTAATATGCAACTCCTAAAAAAAGTTGTTAAACTGAAAATATATAAAATTATTGTTCTACAAGTTATATTACATGGGTGCGAAACATGACTCTAACTTTAAAGCAGGGAAAGAGATTACGAGTATTTGAGAATAAAGTACTTGGGAAAAATTTTGGACCGAAGAGAGATGAACTGACAGGCGAATGGTGAAGACTACATAGCAATGATCTTCATGGTCTTTATATGAAGCCAGATATAATAAGAACAGTTAAGTCACGGAGACTGCGATGGGCAGGACATGCATGCACAGGTGGGGAATGGAAGACGTGCACGGAAGCTTCCTTTAGGAAAGCCAGAGGGAAAACTCCCAGTTGGTAGAACAAGAATGAGGTGGGAGAATAACATTAACTACGATTTGAGGGAAGTGGATTACAGATGGAATGATTGGAAATCATTATCTCAGAATAGGGATGTATGGAGAGCTTATGCTCACGCGGCCATGAACCTAGAGGTTTGATAGGGCCAGTGAATAAGTAAGTAATTTCACCAATTGATAAATATTATGTTTTATTCGTGTTGAAATTGAATCCCACTTTTCAAATTCTTCTATTAATTTTCTAGTCATAGACCCCTGTATTCTACAAAATTAATAGAATAATATGAGAAACATCCGGCTAAGCATTGAAGATGCCCAAGATCGTAGGCTTTGGAGGTTTGGCACGGGAAGACGCCAGCAGCTGTAAAAACCAGAAGATTGATAGAGAGATGAAAAACATTCTTTGGATTTAGTTAATAATATAAAATTGGCATAAATATATCTTCTTATTCTTTCTTCCAAGTATTAGGCTAAGGCATGTTACGAACCTATAGAAAATTTTCCCTCCAGCGTTTCATAGGACTGCACAGATATCTTCGTCCTCTTGGTATATAATTATAATCAGCTTTGGTGATCCGATTTGAACTCATTCTTTCAAGATGATGTTTAAAATTTAGTTGGTACCGTTTAATATATTCCAAAATTGGCGTAGTATTCAATTCTTATAAGATATCCGATCCCATCTGGCGTAACCTGCTGTTCTGAGCATGAATCTCATTTCACAAGCCGTTCACTAATACAGGTCAACACTCATACATATTTATTACAGCTACCCAAATTCCTCACGAGGCTGGGTGGCACCGGTTCCATATTGCCCGAAATTCCATGATAACATTTCTTCCTTCATGGGAAATCGACCCTCCGTAAGTCTCATGTCTCTGCACCAATGCATTATGTCTTAAACCGATCGGCTACGGCGTGGGACGGATAAAAGCAACACTTTTCCGTACATACATCTTCATCAGAGATGACACAACAGCCTTCGTTGAGCCCTGGCCTCTGACAAGATATTTTTCCCCATTCATCCTTGTCCCTGACCTTCCTTCTCCATCTCTAAAACCAAGCTTCTTAACATCTTCTAGTACACATAAGCATCTTAATCGGCCTTGCTTCCCATCGATATTTAGTGTGGATTGTTTTTTCAGGGCGAAAACTTCTAATAAGAGACACCAAATATAAGATAAAAACGCATTAAAGTCATTGTTTGTTTCAAAATGTACTAAAGGCGAATTTAAAGGAAAACAATTTCACCATAAGATATCAATGTAGGCCTATATCATATTTAATGCATATTATTTCCAGTTATCTACATTAATCTGTTGAACTCTATTTTTAATGCACTCAAAAAAGTTTTACGAAAGAAAAGTTTGGCTTAAGTAATGGATATTTTTAGAATTTTCGATCTTCAGAATTACAACCAAACTTCATTAGTAGGCACGTTAAAGTCAGGAGTTATGATGCATCACAGCCTTGAGCCATAGTAAAATTGTGAGGTTTATAAAAAAAGAAAATATAGTACCCGACCATATTAACTTCCAATGCAGAGAAAATGCTAACTAAAAGAATGTGACAAGAGTGAGAAGAGGTTACAGGCAGAAGACCTTTGTCTTAGGCTTGCATAGGCAGGGTTTACTTTCCGTTAGTCGTGTATAGTCTGTTGTCAGTTACAATGTCAAGAAGTGCGAACTCAATATTCACAATAAAGACCATGACATTATCAAGAAAGTTATCTATTTTTGAGATGAAGTGAAAATAAAGGAAGATTTCAAAATTCCCATCCTTAATAATAATAATAATAATAATAATAATAATAATAATAACAATAATAATAATAATCATAATAATAATATTTTTTATTCAATGCCACCAGGTTGTCATTTCGATATTCTGGTATTCTCAAATGGCATGGCGTTATTTTAACCAACTTCGGCGATTGGAGCAACTAGGAGGTGGATTTACGCTCACAAGATGATACAGATAGGATGATGATGGTAATGATGTGCGAGGAGAGGCCTTAAACCAAACGTAATGAATGTGTTAATGATGACTTCTATCTCTTCTCCGAAATGGGAGTAAATGACCAATCACATTTCAATGATTTTTTATTTACAACCAATAACAAACGTGTTTCCAGGGGGGGTAGTTGCCCTCACAATATCCATTGCTATTCTATTGATCCTCCCATTCTTCAATTTATTAACCGAAGTTCATCATATTAAATAAAATCTCCTCCATTTTAACGTTCTGAATAGGTTATAGCATTACTTTGCAGTGACTGACTCTCAAAGAATTACGGCTACCAGATTGTATATAGTGCATGAATGTCAGCAGATAGTGCATGCAGGAGATAATATAAAAACATTTGTAGCAATTGATTATACCACAAAAAGAAAAGAATCCACAGTTTGCACTATTTTAAACGAATTATATTCCAGGAAATGCCGTTGCACGAAAAATATAATTGACACATTTTCATCATAGGACATCAGACATTAATTAATACCTATAATGTTGGTCATAAATTCCTCCACTAGGGTGCATTCTTACAATATTGCAATCCTTTGGCAATAAATAACATGATCTGGTTGCAGTGATGAACAAAATAAGCAATCGTTTCTAATTGTTTTCAAATATCGCCGTTTACGTTAAGTATATAAATATTTAAAAAACTATAGTTAAACAATGATTTCTGAGTAAACAGCTAAATTTTATTCGTTAAATAGTCGTAACAAATGCCACTCTTGATTTCCAAATTATTTAGATAATTTGGAAATCAGTCGTGGCATTACTTACGATAATGATGGCCAGAAGATGATTCGGAGACCGTTTAAGCTTTAAACTTTCCTGACATTTTTTTTACAGGTCACGAAAAATCCGAAAAAAAGCATCACCCAGCAAACTTGTCCCTACCGGAGATCGAACCCTATGCCGCTGCGTGACAAGGCAACACGCTAGGTTCAAGAAAAATCTTATTACATATTCTCTTAAACAATATAGCCTAATATATAACCATGTTTCATGGTACACTTTTATTACTCATTTATATCTTAGACTTCCTTTACCAAGCCAATTACTTAATCAAATTATAGGTTATTATTATTGTTCTTGTTATTATTTCATTATTAAAATAATTACAATTTTTACTTCTTTACACTCCCAACATCGTATTGTGCAGCCTGCCTATATCTATTATGTATCATTAATCATGTAGGTACTTCACAAAGTGATATTATAATATGTATAATTTATAATATGTAATTAATATGTGGAAGAGAAGACCTTATGGTATTAACACAATCAGGTAAAATAAATAAATAATAAAATAATGTGTTAATGGAAACAAATAATATATTTGTGTATCATTACATTCAGTAACATTAACTTCGAAGCGGTATATGGTCTAATACAATTCATTATCAGCATTATAAATATATAAATATTCACACACAAACACACATAGGCTATATAGCCTATATAGGCCTATGAATTGTTTTATGACTTATAATAATTGTAACATTAAACTATAAATTCCTCATTACATATCCATCCATCCATAGTAATTCTGCCGAAGGCAAGGTATTTCACAGCAATCATGCTATGCTTTGCACCTTTACTAGGGAATTGTAGGTGTGGTAGCTTCCAGTTGCTTTCCACACCGGTGAAGGATAATGATAATGCAGATATGATTTCGGGGACCGTTCGGGCCTTAAAGTTTTCTTGACATTTGTATTACAGGTGAGGAAAAACGCCGAGAAAAACCTTACCCAGAAAAACTGTCCCGACTGGGGATCGAATCCGGGCGCGCTGCCTGGACAAGGCAGCACGCTACCTCCAGACCACAGCAGTGGAGTCAATATATTTATAATAATTTTATTTTAACATTAAGCTAAACAGTCCTAACATAACATTAAACATGAGTGTAAAATGGGATTTACCTATGAATAATTAAGAACTATTCAAATAACCTTATCGCCCTTTTCAAAACAAATTGACAGATAAGAAAATACATTTATGGTATCTTGCCAAAGTACAACAGATTACAATCAATGTTGAATTCAAACGCATTCTAAAAGTATTATAAAAAAAAAGAAAATTTAATACAAGGTACTTTCTACTATTATCCCAACAAATAACCTTTCACCATTTCTAATAACTGAATAGATAAAATTAGACTTTTAAAATAAAATAAAATAATAGTACCCTTAATACTGATGAGAACCACATGGTCTTTATAGGAAGCCAGATATAATAAGAACAGTTAAGTCTCGTAGACTGCGATGGGCAGGACATGTTGCACGTATGGGGAATGAAAGACGTGCATGGAAGCTTCTTCAAGGAAAGCCAGAGGGAAAACGCCCAGTTGGTGGACCAAGAATGAGTTTGGAGAACAACATTAACTATGAATTGAGGGAAGTAGATTATACGGGGAATGATTGGGAAACATTAGCTCAGGATAGGGATGTATGGAGAGTTTATGTCCGAGTGGCCATGAACCTACGGGTTTGATAGTGCCAGTGAGTAAGTTAATACTGATGATTATTAATCCTTAGTGAGACTTGGCAACGCTCCAAAGACTCTATAGGCAAAGACATCCTACTTTTCAAAAATCGACCAATAGGAATACGTATTTAAAATTTGGAATCCCCCCCCAAAAGTATTTCAATGTCCACGGCGTGGATTCATTCATTATAATATGAAAGATCGCTAACGCTCATTATCAGTTTCCTCACGTGGATCGAAGTGGAAGAAGAACGGGATAATAAATCATCAAGAAAAGTAAACTGCTAAATAGGTGAGTTTGCAAGGCCATACCATTACTATTAATCTAATCCGAATTCAATTTTTTATAGGCTACCAGAAGCTAACCTATAGTACTCCACAAATATCATTATATTAAGCCGAACGATCTTTACAATCCCACTTCAAGTTATGATCTTAAAAGTATATATTTCTCTTTCTTAAGCCTATTTTTACCAAAAAACTGATTTCTGAAATAACCAAAATATCTTTTACACTAATATTACAGATAATTCTTTACATTATTAATACCTATAGTGCATTAATTTGGATAAACTTTTCTTTAAACGCAGGTATTTGAACTAGGTATTTGAACTTACTCACTGCTTTAAAACTTCTCTCACTCCACTTATTTGTCATTTCAATTTATTTCATTTCCATGTGGGACCACATATTTAATATTAATGACATTTATTTCCACTCCCAATTTCTTAGTGTTAGGGAATGTAGTAGAAAATGTTATTATTGGTTGGCACTTACCACCTCGTCGCTATCACCTAAAAGAACTACACCAAGAGTTAGTTAATAGCATTGAGTTGTACACCTTCTAAAGATTTTATGGCATGTTCTAATACAAAATTGAAAAGCAGTGAAGATAGTGAATATACTTATTTAAATCATTGCGAATTTCAAAAGTATCTGAAAATTGTCTGTGTACCTGCACCGTAATCATTCTATCATTTGGACACGTCTAATAGGTCTAAGTCCAACATTTTTTTAATTCCAAAGACCAGCAGAACAATACAGAATTCCTCCATCTTAATTGAATCATAGGCTTTTAGGAGTCATATATATATATATATATATATATATATAGAGAGAGAGAGAGAGAGACACAGAGAGAGCGAGAGAGAGAGAGAGAGGAACGTCTGGTAATTTGAACCCTTGTTTTGAATTTGTTGTCTTTATTTTTTAATTAAGCGATTTGAATAATTTTCTTCAATTACAGTGATCATTTGGACACGTCTAATAGATCTAAGTCCAACATTTTATTAATTCCAAAGTCTAGCAGAACACTACAGAATTCTTCCATCTTAATTGAATCATAGGCTCTTAGGAGTCATATATATATCTCTCTCTCTCTCTCTCTATATATATATATATATATATATATAGAGAGAGAGAGAGAGAGAGAGAGAGAGGGAGAGAGAGACGCACAGAGAGAGAGAGAGAGAGAGAGAGAGAGAACGTCCGGTAATTTGAACCCCTGTTTTGAATTTGTTATTTTTATTTTTTAATTAAGCGATTTGAATAATTTTCTTCAATTACAGTGATCATTTGGACACGTCTAATAGATCTAAGTCCAACATTTTATTAATTCCAAAGTCTAGCAGGACACTACAGAATTCCTCCATCTTAATTGAATCATAGGCTCTTAGGAGTCATATATATATATATATATATATATATATATATGATATGAAAAGAAAAAAGATTGCTTGAGTCGGGATTTGAACTCGAGTCTCTAAAGTCTCTACTTTAGAGACTCGAGTTCAAATCCCGACTCAAGCTTTCTTTTTTCTTTTCATATCATATTTGCCTTCATTGCAAATTAAAATATATATACAGTCAATATGCCCATTTCACCAATAAATATTTAAAATGGTCAACTAGTTTCTACAGCCAAGCTGTCATTCTCAAGACCAGTTATTGACTGAAGACAATATAGATAAAAAATAAAGATACAAATTCAGTTAAAAACAAACTACGTCACATGACGCAATCATTCACAAGTGAAAGTAAAACATAATAAAACTAATCCTCTTTTTTATCAATTAGAGAAAAGAGGGGGCTGTACGGAATAGGGCATTTGTCTTTGTTCATTATTTTATCCTTATTTTTATAAATTTCCAAACTTTCAAGGACGTTAAGGAATTTGAAATCCCTGACCGAACGAACCAGCCTAAGATTACTTTTGTTGATAGCGTGACCGTACTCAGAAATATGCTGGGCAACTCCAGATTTTTCAATTCTGTTGAGTCTGAAATGGAATCTGGAGTTGCCCAGCATATTTCTGAGTACGGTCACGCTATCAACAAAAGTAATCTTAGGCTGGTTCGTTCGGTCAGGGATTTCAAATTCCTTAACGTCCTTGAAAGTTTGGAAATTTATAAAAATAAGGATAAAATAATGAACAAAGACAAAGGCCCTATTCCGTACAGCCCCCTCTTTTCTCTAATTGATAAAAAAAAGGATTAGTTTTATTATGTTTTACTTTCACTTGTGAATGATTGCGTCATGTGACGTAGTTTGTTTTTAACTGAATTTGTATCTTTATTTTTTATCTATATTGTCTTCAGTCAATAACTGGTCTTGAGAATGACAGCTTGGCTGTAGAAACTAGTTGACCATTTTAAATATTTATTGGTGAAATGGGCATATTGACTGTATATATATTTTAATATTGTATCACCAAGAAGATCAATTGTGTACTAAATTCATTACAAATGTCAAAAATATATTTATAATATATATATATATATATATATAGAGAGAGAGAGAGAGGGGGGGGGAGAGAGAGAGAGAGAGAGACACACACACACAGAGAGAGACACAGAGAGAGAGAGAGAGGGAGAGAGAGAGAGAGAGAGAGAGAGAGAGAGAGAGAGAGAGAGGAACGTCTGGTAATTTGAACCCCTGTTTTGAATTTGTTGTCTTTATTTTTTAATTAAGGGATTTGATTTTTCTTCAATTACAGTGAATATTATTATGCTATGAAATAGCATTGTTATTTAATCAAATACAGAAACATCTTCATAATTTATAAATAATTTACAATACAAGAAAAGTCCACTTTAACCTCCATAAGTAGATCCCTGAGTCCACTTTGATTTTAGATTATGTTTTAGTTTATTTGTACAAACAGGGACAGATTGTTATGAAAATATGTATGAATGGTCATAATTAAAATGTGTTCATATTTAGTTAATATTTTGAAAAATTATTGTTGATTATAACATCACGCTTCATTCATCTGCAGAAAGCGACAGTCGTCAGGTTTAGAAAAAAAATAGGAGGATATTAAATAAAATTAATTGCGTGAATGTTGTTTATAGATAGCATTATCATTGATAAAATATACGAATTCGTGAAAAGTGGACCCAGGTCTTCGTGGAGGTTCCACATTGAAAAAATTGCTTTGCTATGTTTAATTATTTTATACAGCCACTATGCCTCATATCAGATAAAAACCCGTCAGTGTATTAAAACAGCATCTACATAATATATTATATTAGGGATTTTTTCAACTTTTGTTATATTCAATAGCCAAAATTAACAAACGGTTATAGTTTGAAATATTTTGAAGTGCTCATTTTCACAAATATTACAAATAAACCCTTCTTCACACAAAGAATAACAGAAACTGGCCTTGATTCCATCAGAGTTGATGAGGGGAAGATGTTAAAATATTTTCTGTTGATATACAGTGCCGGTATATTCCTATTTATTTTCAAAATTCTGTTTTATTTTTAACAATATCGTGTGTTGTAAACCTACAATTTCCATTTTCTGTGATTCCAAACCTTAACCTGAAAATTTTAAATGTGTCACTAATATAGTCCAATAAGAAAATAACAATACTTCTTGAGCGAAATTCCGGCATTTTTGTAAATAATGGGTAATGACATAATTTACATTTCCAGTCTTAGATTTCAACTGTAAAATATTACAAGCCGGGACGATAAAAAAATTCCATATTGTAATTTGGAATAAATCCCGGTTACCGTAGCCTACCTTGAAGTATATTACTTCCAAGCAGGTCACAGACAATTGCAAGATTAGCTTTATTTATAAGGTTTCCTTTTAAATCAATGTATTGGCCTACTATAAAGTCATCCATCTATAGTAATTCTGCCCAAGGGCAGGTCTTTCACTGAAATCATAGCATTTACATGCTATGCTTTCCAGTTTTACAAGGGAACTGTATGTGTGGTAGTTTCCTGTTGCTTTTCACACCGGTGAAGGTCAATGATAATGTAAAGGATGATGATAATGATGGCGATATGATTTTGGGGACCGTTTGGGCTTTAAAGTTTTCCTGACATTTGCCTTACAAGTGAGGAAAAACCCCTATAAAAATCTCATCCAGAAAAACTGTTCCAAATGGGGATCGAACCCGGGCCCGCTGCGTGACAAGGCAGCATGCTATCTCGAGACCACAACGGTGGACTATAAAAACGTAATGTTTTATTAACATATAACGCAATCTGAAGAAAAGCCTAGTAAATGACCATAAAAATATTTACTTTTACCAAATAGTACTTTCACAATATTCACCATTCATTTGAAAGAGAGAGAGAGAGAGAGAGAGAGAGAGAGAGAGAGAGAGAGAGAATTTGAGAGAGATATATGTAGATAGAGCGGCTAGTGTCTGACAAGGCTTTGGCACCGTTTTCTGAGAGGTTGGTTAGGCTTATTCCAATACGTCTAAATTTCAAAAAAAGGATAGAGAAACAGTTTTCGGATACACTTAAAATTTCCACTATGTTTAAGTAAGATGTGGTAGAATTTTATCTACAAACTTGCGGGTTTAAAGCCGGTTTAAAATATATTTGAATTGCACACTTAAAAGTACAAACGTGATTCAGAATTACCTTCAGTCGTGTATGGATAGATACACAGTTTGAGATATCTTTAAAATTCAAACAAATTGTAGTAAGATGATGCAGTATTTTTTCTAGTAGGCTGTAGCAAACTGTTTTCAGATATATTTAAAATTCACAGTAATTTGAGTTAGATGATGCTCTGTTTCCTAATTCAGGGTGCGGGTAGGCATTTTTTTTAGATATATTTAAAATTAGAAGTAAGAATGTAATATTATATATTATTACCTCTAGTAGGGTGCGGGTAAACAATAATTTTTTCATATATCTTTGAAATTCATAGTGGGTTGTAGTAAGGTGATGTACTAAGCCCTCTAATATTAAGTATTGCACAGATAATGAAATCAGAATTTTGAAGATTTTGGAAACGTCTTATAGGATAGCCAGATGGAAGAGACCTACACTTAGGCCTAGAATAAAATGGAAGGATATAATTAATCATGAGATGAAGAAGGCGAAATCCTTACTGATAATTTATGAAAGCTTTTAGATCTCAGAGTATAAAAATATTTATTTTTACCTTTAATCTTTTATAACCTGTAAAAATCTACTTTATTTTCAGAATGGTGGTTCGTCTTCAGCCAAGAACACTTTTTGATCTTGCTATCGATAATTATATAGACAAAATCATCACTTTTTGCAATAATATAGCTGAAAGTATAAGTGAAAATAAACTACACAAAGCAACAGAAGGCTGCTTGCAACTCCAAAGTGAAATGTCCTCTCTTCCTGTTTTAGTAGGTGATATAGTGATGAACAAGATCATTAACGGTGTACCAGGGTATAAACGGCCATGCAAAACACTATTAGATTCTGAAGCCCGCACATATGCATTGACTATTATAATGCGGCAGAATATTCAGACCCTACATATTTACTTACACAAAGATCTTCCTTATACAAGCCTAGATTTTCCAGATCCCCTTCATTTTTTATATAAAGAACTTCACAGTTTGAATAATTTGAAAATTATCAGAATTAATTGTTTTGCAAAGTTCGATGATCAAGTAAAATTTCCTGTAAATTTAGAAGAATTTTCAATCCCATATTGCATTATCTCGGATACAGCATTAGAAAACTTAGCAATGTCTTGTCCTAAACTCAAGCACTTGAATATCATGCATTGTTTAGGCATAACACCTAATTATATAAATAGCATTCCAAAATTCATAAATCTTGAAACACTTTGTGTGGCAGCTGTAACTCTGTTTGGTGATGAATTTATGGAGCTCCTCAAACTTATAAAGGAAAATAAACAACATAGCACAGAAAATAAAGTACCTACGCTGAAACGACTAGAATATGCTTGTATTAAGTCTGAACATTTGCTTTATCTTTCTGAGAACTTCCCTCGTCTTGAAAGACTGGACATGTTCTATTCTGAACAAACTGATTTACATATTCTTTCCACAATAAGTCAATTAAAACAAATTGGTATAGCAATACTTTCTGGAGTAATATTTGCATTTGAAAATTCACTCCAAATCTTAGATAGTAAACTGGTAGACCTTTTTATAACATGTGATGAGTTAGTGTTAGGAGGTATTGAACATCAGTCCTGGCCAATGTTAAAACGCTTATCGTTGAATTATAAAAGTTCACAATTTTTAAATCCACTTAATTTAAAATACGAATCAAAATCACAATTTCCTGCAATTGAGAATCTTGAAATTTGCATGCGGGCCTATGACAACCATGCATACCATGTATTACACTATCTAATTTCAAAATGTATGAATTTAAAAACAATCAGTCTTAAATTTCATCATCATTATGGAAAAGAATTGTACGAATTACTTATAAAATTACTGGATGATATAAAGTCAAAACAATTACAAACTTTAGAAATCATTAGAATTTTTCCACATCCTGAAGGAGACCACGATCTCTTAGCAAAAAAATTGATATGTGTTTGTCCAAAATTAAGAGTAGTTGTTGGTTTGTCTCTAACCAGTCTTACGTATCAGTCTGTACAGTTTATAGGTTTTTCTATGATAGGTGCATTGGATAGAATATATTTTACTTCATAAAGATAATTTTCCAAAAAAATGCGATATTCTGATAAAATTAATTGCGACGTGATACCCACCACATTATTTAAGATTAAATTATATGCTTTGTTATGTATTGAAAGATATCTTAGCTATTATAAGTATATACAGTATGGTTAGATGTGTAATATGTACCCAATTTTGCCTACGCGGAAAAGAAAATATGAAGCATAGCTTCTAAGTTTTTCTAATGCCCTAAACGTTATTTATTTCATTTCATTTTATTTTAGAAAAACATAAATAAAGTATCAGAGCTATTTGTATATTTCAAACTTTAAGCAATAAAATACCTTTAAGAGAATTATTTAATTTTAAAAAAATGAGGGACAATAAATCAATGATATATAGAAAAAAATTGTTCCGAGTTAATCGCAATTAAAATTTTAAAAAAGGTATAGCGAAATATCCTGTCTCCATTTTCGTGCACATCACTTGTGGCTATCACGAAATAAAAGTTGTAACAATTTTTTCTAACTGATAGTATACAGTTTATGACATTTTTACACTTGTGGTCCTCTTGTTCCCAAATAGCGACATGTCAACGCCTAGAAATTAAGTTTCCCAGAACTCACAACGCTATTTAATTTACTTTGTTTTAGCCAAATATAAATATAGTATCGGAGCTACTTGTATATTCCTAGCCTTAAGCAATAAAATCTCTCTATCAGAATTCCCTAACGTTAAAAAAACCGTAGAACAAATAAAGCAATTTCATAGTCTACTATCGTATAGATAAATTTAGCATAATTGTATAAGACTAATGAAATATCAAAAGAACGTATCTGTAATCTTACATTATATCATTTTCGAATCAAATGTATGTTCTTGATATTATTTTTGCTAAAGTAATGTACAAATCGCAATTCTAATTGTTATACAGGGTGATTACAAATGATTGGAGCGATTTCATGATTTTATGGTAGCTGTAGTATTCGACATATTTTCACGAACTTTTACAGATACATAGAGCAACTTCCCAGGTTTTTTTTGAGATGTTACAGGTGCTCCATATGCTCCCCCTTGGTGATTCTGCAGATATCAAGTCTGTAATCAAGTTCGTCCCATACTCGACGTAACATGTCCCTATTAATTTGTTCAAAGGCATTGATTATGCGAGCTCGCAGTTCTGGTAAGTCTACTGGTAAAGGAGGCACAAACACTGAATCTTTCACATACCCCCAAACAAAAAAATCGCACGGCGTCAAATCGGGGGAGCGTGGAGGCCATGACAACAATTTCTGATCATTCTCTCCACTGCGACCGATCCATCGGTTTGGCAATCTCATGTTTAAAAATTCACGAACATCGTGATGGAAGTGTGGTGGAGCACCATCCTGCTGGTAGATGAAGGTCTCACTGTCGGTCGTCAGCTGCGGCATGAGCCAATTTTCCAGCATGTCCAGGTACACGTGTCCTGTAACGTTCTGCTCGCAGAAGAAAAAAGGGCCATAAACTTTGAACTGAGAAACCGCACAGAACACACTAACTTTTGGGGAGTCGCGAATGTGCTGCACAATAACGCGGGGATTTTCTGTGCCCCAGATTCGCACATTGTGTTTGTTCACTTTGCCATTCACAAAGAATGTTGCTTCGTCACTGAAGACAAGTTTCTCACAAAAACCATCCTCATCCATAAACTGCTGCATTTGTGTACAAAATTCAAACCGACTCATTTTGTCAATGGGCGTAAGGGCTTGTAGAAATTGCAAGTGGTAAGGTTTATGCTTCAATCTTTTCCGCAAGATCTTCCAAACGGTCGGTTGTGGAATGTTCAGCTCTCTGCTCGCTTTTCGTGTTGATTTCTGTGGGCTACGTGTGAAACTCATCCGCACACTCTCAACCTTTTCTTCACTCACTGAAGGACGACCCGTTGATTTCCTTTTACAGAGGCATCCTGTAGCTTTAAATTGCGCATACCATCGCCGAATGGAGTTGGCACTCGGTGCATCTTTCTCGAACTTCGTTCTGAAGTGTCGTTGCACAGATTGAGTTGAATGAAATTCAAGCACAGCATATGCTTTCTCCTCGCCTGTCGCCATCTTTGATAACTGCTGCGCTCTCTCGGTTTAAAGCTGAAACACGGCTGCGAGAGAAAACAAAAAAAACCTTATGAGTTTTTATACATAACTTTAAAGTTCTGTGAAGATATGTCAAATAAGATCGCTACAATAAAATCATGAAATCGCTCCAATCATTTGTAATCACCGTGTATTTTTATAATAGATGTTTCATTGTGCATTTCTGATAGATTTATGTTTATGGTTATGTATGAATAATAATTATGCATTTTTCATGGAAGTAATATTGTAATCAATTTTGTGAATAAATTGAACATTTATACAGTAAAATATTTTAATTAAACAATATGTTTCACTTTAGTATTATTTATTTACATTTAGTACTGATGGTTGCTCTTTTGACAACTAATACCTCTTTCCTCCATGTAGTTATAACTTGTTTATAGAGTTTAGTTATTTTATTTAGGCCTGATATATAGGCCTACTGTGTATATTCTTGTGAATATGGTTTTTAAATGTACTATATTTCTTTTAAATGCTTTATGTTTGCTGAAAGATACGAGTATCCAATCTGTTAAAAACACCAACATCATAAGGACATTTTAAATGAAATTCCAAAATAGGTATGTAACAAAATTTATATTAAATAAAATGCTGCATAATATTTCCAAAGATTATTCTAAGAATTTTATTCATAATTTTGGACGATAGTGAGACGAACAGACAGGAGAATTTGAAAGACTAGGCCCTATATACCAGTAAGCTATATGGAATTTATAAGAAACCAAATTTAATAAAAACGGTTAAGTCTTGTACGCTGCGACGGGCAGGATATGTGGCACGAAAGGGGAAGTAAAGAAGGGAATGGAAATGTTTTGTAAAAAATCGTAGGAAAAGCGGCCAATTGGTAGTCAAAGAATGAGATCGGAAAATAACATTAAGCTTTCTTTGAGGTAAGTAATATATACAGGATATGTTTGGCAAATATTAGTTTGGAATAGGGATGCATGGAAAGATTATGTCGAAGCGGCAAAGAAACAATAGGTTTGATAGTGCCAGGGAGTTAGTTAGTTAACGTCCTGAGACATTGCTTTAATAGAAAATGCAACAATTAAAAAAATAATTACAAATTTGGTACCAGAAGAAACGTTTGCATGTCTCTTGATGTTCTAATTCCCGTTGAACCACGCTCCAAGTGTAAAGAACAGGCTGACAACTGAGATGCAAATCATAAGTAGAATAAAATTCGTATCCATTCAAAATATTGAAGTAATTTTGATTATTGGAATAAGATAAATTAATGGGTAATTAATGTTACCGTTATTCACTTACGAACTTTGCACTCTCCATCAAAGATGTTTCTTCTTCATGTATAAATATATTCTTTGACTTCAGGAGGTTTTAGGTCTCCCTCTGCCTCACCTTCCCTCGAGTTTCCATTCCAAAACACATTTTGGTAGCCGATCCTCTTCCATTCGCTGGACATGTCCATACCATCTTAATTGCTGAGTTTTAATATAAACTAAAATAGTGTCTTCAATCATCATTTTCTCCCTTATAACTGGGTTTCTAATTTTTTCTCTTCTTCAAATGTATGCTGCCCTTCGTATAAAATCCATTTCCGTTGCCACATGATACTTAATTGCTTTTGTTGTTTATGGCCAAGGTTCAGCCCATACGTAATGATGCTTCTAGCAATTGTATCATATATATTCATTTTAATTTTATTACTTACACGTTTATCCCACAATATTCCAATCAGTCAATCAATTGCAAGTTTTTCTTTATTATTTATATTTCTTATTTGCTCTTCATAACTTCAATTTTTATTTATTTTAATTCAAAAATATGTGATCTCACTACAAAATTGTAGTCTCCGAAAAAAAAATTGTTCTGATTCAAATACCTAGGAACAATAATCACAAATAGGAATGAGATGCACAAAGAAATTTAAAAATAGGCTCAATTCTGGAAATGCGTGCTATTATGCATTGCAGATATTTTGATATCCCAACTCCTTTCATAAAAACGTTAAATAGAAAATATATAAAACTATTGTTCTACCAGTTATATTATATGGGTGCGAAACATGGACTCTTACTTTAAGGGAGGGAAGGAGATTACGAGTATTTGAGAATAAAGTTCTTAGGAAACATTTTTGACCAAAGAGAGATGAACAGACAGGCGAATGGAGAAGACTACATAACACAAGTCTACATGGTCTTTATAAGAAGCCAGATATAATAAGAATACATAAGTCTCGTAGACTGCGATGGGCAGGACATGTTGCTCGTATGGGGAATCGAAGACGTGCATGGAAGCTTCTTGTAGGACGGTCAGAGGGAAAAGACCCAGTTGGTAGATCAAAAATGAGGTGGGAGAATAACATTTACTATGATTTGAAGGAATTAGATTATAGAGGGAATGATTGGAAACTTTACCTCAGGATAGAGATGTATGAAAAGCGGCCATGTACCTAGGGGTTTGGTAGTGCCAGTGAGTAAGTAAGTTCACCAATTGATAAATATTATGTTTTATTCGTGTTGAAATTGAGTCCCCCTTTTTCATATTCTTCTATTAATTTTCTGGTCATATATTCTACAAAATTAATAGAAAATATGAGAAACATCCGGCTAAGCATTGAAGATGCCCAAGATCATAGGCTTTGGAGGTTTGGCACGGGAAGACGCCAGCAGCTGTAAAAACCCGAAGATAGATAAAAGAGATGAAAAATAATCTTTGGATTTATTTAATAATATAAGATTGACATAAACATATCTTCTTATTCTTCCTTCCAAGTATTAGGCTAAGGCATGTTACGAACCTACAGAATATTTTTCCTCCAGTGTTTCATAGGACGACACAGAGATCTTCGTCCTCTTGGTATATCATTATAATCACCTTTGGGTATCCGATTTGAACTCATTCTTTCAAGACGGTGTTTCCAATTTATTTGGTACCGTTTAATATATTCCAAAATTGGAGTAGTCTTCAATTCTTTTAAGATATCGGTGATCCATTTCCGATCCCATCTGGTGTAACCCGCTCTTCTGCGCATGAATCTCATTTCAAAAGCCGTTATTCTGCTTTCATGTTGTCTTTTTAGTGTCAATGCTTCACTACTGCAGGTCAACACTCATAAATACATAGAGCTGTTATTTATTTCACCTACCCAAATTCCTCATGAGACTGGGTGGCCACCGGTTCCACAATGCCCGAAATTCCATGATAACATTTCTTCCTTCATGGGATGTGGAACCTGCGCAATTCTTATGTCTCTGGACGAACGCATTATGCCTTAAACCGATCGGCTACGGCGTGGGACGGATAAAAGCAACACTTTTCCATACAAACATCTTCATCAGAGATGACACTGCAGCCTATTTTCAGCCCGGGCCGACGACAAGATATTTTTACCCATTCATCCCTGTCCCAGATCTTTCTTCTCCATCTCTAAAACCAAGCTTCTTAACATCATATATTACATCTAAGCATCTCAAATTCGGCCTTGATCCCTATCGATATGCAGTGTGGATTGTTTTTTTTTTTTTTCACGGCGAAAACTTCTAATAAGAGACATGAAAATATTAGATCAAAACGCATTTATTTCATTGTTTCGTTTCAAAATGTACTATAAATGAAAACAATTTCACCATAAGATATGAATTTTGGCCTATCTCATACGATACGATGCACATTATTTCCAGTTATCAACATTAATCTGTTGAACTCTATTTTTTATGCACTCAAAAAAGCTTTACGAAAGAAAAGTTTGGTTACTTTCTGTAATAGGCTTAAGTAATGAAGATTGTCGAATTTGCGATCTTCAGAATTACAACCAAACTTCATTAGTAGGCACGTTAAAGACAGGAGTTATGATGCATCACAACCTTGAGCCATAGTAAAATTGTGAGGTTTATAAAAAAGGAGAATACAGTACCCGACCATATTAACTTCCAATACAGAGAAAATGCTAACTAAAAGAATGTGACAAGAGTGAGAAGAGGTTAGAGGCAGAAGACCTTTGTCTTAGGCTTGCATAGGCAGGGTTTAGGGCCTACTTTCCGTTAGTCGTGTATAGTCTGTTGTCAGTTACAATGTCAAGAACTGCGAACTCGATATTCACAATAAAGACCATGAGATTATCAAGAAAGTTATCTATTTTTGAGATGAGGTGAAAATAATGGAAGATTTGAAAATTCCCATCAATAATAATAATACTGATGATAATAATAATAATAATACATTCCGAAGATAATCTACAGAAAGGTCTGTATGAACTTAACAAAATTACAGAAGAATATGGATTAAAGATATCTACAGAAAAAACAAAAATTATGGCATTTCAAGGTGTAGATCCTGTCAGAAGTAAAATTGTACTGGACAATAACATTTTGGAGCAAGTGAATAATTTTACATATCTAGGATGCAATATCTCATATGAAGAAGAAAAGGATGTAAATGCAAAACTATCTAAATTTTTAAGAATTTTAAGGTTAATAAATTCTATCTTCAAGCCACAGTTAGTCCAAAAGCATTCAAGACTGAAAGTGTATAAAACACTGGCTCTTACAACTCTTTTGTATGGTAGCGAAGTATGGACGTTGAAACAGAAGGATATACAGAGACTTAGATCTGCTGAAATGAGATATCTTCGGAGGACTGCAGGATACACACTACTAGATCACAAAAAAAAAATGAAGACATCTTAGAAGAATTACACATGGAATCTTTAGAAAACAAAATTTCTGATTATAAGTCAAGATGGATACAACATGTTCATCGAATGGAAGATCACAGAATAACCAAACTAACGTTAAGATATCAACCTGCAGGAAGAAGAAGACAGGACGTCCACTCAAATGATGATAATAACATTTTTTATTCAATGCCACCAGGTTGTCATTTCGACATTCAGATATTCTCAAATGGCATGTCGTTGTTGTAACCAACCTCGGCGATTGGAGCGACTGGAAGGTGGAGTTACGCTGACAAGATGAAATTGATAGGATGATGATGGTATTGATGTGCGAGGAGAGGCCTTAACCCAAACGTAATTAATGTGTTAATGATGAATTTTATCTCATGACCGAAATGGGAGTAAATGACCAATCACATTTCAATGATTTTTTATTTACAACCAATAAGAAACGTGTTTCCAGGGGGACTAGTTGCCCTCACAATATCCATTGCTATTCTATTGATCCTCCCATTCTTCAATTTATTAACCGAAGTTAATCATATTAAACAAATATCCTCCATTTTAACGTTCTGAATAGGTCATAGCATTATTTTGCAGTGACTGACTCTCAAAGAATTACGGCTACCATATTGTATATAGTGCGTGAATGTCAGCAGATAGTGCATGCAGGAGATAATATAAAACATTTGTAGCAATTGATTATACCACAAAAAGAAAAGAATCCACAGTTTGCACTATTTTAAACGAATTATATTCCAGGAAATGCCCGTTGCACAAAAAATATAATTGACACATTTTCATCATAGGACATCAGACATTAATTAATACCTATAATGTTGGTCATAAATTCATCCACTAGGGTGCATTCTTACAATATTGCAATCCTTTGGCAATAAATAATATGATCTGGTTGCAGTGATGAACAAAAGAAGCAATCGTTTCTCATTTGTTTTCAAATATCGCCGTTTACATTAAGTATATAAATATTTAAAAAAAACTATAGTTAAACAATGATTTCTGAGTAAACAGCTAAATTTTATTCGTTAAATAGTCGTAACAAATGCCACTCTTGATTTCCAAATTATTTAGATAATTTGGAAATCAGTCGTGGCATTACTTACGATAATGATGGACAGAAGATGATTCGGAGACCGTTTAAGCTTTAAACTTTCCTGACATTTTTTTTACAGGTCACGAAAATGAGAAAAAAAAACATCACTCAGCGAACTTGTCCCGACCGGAGATCGAACCCTATCCCGATGCGTGACAAGGCAGCACGCTAAATTCAAGAAAAATCTTATTACATATTCTATTAAACAATATGACCTAATATATAACCATGTTTCATGGTTCACTTTTATTACTCATTTATATCTTAGACTTCCTTTACCAAGCCAATTACTTAATCAAATTATAGGTTATTATTATTGTTCTTATTATTATTTCATTATTAAAATAATTACAATTTTACTTCTTTACACTGCCAACATCGTATTGTGCAGCCTGCCTATATCTATTATGTATCATTAATCATGTAGGTACTTCACAAAGTGATATTATAATATGTATAATTTAACCCTGGTGAAGTGGAAGAGAAGACCTTATAGTATTAACACAATCAGGTAAAATAAATAAATAATAAAATAATGTGTTAATGGAAACAAATAATATATTTGTGTATCATTACATTCAGTAACATTAACTTCGAAGTGGTATATGGTCTAATACAATTCATTATCAGCATTATAAATATATAAATATTCACACACACACTCACACACATAGGCTATATATATGAATTGATTTATGACTTATAATAATTTTAACATTAAACCAAATTCCTCATTACATATCCATCCATCCATAGTAATTCTGCCGAAGGCAAGGTATTTCACTGCAATCATGCTATGCTTTGCACCATTACTAGGGAATTGTAGGTGTGGTAGCTTCCAGTTGCTTTCCACACCGGTGAAGGATAATGATGATGCAGACATGATTTCGGGGACCGTTCGGGCCTTAAAGTTTTCTTGACATTTGTATTACAGGTGAGGAAAAACGCCGAGAAAAACCTTACCCAGAAAAACTGCCCCGACTGGGGATCGAATCCGGGCGCGCTGCCTGGACAAGGCAGCACGCTACCTCCAGACCACAGCACTGGACTCAATATATTTATAATAATTTTATTTTAACTTTAAACTAAACAGTCCTAACATAACTTTAAACATGAGTGTAAAATGGGATTTACCTATGAATAATAAAGAACTATTCAAATAACCTTATCCCCCTTTTCAAACAAATTGACAGATAAGAAAATACATTTATGGTATCTTGCCAAAGTACAACAGATTACAATCAATGTTGAATTCAAACGCATTCTAAAAGTATTATAAAAAAAAAGAAAATTTAATACAAGGTACTTTCTACTATTATCCCAACAAATAACCTTTCACCATTTCTAAATAACTGAATAGATAAAATTAGACTTTTAAAATAAAATAAAATAATAGTACCCTTAATACTGATGAGAACTACATGGTCTTTATAGGAAGCCAGATATAATAAGAACAGTTAAGTCTCGTAGACTGCGATGGGCAGGGCATGTTGCACGTATGGGGAATGAAAGACGTGCATGGAAGCTTCTTGTAGGAAGCCCAGTTGGTAGACCAAGAATGAGGTGGGAGAACAACATTTACTATGATTTGAGGGAAGTAGATTATACGGGGAATGATTGGAAAGCATTAGCTCAGGATAGGAATGTATGGAGAGTTTATGACCGCGCGGCCATGAACCTACGGGATTGATAGTGCCAGTGAGTAAGTAAGTTAATACTGATGATTATTAATCCTTAGTGAAACTTGGCAACGCTGCAAAGACTCTATAGGAAAAGACATCCTACTTTTCAAAAATCGACCAATAAGAATACGTATTTAAAATTTGGAATCTCCCCCCCCCCAAAAGTATTTCAATGTCCACGGTGTGGGTTCATCCATTATAAAATGAAAGATCGCTAACCCTCATTATCAGTTTCCTCACGTGGATCGAAGTGGAAGAAGAACGGGATAATAAATCATCAAGAAAAGTAAACTGCTAAATAGGTGAGTTTGCAAGGCCATACCATTACTATTAATCTAATCCGAATTCAATTTTTTATAGGCTACCAGAAGCTAACCTATAGTACTCCACAAATATCATTATATTAAGCCGAACCATCTTTACAATCCCATTTCAAGTTATGATCTTAAAAGTATATATTTCTCTATCTTAAGCCTATTTTTACCAAAAAAACTGATTTCTTAAATAACCAAAATATGTTTTACACTAATATTACAGATAATTCTTTAAATTTTTAATACCAACAGTGCATTAATTTGGATAAACTTTTCTTTAAACGTAGGTATTTGAACTTACTCACTGCTTTAAAACTTCTCTCACTCCACTTATTTGTCATTTCAATTTATTGCATTTCCATGTGTGACCACATATTTAATTTTAATGACATTTATTTCCACTCCCAATTTCTTAGTGTTAGGGAATGTAGTAGAAAATGTTATTATTGGTTGGCACTTACCACCTCGTCGCTATCACCTAAAAGAACTACACCAAGGGTTAGTTAATAGCATTGAGTTGTACACCTTCTAAAGATTTTATGGCATGTTCTAATATAAAATTGAAAAGCAGTGAAGATAGTGAATATACTTATTTAAATCATTGCGAATTTCAAAAGTATCTGAAAATTGTCTGTTTACCTGCACCGTAATCATTATATCATTTGGACACGTCTAATAGGTCTAAGTCCAACATTTTCTTAATTCCAAAGTCCAGCAGGACAATACAGAATTCCTCCATCTTAATTGAATCATAGGCTTTTAGGAGTCATATATATATATATATTATATATATATATATAGAGAGAGAGAGAGAGAGAGAGAGAGAGAGAGAGAGAGAGAGAGAGAGAGAGAGAGGAACGTCTGGTAATTTGAACCCCTGTTTTGAATTTGTTGTCTTTATTTTTTAATCAAGCGATTTGAATTTTCTTCAATTACAGTGATCATTTGGACACGTCTGTTAGGTCTAAGTCCAACATTTTATTAATTGCAAAGTCTAGCAGGACACAACAGAATTCCTCCATCTTAATTGATTCATAGGCTCTTAGGAGTCATATATATATATATATATATATATATATATATATATATATATATATGGTATGATAAGAAAAATAAATGCCTGGACGGGATTTGAACCCGGATCTCTGAGTCTGTACCTCAGCGTGATATCCATTACACTACCAGGCGAATCCAATTCAAACACTTATTTTTCTTATATATGTATTATACTCTCCATTATTACTAGATGTCGCGAGAACACTGTCTTCCTGCCATCTAGTAGCTAACTATATCAAGTAAGCAAATTAAAAAGAATATTTATTTTACTTTATAGCAGTGACGCTTTATCGATAATATAATTAAATCTTTAACATTGAGCAATGCAAGCTTAATATGGTATGATAAGAAAAATAAATGCCTGGACGGGATATATATATATATATATATAATATATATATATATATATATATATAGAGAGAGAGAGAGAGAGGAACGTCTGGTAATTTGAACCCCTGTTTTGAATTTGTTATCTTTATTTTTTAATTAAGCGATTTGAATAATTTTCTTCAATTACAGTGATCATTTGGACACGTCTAATAGATCTAAGTCCAACATTTTATTAATTGCAAAGTCTAGCAGGACACTACAGAATTCCTCCATCTTAATTGATTCATAGGCTCTTAGGAGTCATATATATATATATATATATATATATATATGGTATGATAAGAAAAATAAATGCCTGGACGGGATTTGAACCCGGATCTCTGAGTCTGTACCTCAGCGTGATATCCATTACACTACCAGGCGAATCCAATTCAAACACTTATTTTTCTTATATATGTATTATACTCTCCATTATTACTAGATGTCGCGAGAACACTGTCTTCCTGCCATCTAGTAGCTAACTATATCAAGTAAGCAAATTAAAGAGAATATTTATTTTACTTTATAGCAGTGACGCTTTATCGATAATGTAATTAAATCTTTAACATTGAGCAATGCAAGCTTAATATGGTATGATAAGAAAAATAAATGCCTGGACGGGATATATATATATATATATATATATATATATATAGAGAGAGAGAGAGAGAGAGAGAGAGAGAGAGGAACGTCTGGTAATTTGAACCCCTGTTTTGAATTTGTTATCTTTATTTTTTAATTAAGCGATTTGAATAATTTTCTTCAATTACAGTGATCATTTGGACACGTCTAATAGATCTAAGTCCAACATTTTATTAATTCCAAAGTCTAGCAGGACACTACAGAATTCCTCCATCTTAATTGAATCATAGGCTCTTAGGAGTCATATATATATATATATATATATATATATATATATATATATATATGATATGAAAAGAAAAAATAATGCTTGAGTCCGGATTTGAACTCGAGTCTCTAAAGTCTCTACTTTAGAGACTCGAGTTCAAATCCCGACTCAAGCACTCTTTTTTCTTTTCATATCATATTTGCCTTCATTGCCAAATGTCAAAAATATATTTATAATATCTATATATATATATATATATATAGAGAGAGAGAGAGAGAGAGAGAGAGAGAGAGAGAGAGAGAGAGAGACAGAGAGAGAGAGAGAGCGAGAGAGGAACGTCTGGTAATTTGAACCCCTGTTTTGAATTTGTTGTCTTTATTTTTTAACTAAGGGATTTGAATTTTCTTCAATTACAGTGATCATTTGGACACGTCTAATAGGTCTAAGTCCAACATTTTATTAATTCCAAAGTCTAGCAGGACACTACAGAATTCCTCCATCTTAATTGAATCATAGGGTCTTAGGAGTCATACATATATAGGCCTATATATATGTATGTATCGAGAGAAAGAGAGAGAGAGAGAGAGAGAGAGGGAGAGAGAGAGAGAGAGAGAGAGAGAGAGAGAGAGAGAGAGAGAGAGAGAGAGGAACGTCTGGTAATTTGAACCCCTGTTTTGAATTTGTTGTCTTTATTTTTTAATTAAGGGATTTGATTTTTCTTCAATTACAGTGAATATTATTATGCTATGAAATAGCATTGTTATTTAATCAAATACAGAAACATCTTCATAATTTATAAATAATTTACAATACAAGAAAAGTCCACTTTAACCTCCATAAGTAGATCCCTGAGTCCACTTTGATTTTAGATTATGTTTTAGGTTATTTGTACAAACAGGGACAGATTGTTATGAAAATATTTATGAATGGTCATAATTAAAATGTGTTCATGTTTAGTTAATATTTTGAAAAATTATTGTTGATTATAACATCACGCTTCATTCATCTGCAGAAAGCGACAGTCGTCAGGTTTAGAAAAAAAATAGGAGGATATTAAATAAAATTAATTGCGTGAATGTTGTTTATAGATAGCATTATGATTGATAAAATATACGAATTCGCGAAAAGTGGACCCAGGTCTTCGTGGAGGTTCCACATTGAAAAAATTGCTTTGCTATGTTTAATTATTTTATACAGCCACTATGCCTCATATCAGATAAAAACCCGTCAGTGTACTAAAACAGCATCTACATAATATATTAAGGATTTTTTCAACTTTTGTTATATTCAATAGCCAAAATTAACAAACGGTTATAGTTTGAAATATTTTGAAGTGCTCATTTTCACAAATATCACAAATAAACCCTTCTTCACACAAAGAATAACAGAAACTGGCCTTGATCCCATCAGAGTTGATGAGGGGAAGATGTTAAAATATTTTCTGTTGATATACAGTGCCGGTATATTCCTATTTATTTTCAAAATTCTGTTTTATTTTTAACAATACCGTGTGTTGTAAACCTACAATTTCCATTTTCTGTGATTCCAAACCTTAACCTGAAAATTTTAAATGTGTCACTAATTTAGTCCAATAAGAAAATAACAATACTTTTTGAGCGAAATTCCGGCATTTTTGTAAATAATGGGTAATGACATAATTTACATTTCCAGTCTTAGATTTCAACTGTAAAATATTACAAGCCGGGACGATAAAAAAAATACCATATTGTAATTTGGAATAAATCCCGGTTACCGTAGCCTACCTTGAAGTATATTACTTCCAAGCAGGTCACAGACAATTGCAAGATTAGCTTTATTTATAAGGTTTCCTTTTAAATCAATGTATAGGCCTACTATAAAGTCATCCATCTATAGTAATTCTGCCCAAGGGCAAGTCTTTCACTGCAATCATAGCATTTTCATGCTATGCTTTCCAGTTTTACAAGGGAACTGTATGTGTGGTAGTTTCCTGTTGCTTTTCACACCGGTGAAGGTCAATGATAATGTAAAGGATGATGATAATGATGGCGATATAAATTTCGGGGACCGTTTGGGCTTTAAAGTTTTCCTGACATTTGTCTTACAAGTGAGTAAAAACCCCTATAAAAATCTCACCCAGAAAAACTGTTCCAAATGGGGATCGAACCCGGGCCCGCTGCGTGACAAGGCAGCATGCTATCTCGAAACCACAACGGTGGACTATAAAAACGTAATGTTTTATTAACATATAACGCAATCTGAAGAAAAGCCTAGTAAATGACCATAAAAATATTTACTTTTACCAAATAGTACTTTCACAATATTCACCATTCATTTGAAAGAGAGAGAGAGAGATAGATAGAGAGAGAGAGAGAGAGAGAGAGAATTTGAGAGAGATATATGTAGATAGAGCGGCTAGTGTCTGACAAGGCTTTGGCACCGTTTTCTGAGAGGTTGGTTAGGCTTATTCCAATACGTCTAAATTGACCGAAAGGGAAATACTACGTGGTCTTCATAGATTATGAAAAAGCGTTCGATTACATAAACAGAACAAAACTACTCACGAAGATGAGGGACATGATTGGAAACGAGCACCCCATTGTTGGAATAGTACACGACATAATGAGGCGAAACTGGTTACAAATAACAGATGAGGTTGCGGCATCAGACGAGGTTATGCAAACTAATGGGATACTACAAGGAGACCCCATCAGCCCGCTACTATTTAACATAATGACGGCTGACATTGGGAAAGCAACGAACGGGACCACGCTGGTAATGTATGCGGACGACATGGCCATTGGGGCAGAAAACAAAGAAGAATTTCAAAAAAGGCATAGATGGGATAGAACGATGGGCTATGGAAAATGAGTTCAAGATAAACAGCAACAAGACCGTACAAATGGTTTTCAAGAAAGGAGGAAGAGCAGCGGCAAGTGATAATCTAAAACTAGGAGAAGAACCGATAACAATGGTCAACAAATTCAGATATTTAGGCATAACACTGCAGCCAACAACAAAGTCTTTCAGCGCACATGTGCAGGAGAGAGCAGCAGCAGCTATAAGAGCTATGTGCAGTATCAAAGACATCACATCGTTAAAATTAGTCACAGCCATGAAATTATTCGCATCAGTGATCATCCCGATCGTCACCTACGGGATAGAACTGATATGGGAGAAACTATCGACCAGCGATTTGGAGAGGTTAGAAAAAGTAAAACCAAGATTCATCAAAAAGGCATTAGGTGCAAGCAAATACACACCAAATAGAATGGCCTATATGCTAGCCAGAGAAACCTTCTTCCTAGAGGACCTGAGGCAAAGGATACTACTGCCAGCAACGGATCCATATAAGAAAGTCATCGAAAAAAAGAAACAGAGAGAAAAAGAGATCGACGAAGACTTCTACGCCTCAGATGCCATGGTAAACAGAGAGTGGACTGGAAGTAACCAACCACAAAGGCACAGAATCATAGGTTTAGCAACACACGGATATCATCACAAAATGTGCAAAAATGCAAAATTCCACCAACCGAGTGATTCGTGTGAATGCAAGATATGCGACCAAAAGTGTGAGCGATACCATTACAAACAATGCAGAATATGGACAGGATCACTGAACGAACTCATAAAAGACAAATCATAAACATATAACTTAATGCTCTTTCGAGTGCCTCTTACCAATTTATTATTATTAATACGTCTAAATTTCCAAAAAAGGAGTATTGTGAGGATAGAGAAACAGTTTTCGGATACACTTAAAATTCCCACTAAGTTTAAGTAAGATGTGGTAGAATTTTATCTACAAACTTGCGGTTTTAAAACCGGTTTAAAATATATTGAATAGTACAAACGTGATTCAGAATTACCTACAGTCGTGTATGGGTAGATACACAGTTTGAGATATCTTCAAAATACAAACAAATTGTAGTAAGATGATGCAGTAATTTTTCTAGTAGGCTGTAGCAAACTGTTTTCAGATATATTTAAAATTCACAGTAATTTGAGTTAGATGATGCGCTGTTTCCTAATTCAGGGTGCGGGTAGGATTTTTTTTAGATATATTTAAAATTAGAAGTAAGAATGTAATATTATATATTATTACCTCTAGTAGAGTGCGGGTAAACAATATTTTTTTCATATATCTTTGAATTCATAGTGAGTGGTAGTAAGGTGATGTACTAAGCCCTCTAATATTAAGTATTGCACAGATAATGAAATCAGAATTTAGAATATTTTGGAAACGTCTTATAGGATAGCCAGATGGAAGAGGCCTACACGTAGGCCTAGAATAAAATGGAAGGATATAATTAATCATGAAATGAAGAAGGCGAAATCCTTACTGATAATTTATGAAAGCTTTTAGATCTCAGAGTTTAATAATATTTATTTTTACCTTTAATCTCTAATAACCTGTAAAAATCTGTTTGATTTTCAGAATGGAGGTTCGTCTTCAGCCAAGAACACTTTTTGATCTTGCTATCGATAATTATATAGACAAAATAATCACTTTTTGCAATAATACAGCTGAAAGTGAAAGTGAAAATAAACTACAGGAAGCAACAGAAGGCTGCTTGCATCTCCAAAGTGAAATGTCCTCTCTTCCTGTTTTAATAGGTGATATAGTGATGAACAAGATCATTAACGGCATACCAGGGTATAAACGGCCACGCAAAACACTATTAAATTCTGAAGCCCGCACATATGCATTGACAATTATAATGCGGCAGAATATTCAGATCCTACATATTTACTTACACAAAGATATTCCTTATTCAAGCCTAGATTTTCCAGATCCCTTTCATTTTTTATATAAAGAACTTCACACTTTGAATAATTTGAAAATTATCAGAATTAGTTGTTTTGCAAAATTCGATGATCAAGTAAAATTTCCTGCAAATTTAGAAGAATTTTCAATCCCATGTTGCATTATCTCGGATACAGCATTAGAAAACTTAGCAATGTCTTGTCCTAAACTCAAGCACTTGAATATCATGCATTGTTTAGGCATAACACCTAATTATATAAATAGCATTCCAAAATTCATAGACCTTGAAACACTTTGTGTGGCAGCTGTAACTCTGTTTGGTGATGAATTTATGGAGCTCCTCAAACTTATAAAGGAAAATAAACAAAATAGCACAGAAAATAAAGTACCTACGCTGAAACGACTAGAATATGCTTCTATTAAGTCTGACCATTTGCTTTATCTTTCTGAGAACTTTCCTCGTCTTGAAAGACTGGACATGTTCTATTCTGAAGAAACTGATTTGCATATTCTTTCCACAATAAGACAATTAAAACAAATTGGTATATCAATACTTTCTGGAGTAATATTTGCATTTGAAAATTCACTCCAAATCTTAGATAGCAAACTGGTAGACCTTTTTATAGCATGTGATGAGTTAATATTAGGTGTCATTGAACATCAGTCCTGGCCATTGTTAAAACGCTTATCGTTGAATTTTAAAAGTTCAAAATTTTTAAATCCATTTAATTTAAAATACGAATCAAAATCACAATTTCCTGCAGTTGAGAACCTTGAAATTTGCATGCGGGCCTATGACAACCATGCATATCATGTATTACACTATCTAATTTCAAAATGTATAAATTTAAAAACAATCAGTCTTAATTTTCAACATCATTATGGAAAAGAATTGTACGAATTACTTATAAAATTACTGGATGATATAAAGTCAAAACAATTACAAACTTTAGAAATCATTAGAATTTTTCCACATCCTGAAGGAGACCACGATCTCTTAGCAAAAAAATTGATATGTGTTTGTCCAAAATTAAGAGTAGTTGTTGGTTTGTCTCCAACCAGTCTTACGTATCAGTCTGTACAGTTTATAGGTTTTCCTATGATGGGTGCATTGGATAGAATATATTTTACTTCATAAAGATAATTTTCCAAAAAATGCGATATTCTGATAAAATTAATTGCGACGTGATACCCACCACATTATTTAAGATTAAATTATATGCTTTGTTATGTATTGAAAGATATCTTAGCTATTTTAAGTATATACAGTATGGTTAGATGTATAATATGTACCCAATTTTGCCTTCGCGGAAAAGAAAATATGAAGCGTAGCTTCTAAGCTTTTCTAATGCTTTTAACGCTATTTATTTTATTTTATTTTAGAAAAACATAAATAAAGTATCAGAGCTATTTGTATATTTCAAACTTTAAGCAATAAAATACCTTTAAGAGAATTATCTAATTTTAATAAAATGAGGGACAATAAATCAATGATATAGACTACTATCATATAGAAAAAAGTTGTTCCGAGTTATTCGCAATTAAAATTTTAAAAAATGTATAGCGAAATATCCTGTCTCCATTTTCGTGCACATGGCTTGTGGCTATAACGAAATAAAAGTTGTAACAATTTTTTCTAACAGATAGTATACACTTTATGACATTTTTACACTTGTGGCCCTCTTCTTCCCAAAGAGCGACATGTCAACGCCTAGAACATAAGCTTCCCCAAAGCTCATAACGCTATTTAATTTACTTTGTTTTAGCCAAAGATAAATATAGTATCGGAGCTACTTGTATATTCCTAGCCTTAAGCAATAAAATCTCTCTATCAGAATTCCCTAACGTTAAAAAAACCGTAGAACAAATAAAGCAATTTCATAGTCTACTATCGTATAGATAAATTTAGCATAATTGTATAAGACTAATGAAATATCAAAAGAACGTATCTGCAATCTTACATTATATAATTTTCGAATCAAATGTATGTTCTTGATATTATTTTTGCTAAAGTAATGCACAAATCGCAATTCTAATTGTTATATTTTTATAATAGATGTTTCATTGTGCATTTCTGATAGATTTATGTTTATGATTATGTAAGAACAATAATTATGCATTTTTCATGGAAGTAATATTGTAATCAATTTTGTGAATAAATTGAACATTTATATAGTAAAATATTTTAATTAAACAATATGTTTCACTTTAGTATTATTTATTTACATTTAGTACTGATGGTTGCTCTTTTGACAACTAATACCTCTTTCCTCCATGTAGTTATAACTTGTTTATAGAGTTTAGTTATTTTATTTAGGCCTGATATATAGGCCTACTGTGTATATTCTTGTGAATATGGTTTTTAAATGTACTATATTTCTTTTAAATGCTTTATGTTTGCTGAAAGATACGAGTATCCAATCTGTTAAAAACACCAACAACATAGGGACATTATAAAAGAAATTCCAAAATAGGTATATAACAAAATTTATATTAAATAAAATCCTGCATAATATTTCCAAAGATTATTCTAAGAATTTTATTCATAATTTTGGACGAAAGTGAGATGAACAGACAGGAGAATTTGAAAGACTATATAACAGTAAGCTACATGGAATTTATAAGAAACCAAATTTAATAAAAACGGTTAAGTCTTGTACGCTGCGACGGGCAGGATATGTGGCACGAAAGGGGAAATAATGTAGGGAATAGAAAAGTCTTGTAAGAAAATCGTAGGAAAAACGACCAATTGGTAGTCAAAGAATGAGATCGGAAAATAACAATAAGCTTCCTTTGAGGTAAGTAATATATACAGGATATGATTAGAAAATATTAGTTTAGAATAGGGATGCATGGAAAAATTATGTCGAAGCTGCAACGAAACAATACGTTTGATAGTGCCAGGGAGTTAGTTAACGTGCTGGAACATTGCATTAATAGAAAATGCGACAATTAAAAAAAATAATTACAAATGTTGTACCAGATGAAACGTTTGCACATGTCTCTTGTAGTCTACTACCCATTGAACCACGCTCAAAGTGTAAAGAACAGGCTGGCAACTGAGCTGCAAATCATAAGTAGAATAAAATTCGTATCCATTCAAAATATTGAAGTAATTTTGATTTTTGGAATACGACAAATTAATGGGCAATTAATGTTACCGTTATTCACTTATGAACTTTGCACTCTGGATCAAAGATATTTCTCCTTCATGTATAAATATATTCCCTGACTCCAGGAGGTTTTAGGTATTCCTCTACCTCATCTTCCCTCAGGTTTCCATTCCAAAACATATTTTGGAAGCCGATCCTCTTCCATTCGCTGAACAAGTCCATAACATCTCAATTGCTGAGTTTTAATATAATCTAAAATAGTGTCTTCAATCTTCATTTTCTCCCTTATAACTCACTTTCAATTTTTTTCTCTTCTTGAAATATATGCGGCCCTTCGTATAAAATCCATTTCCGTTGCCACAAGATACTTAATTTCTTTTGTTGTTAATGTCCAAATTTCTGCTCCATAAGTAATGATGCTTTTGAAAATTGCATCATATATATTCATTTTATTTTTATTACTTATGTATTTATCCCACAATATTCCATTCAGGCAAGCAATTGCAATTTTTTTTTATTTACATTTCTTATTTCTTCTTCATAACTTCCATTTGTATTTCTAAATATGTGATCTCACTACAATATTGTTCTTTTTCCAGTCTCCGAAATAAAATGTTGTTCTGGTTCAAATATCTTGGAACAATAATCACAAATAGGAATGAGATGCACAAAAAAATTAAACTTAGGCTCAATTCTGGAAATGCGTGCTATTATGCATACAGAGACTTTTGATATCCCAACTACTTTTATAAAAACTTTAAATTGAAAATATATAAAACTATTGTTCTACCAGTTATATTATATGGGTGCGAAACATGGACTCTTACTTTAAGGGATGGAAGGAGATTACGAGTATTTGAGAATAAAGTATTTAGGAAAAATTTTGGACTAAAGTGATATGAACAGACAGGAGAATGGTGAAGACTACATAACAATAATCTACATGGTCTTTATAGGAAGACAGATATAATAAGAATAGTTAAGTCTCGTAGACTGCGATGGGCAGGACATATTGCTCACATGGGGAATGGAAGACGTGCATGGAAGCTTCTTGTAGGAAAACCAGAGGGAAAAACTCCCAGATGGTAGACCAATAACGAGGTGGGAGAACAACATTAACTCTGATTTGAGGGAAGTAGATTATAGAGGGAATGATTGGAAAGCATTAGCTCAGGATAGGGATGTATGGAGAGCTTAAACCTAGGGGTTTGATAGTGCCAGTGAGTAAGTAAATTCATCAATTGATAAATATTATGTTTTATTTGTATTGAAATTCAGTCCCCCCTTTTCATATTCTTTTATTAATGTTCTAGTCATACATTCTACAAAATTAATAGAATAATATGAGAAACATCCGGCTAAGCATTGAAGATGCCCAAGAATGTAGGCTTTGGAGGTTTGGCACGGGAATACGGCAGCAGCTGTAAAATACCCGAAGATAGATAAAGAGATGAAAAATATGCTTTGGGTTCAGTTAATAATATAAGATTGACATAAATATATCTTCTTATTCTTCCTTCGAAGTATTAGGCGAAGGCATGTTACGAACCTATAGAAAATTTCCCCTCCAGCGTTTCATAGGACGGCCCAGAGATCTTCGTCCTCTTGGTATATAAATATAATCAGCTTTGGGGATCCGATTTGAACTCATTCTTTCAAGATGGTGTTTCCAATTTAGTTGGTACCGTTTAATATATTCCAAAATTGGCGTAGTCTTCAATTCTTTTAAGATATCGACATTCCTTTTCAGAACCCATCTGGTGTAACCCGCTGTTCTGCGCATGAATCTCATTTCAGAAGCCGTTATTGTGCTTTCATGTTGTCTTTTTAGTGTCCATGCTTCACTATTTCAATTCAACAATCTTAAATATATAGAGCTGTAATTTAGTTTAGCTACCCAAATTCCTCACGAGGCTGTGTGTCCACCGGTTCCATATTGCCCGAAATTCCATGATAACATTTCTTCCTTCATGGGAAATTTACGCTGCGCAAGTCTCATTTTTCTGCACCAACGCATTATGCCTTAAACCGATCGGCTACGGGCGGGACGGATAAAAGCAACACTTTTCCATACATACATCTTCATAAGAGATGACACTACATCCTTTTTTGAGCCCTGGCCGCCTACAAGATATTTTTACCAATTCATACTTGTCCCAGACCTTCCTTCTTCATATCTAAACCAAGCTTCTTTAGATCTTCTATTACATCTAAGCATCTCAACTGCGGCCTTGCTCCCCATCGATATTTAGGATGGATTGGTTTTTCAGGACTAAAACTTGTAATAAGAGACATCAAATCTTAGATCAAAACGCACTAAATTCATTTTTTCGTTTCAAAATGTACTAAATGACGAATTTTAATTAAATAATTTCACAATAAGGTATAAATGTAGGCCTATATCATATTTAATGCATATTATTTCCAGTTATCTACATTAAAGTGTTGAACTTGTGGCAAGTCATTCACCCAGTCTCCTGAGTAACTCTGTAAATAAATCCCAATGTCGGCAGTAAAAATCAGATACAATTATAAGGTCATTGAACGAAGCAGTTATTAGACTTAGGCCATTTTTATATTCAAATTAATCAGGGTAGCGAGTAGAACCCTATTATGTAAGAGCAAATATCGTATAAAATGATCGGAAGAAGTTAGTATCAATGGAATTAAAGGATATGCTTTCCTTCAGGTCGGTAGAAAATTTTTCTAAGTTCTATAGAATCGCAGTGCGCATGCGCTAGTGCTCCAATTATCCCAGGTAGATAAATGCAAGCTCCAGCAGTTCGCGGTATCTGTATGAGAAGTTAGTATGACCAACATTGACACAAAATTCCCAGGACTTGTCTAAAAATGTATAATTTATTTTACGTATCAAATCACATTTAAAAAGCGAGGAACCTAAAAGCTAACCAAACCTAAATCAATTACTGTAACACAGATCAATTACTCTAACGTAGGTGAAATACAGGGAACGTGGAATCACATTTAAAAAGCAAGTTCGGGTTGTTGATGGTGGCAACGCTGGAACAACATAGAAAGTGGAGGGAAAAAGACAAAGAGGAGGAAGTAAGTAATGTAGCACGACCATGTTTTACGCAAATATATAAATATGAAAAAAACTCGTTGGAACATTGGAAGATGTTTAAAATGTGTTAAAAAGTGTTGCAAAATGTTTTAAAAGTGTTTAAGAGTGTTTAGTGCATCAGTGGAATAGGATATAAAATTGAAACTTTTTCGGACCTGAAGGAAAGCACAGCCGAATTAAATGACTAGTTATTAATAAGGGTAACGTGAACTTAGGTAATGCCACCCTTTCTTTTGTTATGACGAAAGTGGCCGACACATGGATAATAACTTTAGTGTTGACAAAATCCTTTGCTCGCCAGATTGAGTAGAAATATCTTCTAAGCCTGTAGTTGACTGATTTATTGTGGACAGCCATAACACATTAGCTAAATTTACAAGCGGGGCAACGCTAGCAAAAAATGTGGGAATATGGCAATTTTCTAGCGTCTGAAGCCTAGAGATCGATGACCTAGGGAAAACCCAAGCCTAGCTAATATTTGTGACCCGACTGTACGTGGACGCGGCCACGGGAAGAAGGGCCCGAGTGGTCTTAGGGGCGTAATACGCGATAAAAAATCATTTGTAACACCAACCCATGATTAAAATAGGAGAGTTCATTAACCAATGATATGTTTTGTTATATGTGCCTAAGCACTGATCTCAGGTCCACGAGATCTATGTCGTGGGAGTAACGAGTTTACCTAATAGGCGAGAAAGGCTTCTCCTCGTCACTTCATTCATAAACATAAACATAGTCACTTCTGTTATACATTTCTACAAGTCACCTTGCCTACACACATATACTATTCGACACACTGGCAGCCTGGCCACCAGTGGAAACTTAACACTAATTTTGGACTTAGCCGTTTTCATCGGAATATTATTTTTATTAACACATTGGTGACCGACAGCTATGCGTTCCACCCACCGCTGCTGAACCGGACATTTCTGCCAGTAGGGTGGACTTTTAAATTTTAAACCGCGCTAGCACAGTGTGGCTTTTACATCAATATATTTACACTCAATAACAATAATGCATAAGTAAATCTTTATTAGTGTTCTCACCAGACCTTCTAGTAGAAATTGAGGGTTTGATAGCGTTGGAAACATTTCCCTTTATGTAAAGGCAAAGTGCAAAAGAGCATACGTAGCGAGTTTCTTTTCTTGTGTTCACTAAAATCGCGGAAAAGTTTTGAGGGTATTTTTTTTTTCTTTCCAATCACAGTTGGTGTTAATTTATTTTTCTTAATGTCTTAGCCTCCCTGGTGGGTCGTGAGGTGGTCTCCTAGAAGTGGTTTCTTTTCTCTCTGCTTTCCTCGTCTTCTCTGTCATCTGTTCCTAATTTCACGACTGCCAAACAAGAGGCTGTTTCAAGCAAAAAACTTCTGTTTGACATTTTGCTGTTAGGATTTTGAAATTTATAGACCCTGAAAGCATTAAGGAGTGTACAATTCTGAAGCCACAATACAACTTTCTAGCACCATTTCACTATTTTTCTAAGGATGGAGTGATATGATAGGTACTGGTCAGCCCTGTCTACAACCTTCACATACTTGTTATATTGAAGTATTCAATAGGGCATTTTTACAACTTTACTCCTCCCACTCTCGTGTTGCCTGATGCAATGTGCTAACCATTCTTACGTCTCTTTTATCTTTCCATGTTTGTAGCAAAAGGTCCCCCTTACTACAAAAACACTTTCTCCTGGTTTGAGTTTATTTCCTGCTTCCACAAATGATTTTGGAAGCCCTCTGTTAATCTTTATTGCTTCAGAAGCTCTCGTCTTTCTTTCGAGCAAATTTTCAGCTATAGCCACACTATTATAATAATTATCCTGGTGGACATGATGCCACAGATATAAATTCAGCTCCAGAACGCAAAATAGAGTTTCTTTTAATTTTTCCGCTCTGCAAAATATATTTACAGGTTACATACGTATCCCGTAATCGCCTAACTACCCGCACTAAAATTCCATATTTCACCAGCCGTCTGTCATAAAATTGTAAACAATTCTGTAAAGTTGGCAATTTCATAAAAGAGAAGAGAGGGGTACAAAAACAACTGAAATTTATTTCACAATGAGAAGAAACAATATTGAATGCCTCATTCAAAATCGAAGAGGCAGGGAAGCCATAGAAAACGTAAAAACGGAAATCTCCGTGACCGGTCGTCTTGCGCTGGCCATTTAAACACGGAGATCTCCGTGGCCCGTCACCAATGTGTTAAGCGCCTGAATATTTAGGCCTCATAAGTTAAGTCAGTAAATCTGTGAGTCAGTAGGCCGTCGGATAATTACTAACGGGGTAAACCCAACTGACGACCTCGCCGATTAGAGATCAGTTACAAGGTAATTCAAACTAAAGATTGTACAGTGCTCTACAATTTCGTGTGCTTCAAACAAGAATAAAATACATTCAAAACGAAACCCTCTACACATTAATTCTGCCCGACGAAGTCCTTGTGGAATCCCTGAGTGAGAACTCATGCCTACCGATATCCCAACCTGAGCGAACCTAACACCTAAATTCCCCAGTGAATCGGGAAGTCCCTTTACGACTCCAGCGCCCACGAAATCCTCAACTATCCAAATCATCCCCACTAATAATCCTCATCATATTGTCTCCCAACAGTGGGGCCTTTATCCAAGTAACCCAATGGAACCTGATAATATCCCTCTTCAAACTCTACTTTTTAATGCACTCAAAAAAACTTTATGAAATGAAAGTTTGGTTACTCTCTGTAATAGGCTTAATTAATGAAGATTTTTAGAATTTGCGATCTTGAGAATTACAGATAATCTTCATCAGTAGGCAAGTTAAAGACAGGACAGTTATGATGCCTCACAACCTTGAGCCATAGTAAAATTTTGAGGCTTATAAAAAAAGAGAATACAGTACCCGACCACATTAACTTTCAATGCGGAGAAAATGCTACCTAATGAATGCGACAAGAGTGAGAAGGGGTTTCAGGTAGAAGTCCTTTGTCTTAGGCTTGCATAGGCAGGGTTTACTTTCCGTTAGTCATGTATAGTCTGTTGTCAGTTACAATGTCAAATGCGAAGTCAATATTCACAATAAAGACCATTAAATTATCAAGAAAGTTATCTACTCCTATTTTTTTGAGATGAGGAGAAAATAAAGAAAGATTTCAAAATTCCCATCCATAACAATAATAATAGTAATAATGATAATAATAACAATAATAACAATACTGATGATGATAATAATATTTTTATCCAATCCCACCACGTTGTCATTTAGACAGTCTGGTATTATCTAATGGCATGGCGTTATTGTAACCAACTTCGGCGATTGGAGCGACTGGAAGGTTGAGTTACGCTGACAAGATGATACAGATAGGATGATGATGAATGTAATGATGTCCGAGGAGAGGCCTTAACCTAAAGTTAATGAATGGGTTAATGGTGACTTTTATCTCATGCCCGAAATGGGAGATAATGATCAATCACATTTCAACGATTTTTTATTTTCAACCAATCACAGTCGTGTTTCGCCTCGGATTTATTAACCGAATTTCATCATATTAAACAAATATCCTCCTTTTTAACATTCTGAATAGGTCATAGCATTATATTTCAATGACTGACCCCCAAAGAAATACGGCTGCCAGTTTGTATATAGTGCACGAATGTCAGCAGATAGTGTATGCGGGAGATAATATAAAAACATTTGTAGCAGTTGATTATACCACAAAAAATAAAAGAAATCACTGTTAGCACTTTCTTAAACGAATTATTTTCCAGGAAATGACGTTGCAGAAAAATATAATTGACATATTTAGGTCTACATCATAGGACATCAGGAATTAATTAATACCTATAATGTTGGTTATAAATTCCTCCACTAGGGTGCATTCATACATTATTGCGACCCTTTGGCAATAAATAATATGATCTGGTTGCAGTGATGAACAAAAGAAGCAATCGTTTCTCATTTATTTCAAACGTCGCCGTTTGCATTACATATATAAATATTTTTAAAAAATATATAGTTAAATAATGATTTGTGAGTAAACAGCTTAATTTTATTCATTGAATAGTCCTAACAAATGCCAATCATTATTTCCAAATTCTTTAGATAAATTGGAAATCACTCGTGGCATTACTTATGATAATGATGGTCAGATGATGTTTCGGGGACCGTTTAAGACTTAAACTTTCCTGACATTTTCTTACAGGTCCCGAAAAAAACACATCACCTAGGAAACTTGTCCCGACCGGGGATCGAACCCGAGCCTGCTGCGTGACAATGCTGCACGCTAAGTTCATGAAAAATCTTATTACATATTCTCTTAGGCAATATAATATATAACCGTGTTTCATGGTACATTTTCATTACTCATTTATATCCTACACTTCCTTTATCAAGCCAAATACTTAATCGAATTATAGGTTATAATTATTGTTCTAATTATTATTACATTGTTATAATAATTACAAATTGTATTTCTTTCCATTCTCAACGTCGTATTGTGTAGCCTGCCTATATCAATTTTGTGTCATTAATCATGTAGATAATTCACAAACTGTTATTATATGTATAATTTAACCCTGGTAAAGTGGTAGAGAAGACCTTATAGTATTAACACAATTAGGCTAAATAAATAAATAATAAAATAATTTGTTAATGGAAACAAATAATCTATTTGAGTATCGTTACAATTATTAATATTAACTTCGAAGCTTGAAAGCATAATAATAGTCCCTTCGATTGGTTGCTGGCCAAAGGAAGGCAAGACCAGTGATGGGGCTGCCATCTTATAGCCTCTGGCCAGGCTTTTCTGGAGAAGAAAAGAAATAAAGGAAAGAAGAAAGGGAAGAAAGGAAAGACTCCCTAGCCCTCGGATGCCCCAATAGCATTGGGGTCGAAAAAACAAGAGTTAACCAAGAGAGGTTAGATAGTAAAGTTAAAAGAGTGCAAAACACAAGTAAGTGGAAGAAATGTTTTGCACAGCTTGGGCACCTTGTGGTCGCCATCCACATATCCCCTAGATGAGGACCCCTTCAAGTCGTACTCGAGAATTTCCCTCAAACGCTGGAGGGAAAATTTTCTATAGGATCGTAACAGGCCTTGGCCTAATACTTGGAAGGAAGAAGAAGAAGAACTTCGAAACTGTATATGGTCTTATACAATTTGTAAAATTCATTATAAATATATAAATATTCATATATCATCCATCCATCCAATGGCTGATTGGCTCAAATTTGAGCTTTGGCATCCCTTAACTTCTGCCTCCAATCAATTATAGTTTGCGCAGCAAGCCTCCAGTTGCGACACTTCAGTAGGTTTGCAGCATCTTCCTTAATACCATCCTCCCAACGTTTTATCGGTCTTCCAACCAGTCTATTCCCCATAAAACTTGTTGAAAGCCCCTTTTGTGGTGCTCGGTCTGTTGAGAGCCTTGGAGCGGCTCTCAGTGGTAGGCAAGAGATCTCAGGATTGTGAACTTTTTTATAAGCAAAAGAAACAACGTTTAATTTTACACCCAATTTTTTTTTTTCAGGAATCCAAAAAAAGCAAATTGTTTATTCACGAAAAGATACCCTTTTGTTACCACGATTATCAAGTTTTATTAATGAGTGGAGTCGATGAAGTGATTAGAGGTCCACGTGCCTGAATCAGATATTTTCAAAGTCCAATGTTTAACGGACTATAACTTTAAATTTAACAATAATCTCGGACGAATCAAAATTTAACTAGATCGGAGATCGCGGTCTGTAGATCTACGATGTTTTAACACTGAACACAGAGTGACCGAGAATGATCTTTAACTGAATCGGAGATCACGGTCTATAGATCTACGATGTTTTAACACTCAACACGGAATCACTGAGAGTGAGAGTATTTTGATATCTGTTTTCGCTTATAAAGGCGATATAGCTCTTTCCACTTCTTTCGATTCCACTAGATACAATTTGAATATAATCGTATTTGCTAGAATGTGTTTCCTTAGAAAGGGGGGTTTCTGGTTAATAGCTTTCATTTAGTTTCTAAGAACGGGATTAATTGCTTCTTTGATATTTGATAGATAAATGTTTTTCAGTTTCTTCAGTTTTGTAAACTGTCAATATTAGGAGATTGTTATCTTTTCTAAAGGTGGGATGAATATCTTTTGTTGTCTGCATTGGTCATGTAGTAATTCTTTATATCCTTATTTCATGGAATTTTTGGTTAGTAAAGTAAGTAAAGTGATCCCACAACAGGCCCGGAGACCTTTGGGGTAGTAGGAGGCTAAGGCTCCCACCTTTTTTCTACACAATCGGCTCTTTATATCAGCCGGGTTGTCAGCCCTGCGTGAGGGCCGCCTTTACCCCCAGAACAAGCGCCGTTAGAGGCTGAGTCGACCCCAAGGTCATAGTGCCGCCAGAGGGTTTGGGTCAGTTTAAAAATCCTGACCCCAACGGGACTTGAACCCTTGACTCTCCGGCTTGTAGCTCAGTGCCTTAACCACTACGCTATGGCGTGCCCCCTTTAAAGTGATCCCACAACAGGCCCGGAGGCCCTTGGGGTAGTAGCAGGTTAAGGATCCCACTTTTTCTATACAATCGGCACTTCATGTAAGCCGGATTGTCAGCCCTGCGTGACGGCCGACTTTACCTCCAGAACAAGCGTCTGGTACTCATTTCCATTAGACGCTGAGTCGACCCCAGGGCCATAGTGCCGTCTGAGGGTTTGAGTCAGTTTAAAAATCCTGACCCCAACGGGACTTGAACCGTCGACCCTCCGGCTTTTTTGGTTAGTAGCTGGTTGATTATAGTTTCTAAGAATTTGGGTCTATTGCTTTTGATATTTTTAATAGATAACTAATGTTATCTTTTCTTAAGGGGAATGATTATTTCTTGTTATTTGTATAGACTGCTAAATGGAAATAGTTTTTTTTATTATTTTGACAATACCCTTTGGGTTCCTATATTATTTGTTACTTGTGTAGCCAGGTAGAATTTTGACAATACCTCTTTATTCTATTATTTGTTATTTGTGTAGTCAGGTAACGTTTTAACAGTATTTTATTCTGGACAATGTAGATTAAATTTTGTCTGCATATATTTCTACTTTTCCACATACGTCCTTTATAGAGATATAACTAATATATATAATACTTTGGTTATTTATTGATTTATTCAATTTTAATAAACATTTTGTATGATTGTCATAATCTTTGTAATTTTCTGATTTTTATGATCTATTATAAGACATGTTTGTCTTATGGTATATTCTAATATATTTCGGAGCATTTTAGTTTCAGATCCATGCATATTAGAGTTGTATCTTAGTTTATATGTCTCCTATCATATTATTCGCTAGTCTTTGTACATGGTCAGCCCATTCTAATTTATTTAACTTAATAAAATTGACAAGGTCAGATTCATTGTATTAGTCATAGAGTTCTTTGTTGTATAGTATTCTACACTGACCATTAATATTTATTGGTCCAAATATTTTTCTGAGTACTTTTTTTCAAAATTATTTAGGGCTACCTGTGATCTTTTAATGAGGCTATATGTCTCACTACCATAAGTCAAAACTCTTCTTTTTAAACTTTATATAGCCTTATTTTGGTTGCTGAGTGTATGTTATAACTCTTCATTATTTTATGAAGTGTGTAATAAGCTTTGTTGGCCTGTTTGTCTTCTTTCTACTTCAATGTGTTGGTCGTTATTATCTGTAATACATGAGCCAAGATAGTTAAAATATTCCACAATGTCAAAACCTAATTCTTTTATGCTATTAGATTGCTGTTCTGTCATCGGTTTAACACCTATCTGTATCATAATTATTATAATTATTATTGTAATTATTACTAGTATTATTATTATGTATTATTAACCAGTATTTTAAATGGAGAATTGAAAAGTTTCAGTGAAAATTCCTTATGGAATGTCAAAATGGATTTAGGAAAGGACGATCTTGTATTGATTCAATATTTTCTGTTAAACTATTGCTTGAAAAAAGAAGAGAATTCAACTTAGAAACACATTTTGCTTTCATAGATTTTGAAAAAGCATTCGACACAGTCAAGAGATCAAAACTCTTAAATATATTGGAAGACAGAAATATACCAAATTTACTTCGGCAGAACATACAAAATATTTACAAAGACAACACCATAAAGATTAAATTAAATAACAGATTTTCTGAAGAAGGAATTATAAATCGTGGTGTGAGACAAGGCTGCCCCCTATCCCCAACACTTTTTGCAATTTATATCAATGAAGTAATATGTTGCTGGAACAAAACATATAAATTTGGAATAAGAATATCAGAAAATAGAAAATTAAACACCCTATTGTTTGCAGATGACCAAATAATAATAGCAAATTCCGAAGATAATCTACAGAAAGGTCTGTATGAACTTAACAAAATTACAAAAGAATATGGATAAAAGATATCTACAGAAAATACAAAAATTTTGGAGCAGGTGAATAATTTTACATATCTAGGATGCAATATCTCATATGAAGAAGAAAAGGATGTAAATGCAAAAAATCTAAATTTTTAAGAATTTTAGGGTTAATAAATTCTATCTTTAAGCCACAGTTAGTCCAAAAGCATTCAAGACTCAAAGTGTATAAAACACTGGCTCTTCCAACTCTTTTGTATAGTAGCGAAGTATGGACGTTGAAACAGAAGGATATACAGAGACTTAGATCTGCTGAAATGAGATATCTTCGGAGGACTGCAGGATACACACTACTAGATCACAAAAAAATGAAGATATCTTAGAAGAATTACACATGGAATCTTTAGAAAACAAAATTTCTGATTATAAGTCAAGATGGATGCAACATGTTCATCGAATGGAAGATCACAGAATACCCAAACAAATGTTAAGATATAAACCTGCAGGAAGAAGAAGACCAGGACGTCCACTCAAAAGACTTCTGGATGGTGTTTCTCTTGAGGCCGAAACAGGTCAACAAATGGCCTAAATTCATGAATGTACTATTATGATGATATTATTAACCAATTTCATATACATTATTAAACAAAAGTAATCAAATGTATTTTGAATAGTTGATTTATGGTAAACGAATTAAAAAGGTGATTAAAAGTTTTATACATAGATTCTCCTACTTCTTCCTCTTCTTGTTCTTCTAGCTCTACAGCATATCATGGGACCCGTCTCCTGTTAAGACACTCTTATACGCATCCCTGTCCAAAGCCACACTTTTCCATCTCCTGAACACGAGCTTTCACATTTTCCTTTCTACTCAAAGTACTTAGGGTCGGTTTACTAACATAGGTAACTGTATTACAACAGTATTTCAATGTTTAATGCATAGCTTAAACTGGCGTTATACAGTTACCTATGTAGGTGAAACTGGCCCTTAGAGGTAAAAGAAGAGGTAAAAGTTTCATCTGTGCACTTTATAATTTGATTTTATGTTTAGGATTAAAAATCCAACTGTCACATCTATATTGAATAACCACAATTTGGTTTGTACGGTGATTTGTTTCTGAGACTGAAGTTTAATATTCCATTTTTTATCTTATAAGTTATTATTAGGCCTAGGGTTTTTATATAACAAAAGATAAGATTTCAATGCAGATATTTGTGTGTGGAACTAAAACAACAGACAGTCAAAAGTCTAACTTCTCATTATAATATTCAACACTTTGTGTGAAACAAAAACAAAAGACAGTCTTAAGTCTACTTTAATTATACTACGTTGCAATCTTAACTTTTAGTACAAAAGAATCCTAGCCCTAGTAATTATATATCTGTAATTTGAACTTATTACATTTTTTGTCACAGTGATTCAGTAATTTCAGATAATTATTCACTAATATTTACATGAAGGACAAACTTCGTATCATATTTTCCTTCATTCTCAAATGTGAAAAATATAGTTGTAACATCTAAATATACAATCGTTACTGCTATAAAGTAAATATTCTTTTTTAAAAATTTGCTTAACTATTATGTTGGCCACAAGATGTCAGTCGGAACGATTTTCCGCTACCTCTAGTGTGAATTGAGAATTTTGCATATATAAGAAAAATATATATTTGTGTTGGGATACTTCGGTACTTCAGGTGGTTAGAGCGCAAAACGTACAGAGTTTAGAGTCTCGGGTTTTGAACCCGACTAAAGCATTGGTTTTCTTTTCATATCACATTTGCCTTCATTGGCAAATGTCAAAAATATGTTTATAATATATATATATATATATATATATATATATGACTTGACCAATATTTTCCTCACGGATTAGCCAACATAGGAAATTGTTTTGAAATTATCCTGTGTAGATTAATAATAATGATACATTGAGTTAATTTGAGAATTATACTTTTTATTCATATCCAGTGCAGTTGCTACATTTATTAATTCATGATTCATTATCAATATTTTATTTTTCGCTTAGGTTACTCTTAATTATTCGAACTTTTCTCGTTTGTACTTATTTTAATTGCCTGCTACATACTACCGAGTTCAGTTAAAAACGTACCTGAAGCTAGAGCGTTTATTCACAAACAAATACACTCACACGCACACATACGCATTCACACACTCTCATGTAGGCATATATATATATATTTATATATAATTATAATTACGATCATTTTCGATTTCTATAAGTAGGATCTAAGAAGGCATGTGCATATTTTTGACTATTTAACTCATGCCCCAAATGGGTCTCAATGGCCAATCACGTTTCAATGATTTCCGTTTTACAACCAATCAGAGTCGTGTTTCACGAAATATTTATCAGTGTTATAATTACCATATTAAAGAAAGCTCCTTCCTTTTTAATATTCTGAACAGGTCTGACCATTATTTTGCAGTGACTGAGCCTGTGAGAAATACGGCTACCAGATTGTATATATAGTGCATGAATGTCAACACAAGCCACATGCGGGAGTTAATATAAAAACATTTGTAGCAATTGATTATACCACCAAAAAAAGAAACCACTGTTTGCACTTTCTTAAATGTATTTTTTCCCAGGTAACAATCCAGAAAAATATAATTGTCATATTTACATCATACGACATCAGAAATGAATTAATAATACAGTTTGATGTGTTTCATTTTTCTCCACTAGAGAGTATTCTTACAATATTGCGTTCTTTGGCAATAAATAGTATGATCTGGTTGCAGTGATAAACAAAAGAAGCAGATGAAGCGTACCTATCGTTTCTGATTTGTTTTCAAACATCGCCGTTTACATTAAATATATAAATATTTTAAAATAACTACATTTAAATAATGATTTGTGAGTAAACAGCTTAATTTTATTCGTTAAATAGTCCTAACAAATGCCACTCCTGATTTCCAAATTCTCTAGATAAATTGGAAATCACTCGTGGCATTACTTATGATAAATATTTTATGAAAATAATCGCAGTGGCTTCATTCCTTCGGAATACATTTAAATAAACACACTGCTACTTTTGAAAATCAGTGCGGGATAATGCAAGGAGATGTATTATCTCATGTAATATTCAGTTTTGTGCTGGAGCACAAAAAAACTTTAGAGGCTGAAGAACTACAACTCAATGGTAATAAAAGCTGTTTGTTTCTGCTAATGATGTAAAATTATTACTCGATACCGAAGTGATATTAACGGCCAACACGCTCACTCTATTGAGTAACATTAATAAATTTTGGCTGGAACTAAGAATTCTAACAACAAGGAACAATCATTACAAAAAGTAAAATACAGACTAAATTCTGGAAACGCGTGCTACAATAAATTATAGGGACCCTATTCATCCCACTGTAAACAGATAAATCTGTTATCCTTTGAGATACACTATATAGATGCAAAATATGGATCTTGCTTTAAGTGAGAAATAAGTTTATCAGTGTTTGACACTAAAGTTCTTATTTTTATTGAGCCTTTCAACTCAATATTATATAGAAAAAATTTAATTTCCACTGCAATTTATATGTATAATAGCTTACCTAATTACTCGAAGAAAATATATGCACATGAAAAATTTAACAAGCTCCTATATAAGATATTAATAGAAAATGTGTTTATAGTTTTGAAGAATTAATTCTTAAAATGCAGGATAACGAAAATTAGAATGGATTGTAATAGTTGAAAAACTGAAATCTGTTCAGCCTAGGTTCTACATGAATATTCAATGCAAAAAATCGTTCTTCTTATTCAAAAATACTTGCAATTAGACAAGATAACTAAAGTGTCTTCCTAGAATCATTGACTCGTAGGTGGCTGGGGAGAGTCGTATTGCGTATTTGTCAGCAGTTCAAATAGATTCAGTTGTTGGTAAATATATGAAGTGGTTATTACGAACAATAAATACACTATGACTTATAGAATTAATTTAAATAATGTTAAAATTATTTTATCTAAATTTAAATGTTTATTTTGTTGAATGTTCATTTTGTATATATTTAATACTTTACTTTAAGTTTTATTTGTACTTGTGCTTTATTGTAAAAAATTGACTTGTCCCATATCATGTATACGATCAGTTGGATGAATAAATTGAATTGAATTGAATTGAATCTTTTTAACCCTTAAATTGGCTAAACACAAATGTCTTCTGTTAGTTATTTGAATGTGGCTGACCGCAGAGAAAAAAAATCTTATGTAACTGTTATTATTAGATATATTGTACAATTTGACACACATTTAAGTGGTTTCTTTTTGTTCGTTTTCTTCTGATGTATTAAAAATATTCAATTAATTAAACCAACTGATGTATCCAAATGGATACATTACGAATTTAAGGGTTAACGAAAGTGAGTCGAACAAACTGGAGATTCCAAAAGATAACATAACATAATCTTAATAGCAAACCAGATTTAATAAAACAGTTACGTATTGTGTTCTGCAATGGGCAGGACATGTTGCACAAATGGCGAATGACAGAGACGCAGTAGATACATAAAGAATTATATGGAAGAATAACAATATCCACGACTCGAAGGAAGTAGATTAAACAGGGGATTATTGGAAAACAGCTCAGGATAAGGAAGTATGTAGAGCTCATAACGGCGCGGCCATGAACCAACGTGTTCGGTAATACCAGTGAGTTAGTTATGTTCCTGAAACAGTGCAATAATATAAAATCCGTCTATGGAAAATTATTATTCTCACATGTCTCTTTTGAGATCTATTACCTGTTGAATTGGACTTTGGCATCTGTCAAGAGTAAAGAATAGGTGGACAACTGAGGTGCAAACATAAGTAAACAAAATTCTTCTCCATTCAAAATACTGAAGTAATTTTTACCTTTGGAATATCATAAATTAATGGGTAATTAACATTACTGTTACACGGTTTTTGAACTTTGCACTCTCATTCAACACAATATGTATTTAAGCAGGGCTAAAACACATTTATTGTCGTTTTCAGTTCAACAACAGACGAAACAACTAAAGAAAATAGAATTAATTCACTTCAGTATCAGTGATCGTGAGGTAGCTCCAGATGGAAAGGTATGAAATAACTATTATCCTCATCTTCTAGCTGTTCATGTATTTAGGCTGTTTGTCAGTTAGTTTCTCTCCTGAAACATCTAAGTGGAACATTCCTATTGGTTTACTTATACTTATTTAGAATCTCTGGTAATTCGCTTTACATTCTGTCCACATGTTATAGCCATTTAAAAAACTCCTGGCGCGACAGGCCTACAAGGCCCTTAGCCTACCAGCCGGCTGCTGGCCTCACATCCACTGTGTCAATCACAGATGTAGTTGATAATCAGCCAGTGTAGGGGTGACATGTGGTCACCATGTCGAGTCTCCCAGCCGTCATAGCTGGTTTTCACAACCTGCAGCCGCTACTTATTGTAGCTACCCAAATGCATCACGATGCTGGGGGGGGGGCACCGGTCCCATACTGGCCGAAATACCATGAGAAAATGTCTTCCCCCATGGAGACTCGAACCAGCGCAAGTCCCGTAGCTCTGTGCCAAGACTTCCTGCCTTAACCACTCGGCTACGGCGCGGGACAGCCATTTAGTTTTATAATTTGATTTGTCATGATTGTAGTTATTTTAAGTCCTGCTATTTGCTCTTAATTTTGCACTCTGACCACGTGTAACCCAACGTTTTTCTCATGTACAGCTTTTTAAAAAAAAAAAAAAAGATGGCGCAACTCTTGATGGTGGAAAGTTAAAAGTTTAAAAGAGCGATTCACACGAGCAAGTTGTTACATGTGCTGTCTCCTTTGAGGTCAAATCCGGCGGCATAAGGGTCCAATCATAGATTTATACCAATCGTTATAGAAAGAATTTCAAGAATAAATTTATTAATTGAATTTCTAAGTTAAGAGAGTTATCACATGACTGAAAGCAAGTAATGGTCTCTTAAACCAATCAATAGTAAATTAGTGTTTAATTCCGATGCAGTACGTATTTGTATCGTTCGTTTTAGTAGAACAGTCGATAAGATGCTTTCTTGCGACGATGCAGGTCCAGGTTCGATACTGGTCTCCATATTTTTTAATAACATAATTTTTTATAATGCCTACACTTTGCCAGGCTGCGTTATATAAATAAATTTGTATATGTAGGGAATTTAATTAATCAATGGAAATAGCTCATATATATATATATATATATATATATATATATATATATATAATGAATAACGATTGTCAAATCTCAATACTTTGTTTAATAAACACACGATATAACTAGATTCTTTTTTCCACTAATAATGTAAAATGCGTCTGATTAATTTAAATTAAGGCAAGTTAATATATAATTTCATTATACAAGTAAGTCCTGGAATATTGCATCGCTTCATACAGACAGCTTCTAGCAGGGAATGATTGTGATCTAGTGGAGTGAGCTTCTATTTCCCATGCAGGAAATCGCGTGTTCTATCCCGGTGTCATACTTTTTTTTTCTCCCTCGTCCTTATCTCAATTAATTTTCGTTGATTTGTTTTATTTTTTTGCTTTGTTTTATTTACATCATTTAACAAACTACTTAGGCCTATATACGCGAATTGATTTTCCATTGCACAACACACAACGAAATAGAACGGATTTTAGTTTTCTCAAATAGTTATATACCTCTGAACAAAACAATCATGCACAGGGGCGTCGTTCTGGGACTTTAAAATTACCTGTGCCCCAATAATTATTTCAAAAGCTGTACGTGATCCGATTTCTTTTGGTCTTATTCGTCAAGGATCTGACGGATTCATGTCCCACGATTCGCGAAAGTTCAGACGTATAGAAAAATTAGGGTACTATATAACATTGTTCAAGTCTTTTAACTTTTTCTAAAATTTCTAAATATGAGAGCACAATACGAATAATTAACAAAATCTTGAAGCCTTCCCCAGTACTGCGACTCACGAGAATCCATTTAAATCAAACCTTAGCTAGGCCACTACAATGTTACAGAAGCGAAGCTTGGATCATGTGTTGTATTGATTTCAATAGAATAATGACTAGTGAAATAAGATTTTGTAGATAAACACTAGACTGTACTCGTATGGACCAGAACAGTAATGAAGATATCATGCAAACACTTAAAATACAAAACACATCGCATTTTATAAAAAAAATGCCAGTTTCAGTGGAAAACTCACGTATAGTCAATGAATCGTAATAGACATTCAAGAGTCATGAACATGATTCAGTACTGTTCTCAAAGGAAGACATCATCGGGGCATCCTAGAAAAAGGTGGTGGATTTTTGTTTGGAAGATTGTACTGATTTTCTTTTTAATGTTGACTTGGTTTTCAATGTGCTTTACTATATGTTATTATTAATGGTAATATTTTCCTATTTCGTATGAAACGATGTTTCCTAAACAGCTGAACGTGTTTACTTGTTCGATTATTTTAGTATTAAAACAATTTCACTTATTATTAAACTTAACCATTTCAACGACATTGTATTTGTTTATTAAGTGTTATGTATCAAGTTGCGTTAGGAGAAAATAATAGTGGGCCTAGAATGATTTTTATAATCTCATGAGCCTTCTACTCCTAATGGTCGGATTTTATTGATTCTTTGAAAATATCTTACTCGTTTATTTCAAAGCAAATACCTACGTTCACGGTGAAAAATCGAACAGTCCGGTCTCTAGAATACTTGTTACATTTTAACTGATTTTGCTGGTTTACGAACCCTACCTTACTTTTCGTTCATTGATTCTTATATTCCTTTCATTACAACTACCTGAATATCTACATTGTTTGGGTTTAGTTCTTCTTCTTCTTCCTTCCAAGTATTAGGCTAAGGCCTGTTACGATCTTATAGAAAATTTTCCATCCAGCGTTTCATACGACGACCCAGAGATCTTCATCCTCTTGGTTATAATTATAAACAGCTTTGGGGATCCGATTTGAACTCATTCTTTCAAGATGGTGTTTCCAGTTTAGTTGGTACTGTTTAATATATTCCAAAATTGGCGTAGTCTTCAATTCTTTTAAGATATCGGTGTTCCTTTTCCGATCCCATCTGGTGTAACCCGCTATTCTGAGCATGAATCTCATTTCACAAGCCGTTATTCTGCATTCATGTTGTTTTTTTAGTGTCAATGCTTCACTACCATAGGTCAACACTGGTCTAGCCAAAGTGTTATATAAACGTAATCTGGAGTTTTTTTTTGTACAAGGGAGGTTTGATAACTTGATTAATAGTTCCCAAACTTTTATTATAACTAATAATTTTTTCAGGGATATCCTTTTCATCACATATAGAGAGATAATATCCAAGATATTTAAATTGGTTAAGTCTCTATAAAATTTTATTCTGAAGACAAATTGTACTTTGTACATGGCGCTTCCCATGAAATTTCGTAATATTAGTTTTGTTAATTGATATTTCCATATTAAATTTGGCACCTATTTTTTGTAAATTATAAATAGATCGTTGCAAATCATTTTCGGAAAGTGCCAGAAGAGCTAAATAGTCTGGTAAAAGAATAGAGGTTTAGTTAATAATATCATGTTGACCTAAATATATAGAGCTTTTCCTGTGGATTTCCTAAAAGATATTTTATGCAACTCTTTCAGTTCTGGCACATGTTCTGCCCATCACTGACTATGGGACTATACTGTTAATAATCAGGTTTCCCATAGAGATCATGTACGTGACTATAATGACATTTCCTTCATTCACCAATACGTTTTATATCTATTTTGTGCTAAAATTCATTCTCATAGACTCTCTAACATTCCTCCTTCCTTAAAGTAAGGAACCTTGTTTCGCATCCATGTAATATAATTGAAAGATTTAAGGGCATTTTATTTATATTTAATTTTTAGTAATACCTCAACGGAACACATCATGATTTTTTTAAAAAAAGTTGGGCATGACTGTTATGGCATACCTGTCTACAATTGAGCATAATATATTTAATTTCTGTCTGCTCTTCATTCCTTCTAAAATTTTCTGTTCCAAGGTATTTGAATTTACTCCCTACTTTAAAACTTCTCTCACTCCACTTATTTCTCATTTCAATATATTGCATTTTCATGTGTGACCACATATTTAGTTTTACTGATATTTATTTCCACTCCCAATTTCTTAGTGTTAGGGAATGTAATAGTACATGCTATTATTGGTTGGCACTTATGACCCCGTCGCTGTCGTCTAAAAGAGCTACATCATTAGTACACACCAAGAGTTTATTAATAGCATTGAGTTGTGCACCTTCTAAAGATTTTATGGCATGTTCTAATATAAAATTGAAAAGCAGAGAAGATAGTGAATATACTTATTTAAATCATTCCTAATTTCAAAAGTATCCGAAAACTGTCTGTGTACCTGCATCGTAATCATTCTATCATTTAGACACGACTAATAGCTGTAAGTCCAAATTTAAAAAAAAAGGAGTAGGGTGCGGATAGACAAACAGTTTTCAGATACACTTAAAATTCACAGTAAGTTTAAGTAAGTTGCGGTAGAATTTTATCTACAAACTTGCGGTTGTAAAACCGATTTCAAATATATTTGAAAAGCATTGTTAGGGTAGAATCATGATTGAGAATTACCTATAGTCGTGAAAGGGTTGACAAACTGTTTGAGATATCTTCAAAGTTCTAGGAAATTGTAGTAAGATGATGCAGTATTTCCTCTAGTAGGGTGTAGCAAACTGTTTTCAGATATATTCAAAATTCACGTAATTTGAGTTCAATGATGCTGTATTCCTCATTCAGGGTACGGGTAGTCATTTTTTAGATATATTTGAAATTCGCTGTAAGACAAAGTAATGTTATATAGTATTACCTCTAGAAGAGTGCGGGTAAGCAATATTTTTTCATATATCTTTGAAACTCATAGTGAGTTGTACTAAGGTGATGTTATATGCACTCTACTATTCAGTATTGTACAGATAATGCAATCAGAATTTAGAAGATCTTGAAAAAGTCTTATAGGATAGCCAGATGGAAGAGACCAACAGTTAGGCCAAGAATGAGATGGAAGAACATAATTAATCAAGAAGTGAAGAAGGTGATACTTTACAGGTAATTTACGAAAGCTTTTAGATTTCAGAGTATAATAATTTTTATTTTTACCTTTAATCTTTAATAACCTGTAAAATTCTGTTTTATTTTCAGAATGGTGGTTTGTCTTCAGCCAAGAACACTTTTTGATCTTGCTATCGATAATTACGTAGAGAAAATCATCTCTTTTTGCAACAATATGGCTGAAAGTAGAAGTGAAAATAAACTACACGAAGCTAGAGAAGGCTGCTTGCACCTCCAAAGTGAAATGTCCTCTCTTCCTGTTTTACTAGGTGATATAGTGAGGAACAAGATCATTAACGGTATACCAGGATATAAACGGCCATGCAAACAACTATTAGATTCTGAAGCCCGCACATATGCATTGACTATTATAATGGGGCAGAATATTCAGATCCTACATATTTACTTACACAAAGGTGCTCCTTATACAAGCCTATCTGTTCTAAATCCCCTTAATATTATATATAAAAAACTTCACACTTTGAATAATTTGAAAATTATCAGAATTAATTGTTATGCAAATTTCGATGATCGAGTAAAATTTCCTGTAAATTTAGAAGAATTTTCAATCCCATATTGCATTATCTCGGATGCAGCATTAGAAAACTTAGCAATATATTGTCCTAAACTCAAGCACTTGAATATCAAACATTGTTTAGGCATAACACCTAATTATATGAATAGCATTCCAAAATTTATAAACCTAGAAACACTTTGTGTGACAGCTGTAACTGTGTTAGGTGATGAATTTATGGAGCTTCTCAAACTTCTAAAGGAAAATAAACAACATAGCACAGAAAATAAGGTACCTACGTTGAAACGACTAGAATATAGTTACATTAAGTCTCACCACTTGCATTATATTTCTGAGAATTTCCCTCGTCTTGAAAGACTGGACATGTTCTATTCAAAACGAACTGATTTACATATTCTTTCCACAATAAGTCAATTAAAACAAATTGGTATAGAAATAGTTTCTGGAGAAATATTTAGATTTGAAAATTCACTCCAAATCTTAGATAGCAAACTGGTAGACCTTGATATAACATGTGATGAGTTAATGTTAGGAGGCATTGAAAATCATTCCTGGCCAATGTTAAAACGCTTATCGTTGAGTTTTAAGAGTTTGCAATTTTTAGATCCATTTAATTGTTTAAAATATGAATCATTATCACAATTTCCTGCAATTGAGAACCTTGAAATTTGCATGCGGGCCTATGAGAACGATGCATACCCTGTATTACACTATCTACTTTCAAAATGTATGAACTTAAAAAAAATGGTTCTTAGATTTCATTGTCATTATGGAAAAGAATTGTACGAATTACTTATAAAATTATTGGATGATATAAAGACAAAACAATTACAAAATTTAGAAATCATTAGAATTTTTCCACATCCTGAAGGAGACCACGATATCTTAGCAAAAAAATTGATATGTGTTTGTCCAAAATTAAGAGTAGTTGTTGGTTTGTCTCCAACTAGTCTTACGTATCAGTCTGTACAGTTTATAGCTTTTTCTATCATAGGTGCATTCGATAGAATACATTTTACTTCATAAATATAATTTTCCAAAAGTGCGGTATTCTGATCATATTGATTACGACGTGATACTCACCACATTATTAAAGCTTAAATTATATGCTTTGTTTTGTATTAAAATAAATATTAGCTATTATAGGTATATACAGTATTGTTAGATGTATAATATGTACCCAATTTTGCCTACGCGGAAAAGAAAATATGAAGCGTAGCTTCTAAGCTTTTCTAATGCTCTTAACGCTAATTATTTTATTTAATTTTATTTAAGCCAAAGATAAATAAAGTATCAGAGCTATTTGTATATTTGAAACCTTAAGCAATAAAATACCTTTATGAGAATTTTCTACGTAATTAAAAAAATTAGAAACAGATATATCAATTATATAGACTACTATAAAAATTATAGAAAAACTTGGTTCCGAGTTATTCGCAATTAAAATTTAAAAAAAGGTATAGTGAATTATCCTGTCTCCATTTTCCTGCACATGACTTGTGACTATAAAGAAATAAAAGATTTAACAATTTTTTCTAACAGATAGTAGACAGTTTATGACATTTTTACACTTGTGGCCCTCATCTTCCCAAATAGCAACATGCCTACGCCTAGAAATTACGCTTTCCCAAAGCTCATAACGCTATTTATTTTACTTTTTTTAGCCACAAAAAGATATAATATCCAAGCCATATGCAATAAAATCTCTCTATGAGAATTCTCTAACGTTAAAAAAATCGTAGGACATATAAAGCAATTTTATAGCCTCCTATCATATAGATAAATTTAACATAATTGTGTAAGACTGATGAAATATCAAAAGAACGTATCTGTAATCTTACATTAAATAATTTTCAAATCTGTATGGTCTTAATATAATTTTTGCTAAACTAATGTACAAATCGCAATTCTAATTGTTATATTTTTATAATAGATGATTCATTGTGCATTTCTGATAGATTTATGTTTATGATTATGTATGAATAATAATTATGCATTTTTCATGAATGTTAAATTGTAAAAAAAATTCTGAATAAATTCAACGTTTATATTGTAAAATATTTTAATTAAACAATATGTTTCACTTTAGTATTATTTATTTACATTTAGTTTAGACGGTTGCTCTTTTGACAACTGATACCTCTTTCCTCCATGTAGTTATAACTTGTTTATAGAGTTTAGTTATTTTATTTAGGCCTGATATATAGGCCTACTGTGTATATTCTTGTGAATATGGTTTTTAAATGTACTATATTTCTTTTAAAGGCTTTATGTTTGCTGAAAGATACGAGTATCTAATCTGTTAAAAACACCAACAACATAGGGACATTATAAAAGAAATTCCAAAATAGGTACATAACAAAATTTATATTAAATAAAATGCTGCATAATATTTCCAAAGATTATTCTAAGAATTGTATTCATAATTATGGACGAAAGTGAGACGAACAGACAGGAGAAGTCGAAAGACTATATAACAGTAAGCTACATGGTATTTATACAAAAACCAAATTTAATAAAAACGGTTAAGTCTTGTCCGCTGCGATGGGCACGGCATGTGGCACGAAATTGGAAATAAAGAGGGGAATTGAAATGTTTTGTAAGAAAATCGGAGGAAAAACGGCCAAATGGTAGTCAAAGAATGAGATCGGAATGTAATATTAAGCTCCCTTTGAGGGAAGTTTTGTAGCCAGGGTATCATTGGAAAATATTAGTTTGGAATAGGGATGCATGGATAGATTGTGTCGAAGCTGCAACGAAACAATGGGTTTGATAGTGCCAGTGAGTTAATTACTTAACTTCCTGGGACATTAAATTAATAGAAAATGCATTAATTAAAATAATAATTACGAATTTTGTACCTGATGAAATGTTTGCACATGTCTCTTGTTGTTTTACTACCCGTTGAACCATGGTCCAAGTGTAAAGAACAGGCTGAGAACTGAGATGCAAATCATAAGTAGAATAAAATTCGTATCTATTCAAAATATAGAAGTAATTTTGATTTTTGGAATAAGATTAATTAAATGGTAATTGATGTTACCGTTATTCACTTATGAACTTTGCACTCTCGATCAAAGATGTTTCTCCTTCATGTATAAATATATTCCCTGATTCCAGGAGGTTTTAGATATTCCTCTACCTCATCTTCCCTCAGATTTCCATTCCAAAACAGATTTTGGTAGCCGATCCTCCTCCATTCGCTGGACATGTCGGTACAACTTAATTGCTGAGTTTTAATATAATCTAAAATAGTGTCTTCATTTTCTCCCTTATAACTGAGTTTCTATTTTTTTCTCTTCTTGAAATGTATGCTGCCCTTCGTATAAAATTCATTTCCGTTGCCACAAGATACTTAATTGCTTTTGTTGTTAATGGCCAAAGTTCTGCTCCATAATTAATGATGCTTCTAGCAATATTATCGTATATAATCATTTTATTTTTATTACTTATACGTTTATCCGACAATATTCCATATCAGGCAAACAATTGCAAGTTTTTCTTTAATATTTATATTTCTTATTTCCTCATCATAACTTCAATTTTTATTTATTTTAATTCCTAATTATGTGATCTCAATACAAGATTCTAGTCTCCGAAATAAAATTTGTTCTGATTCAAATACCTAGGAACAATAATCACAAATAGGAATAAGATGCACAAAGAAATTAAACATAGGCTCAATTCTGGAAATGCGTGCTATTATACATTGCAGAGACTTTTGATGTCCCAACTCCTTTAAAAAAAAAAACGGTAAATTGAAAATATATAAAACTATTGTTCTACCAGTTATATTATATGTGTGGGAAACATGACCCTTACATTAAGGGAGGGAAAGAGATTACGACTATTTGAGAATAAAGTACTTAGGAAAAATTTGGACCAAAGAGAGATGAACAGACAGGCGAATGGTAAAGATTACATAACAATGATCTACATGGTCTTTATAGGAAGCCTGATATAATAAGAACAGATAAGTCTCGTAGACTGCGATGGGCAGGACATGTTGCTCGTATGGGGAATGGACGACGTGCATGGAAGCTTCTTGTAGGAAAGCCAGAAGCAAAACTCCCAGTTGGTAGACCAAGAATGAGGTGGGAGTATAACACTAACTATGATTTGAGGGAAGTAGATTATAGAGGGAATGATTGAAAGCATTAGCTCAGGATAGGGATGTATGGAGAGGTTATGTCCGCGCGGCCATGAGCAGAGGGGTTTTGATAATGCCAGTAAGTAAGTAAGTTGACCAATTGATAAATATTTTGTTTTATTCGTGTTGAAGCTGAATCCCCCTTTTTCATATTCATCTATTGATTTTCTAGTCATATATTCTACAAAATTATAGAATAATAGGAGAAATATCCGGGTAATCAATGAAGATACCCATGATCGTAGGCTTTGGAGATTTGGCACGGGAAGACGCGAGCAGCTGTAAAAATCCCAAGATAGATAGAGAGATGAAAAACATTCTTGGTATTAGTTAATAATATAAGATTGACATAAATATATCTTGTTATTCTTCCTTCCAAGTATTAGACCAAGGCCTGTTACGATCCTATAGAAAACTTTCCCTCCAGCGTTTCATAGAACGGCCCAGAGGTCTTCGTCCTCTTGGTATATAATGATAATCAGCTTTGGGGATACGATTTGAACTCACTCTTTCAAGATGATGTTTCCAATTTAGTTGGTACTCTTTAATATATTCCAAAATTAGCGTGGTATTTAATTCTTTTAAGATATCGGTATCCCTTTTCCGATCCCATCTGGTGTAACCTGCTGTTCTGCGCGAATCTCATTTCATAAGCCGTTATTGTGCTTTCATGTTGTCTTTTTTAGTGTCCATGCTTCACTACTACAGGTCAACACTCATAAATATATAGAGCTATTATTTGTTTAACTACCCAAATTCCTCACGAGGCTGGGTGGCCACCGGTTGCCCGAAATTCCATGATAACATCACAAAGCTTCTCTGGGAGAAATTTTAAGGTAGGTCTCGGCATGCATTGTTTGACAGTTCCTTGTCAGTAACCATATATTTTCAAACCTATGGATTACCAAGTAAACTATTTTTCCTAACAAGAAATGAGAAAGGTGATATAAATATGAAAGGCGATATAAATAACTGAATGAGAAATGAAATGACATGAAGAGATGTGAAAGGGGAATTTTTTTAGTGTTTATTGGATGAAATTCCGAAAACGGGAGAATCCTTAGAAACACCTTAAAAATCCAGGTATGCACCAATTAAAACCCATGTCGAAACGCCAGGTTTTGAACCTAGGATCCCAGTTGGGGCAGACGCACACTAGCTACGCATCACCGAGATCTAATATATAAAAATGTTTGTTTGTTTGTTTGTTTGTTTGTTCGTACTTCATGCCCGGCCATACCGTTGATCAGATTGCGATGGGGCTTTTTGCAAAATGTTCAGGAGATTCCCGGGATAAACATAGGTTATAAGAGAGTTGTGATACTAAACTCCTACACCCTTAATAATCGCCCTTTGTAGTGGAAAACGTGAAAAAAGTAGCTCTTTGGACGCTTAAATGGCTTAAGATGCCTAAACCATAACAAATACACAAACTTAATGTACACAGAATTGAATATCTCAAAAATATGTACAAAAAAGTCCCGAAGCATATATTTGTCTCTTACGGATAACGCACAATAACCATTTTTGTCTTTCATTGATGCCAAGAAGATGGAGACAAGTACGTAGACCTGTGCAAGCATAGCAGCACATGGCGGGTATTATTTTAGGGATAACTCACAAAAACGAATTTTGTCTTTTAGCTCTTTTATGCCAAGAAGATCGAGATAAGTAGATTCCCGGGCAATACCTGGTAATCAGCACGGGGAATCTTAAAATAATTACAATATACATTTATAATTATTTTTCACTGTACTTATTCACCTAATCATAAGAAGTAGATACAATCATTTTTGTCTTTCAGCTCATTTATGCCAAGAAGATCGGGAGAGTAGATTCCCGGACAACGCCAGGTAAACAGCACGGGATATCAAAAAATAATTACCATATATTTTTTTCCCCTTCACTTATTTAACTAAACAAAAAAACACATTAATTTTCATTTATTTAGGTATAAGAGCGCACGCCGGGTATTAGCTTGTGGCTTATATAAATATACTCTTTTATTTTGTTGAGAAGAATTTAGATCAGAGATTCGCGGGGTTAAAGACTGCCTTTTTAATAAAATGCTACCAACTACTAACGAATATAACAAAAGTATCGCCATTTGATTAAAATATATAGAATGGAATAATGAAACATTTACAGCACATCGATCAAAGAAACCTTGTAGCAACGAAGAGCATGTAAAAAGTGTTTTTTAATTGAAAATAACCATGTTATAATAAAAATTTTAGCTTCGTTTTATAATGAAAGCAAAAACATAATAGAATCACAATACATGTAGCTCTCTTTTTTTTCTTCAGGCAACAGAGAACATTTTTTTAAAACAAAAAACTCACGGCAAAAATACAACAAAAAGCTTTAGGAATCACAATCCTGTTTTTATGTGAACGCTACAAAATAAAATAGCCCTAACGAGGATTGTTCCTGATAGTGATGGGAAAATAGACCCCTTCAGGCGTCTGACATTATATTCACATTTCTAACCTGGTAAATTTTTCTCTCTTTTATTATTTTTATTGTAGGAATAAATAAAATATTTAATACTTTAAAACCTATTCCAGGAAATATTCATAAAATTTAAATGTATGTCTATCCTCTTAGCGAATTCCAAGAAATTGAACTGTTTATGTTGTTTCCATTAAACTATTTTTGAAAAGAAAAATTAGACATTCACCAATACAAAATAGTAGAAATTGAAAATTACTATGGCAAAAATGTATGTGTATTTATATATTACAACTATCCATCCATAGTAATTCTGCCCAAGGGCAGATCTTTCACTGCAATCATAGCAATTTCATGCTATGCTTTGCAGCTTTACTAGGGAATTGTAGGTGTGGTAGATTCCCGTTGCTTTCCACACCGGTGAAGGATGATAATGATAAGGATGATGATCATATGATTTCGGGGACCGTTTGGGCCTTAAAGTTTTCCTGACACTTGCCTTACAGGTGAGGAAAACCCCCGATAAAAATCTCACCCAGAAAAACTGTCCCGACCGGCGATCGAACCCGGGCTCGCTGCGTGACAAGGCAGCACGCTACTCGAGATTACAGCGGTGGACTATTAGAACTATATACAATAATAATTAAAAATGTGAATGAGATGAACAAAGAAATTAACATATGCACAATATAACATCCCACGACATTTCAAATCTTCACATGCAAATCAATACGGACAGGCACAGGCACAATTAGAAATATTTAGCTATATTTTCACAGGGACATAGTAATGATATATAATTTTAAAATACATTAGGTTACATGCATGGAGTTCAAATTCATAAATTAAATATAATAGACATAGGGGACATTGTGTGTTTTGTTTACACAGGGGATGACAGCAAACACTTTAAGACGATAGCAGACAACCACTTTCAGAGAATTCCGTACGTGCTAGTTACCGGATTTCAAAATTGATTGCTGAAAAATCATATCAAATCTAAAACATTCTCCAGATTAAACGATGACATCCTTGGCTCAATATTACGTCTCTCTACGAGTACTATTAGCCTGACATAGATAAATTAGTGTCAGCGGTCTACTACGCGCCCTTCAAACGTTTACACAGATATACGTAAATTACGTACGAATGGGATTAGTGCATATGTTTCAGGTTGTAAGGTTCCGCCGACACTGATACTGCATGGAACGCCGAGATGACAATAACAACAGTCTTGAGTTCAATGAAAGGTGGAATGAGGAATATGTCATACTACTCCTCATTCGCCAGCTCCCCATGCCTGGATTAATACATATGACGTAATCCTAAGGGAAAATACATAAATAATTGTCCTGGACAGCCCTGTAGTTGGTCGTCATCTGATAAGAGATCAACTGGGGCAGCTTGAAACAGCAACAAACATGAATACTGTGTGACGTATTTGAAACCGCCGTACACACTTGTGTTGCGTATTCATAACGCGCGTATAAACTGCCTATAAAATGTGTTATGACATTCACTGCTCGTAAAATAAACCTTCCGCGTTCATACCTAGTTTGTTACCCTATGTGATGAACATTCTTACTTTGTGTTATATTTATGTGCCTTCAAAATGTTCATATCACACCGGATAATTTAATATCTGAAAGTATTTGCTCAAAATAGGAAGTGAAAATTCTGCTTCAGAATACAGTTAAGAAGAACTATAATTTTATTTCTTAGAATCTAATATGACTATTGGGCGATAGCGATGAGATACTGAAGGCCAACACGCACACACTATTGATTAACACTAAGAAATTGGGACTGGAAGTAAATGTCAATAAAACTAAATATATGGTCATACATAGAAGAAAAACATTATAAATTAGGGAAATTTTGAGGATGTGGCTGAATTCAAATACCTAAGGAACAATAATCACAAATAGGAATGAGACGCACATAAAAATTAAACATAGACTCAATTCTGGAAATGCGTGCTATTATCAGAGACTCTTGACGTCCCAACTTCTTTAAAAAACGTTAACATGAAAATATATAAAACTATTATTCTACCAGTTATATTATATGGATGCGAAACATGGACTCTTACTTTATGGGAGGAAAGAAGATTACGAGTATTTGAGAATAAAGTTCTTAGGAATTTTTTTGGCCCAAAGAGAGATGAACAGACAGGTGAATGGAGAAGACTGTATAAGTTAACTACATAGTCTTTATAGGAAGCCAAATATAATACGAACAGTTAAGTCCCATAGACTGCGATGGGCAGGACATGTGGCACGAATTGAGAATGGAAGAGGTGCATGAAAGCTTCTTGTAGGAAAACACCCAGTTGGTAGACCAAGAATGAGGAGGGAGAATAACATTAACTATGATATGAGGGAAGTAGATTATATTTTTAATTGCATTGTAAGCCTATGTTTTTCCTTTACATAGATTTAGGCGCTCTCCCCCTACGGAGAAGAATTTGAACCTTACTAATATAGTTACACTTGTTTTCGTATAGATGTCATTTTGAGTGGTCCGTGGTCAGCGTTCCGCCTCTTACTGACATCTAGGAAACCAAGGTAGTACTAGGATGGGAAAATTCGGTAAATTTTGTTTAGAGGCGTTTTCATTCTGGCTTAAGGATTTTTTACGAGCCTGAAAATCTTCAGACTCGGGACCCACGGCTTAAAGTCCCTCCCGCAGGACTTGCTCCTTGGCCTTTTCCGTCCTAAAAAATCCATCGACCCCGGCCGGGTTTGAACCCGCGACCCTCGTGACCAGAGGCAAGGAGCATAACCACTAGTCCACCGCGGCCGATAAGTAGATTATATAGGGAATAGGCCTATATTATAATGGACATTAGCTCAGGATAGGGATGTATGGAGAGCTTATGTCCGCACGGCCATGCACCTATGGGATCGATAGTGCCAGTGAGTTAGTTAGTTAGTTAGAATCTACAGTAATATGAATTTAGTCGTAAACTATAATAGTTTTAAACCTATTTTTAATAAAACTGTATTAAAAATATTGTAAAAAAAGTATATTTTGCCTAGGATATAATAAATTAAGTTGAAGTGAGAAATCCTATTCCTAGCCTCAATCAACCGGCAGTATACGATCTTAAATTACCCTTGTCAGATGAAAATTTAACAAAATTTGAGGGAAGTAGATTATACAGGGGGTGATTGGAAAACATTAGCTCAGGATAGGGATGTGTGGAAATCTTATGTCCGAACGGCCATTAACCTAGGTTCTATAGACCAGTAAGTTAGTTAATCCATATTTTTCATATTCGTCTATTAACTTCTTAATTACATGTGAAGAATAATCTATATCCATCCATCCGTAGTAATTCTGCCCGAAGGCAGATCCTTCACTACAATTTCATGCTTTGCTTTGCAGCTTTACTTGGGAATTGTACGTGTGGTAGCTTCCCGTTGCTTTCCACACGGTGAAGGATGATAATGATGATGATAACGATAAGGATGATGATGATGATGATGAGATGGCCATATGATTTCGGGGACCGTTTGGGCCTTAAAGTTTTCTTGGCATTTGTCTTACACGTGAGGGGCACGCCGTAGCGTAGTGCTTAAGGCACTAAGCTACAAGCCGTAAGGTCGAGGGTTCGGGTCCCGGTGGGGTCAGGATTTTTAAACTGACCCAAACCTTCTGGCGGCACTATGGCCCTGGGGTCGACTAGTCTCTACGGAAATGAGTACCAGACGCTTGTTCTGGGGGTAAAGGCGGACATCAAGTCCCGAGTGTCTAGAAAAAGTGGGAGCCTTAACCTCCTACTACCCCAAGGGCCTCGTGGGATCACTAGATACATGTTCTTAATTGCTTTAACATAATCTGATATTCTCTGCCTATTTGGTAACACAATATATACAATACTTAGATTGCTTATGGTGATACAGTTTGTCTATAACGTGCAAAGTCTTTGTTTTTAATAAATTTTGAAAAAATGTTGTAGGTGTCTTGAGAGTAGCCTATGTATTGTATGTAGTATACATAGAGGGCAGTGATTTTACTTCTCACATGCGTTTTGTAGTATGTAATATTACAGTATAGTTATTTAGGTTCGCAACCCTGAAATGTAGGAAGTTGAACTTTCAATCATTGGTCGCCATTGCTGTAAGTACGACAAAACGCACTATCGCGCAAAAAATATTTTTTCTTGTGCTCTATCGTCCATCAATTGTATTGTGAATCTCGAAACAGCACGCTTTTTTATATAAAAATTCAATTTAGAAACATGTACCATCTGTGTTGACTTGACAAAGGAATCTAAAGCAATCGGTATATTCTCTCTGAAATGGTGTTAATTTTGCTGAACAATGTACGTGGCACACATGAGTGTAATTGAACGGCGGTTTATTTCTGAGATCCGGGAATCTAGTAGTTAACAGAATTATCTAGCACCAACACGTCATTGGAGCTTCATTTACATGTCATTTCCTATCAACAGGGGGCAGAACAATCTCCATAAACCTCCCTACATGACTGTCCATAACCCAAACTGAATAAAGTATCTTATAGGCCTACTCTAAATATCTTTCACATTTCAGTTTCCATCTTTATTGAAAAGGTTGAGGAATAAAAAAAAAATGAATTACAAATATACAGGATGTTACCGAAATGAGTGCAGATTTTTCTTGTGGTGGTAGGGAACGTCCATACAAGTATTTTAACACAATGAACCTTGGGTCGGAAATGTATTGTTGTGGGTCTACAGAATAAAACAGCATTTAAAATTGTTGTTAACACACTGTTGTTTATTTATTAATTATAAGAAAAATGGGTTGGAAATGGCTACCATTGACCTGGATGTACAGCTCCAGAGCTTGTAGCAAGGGTCGTGGCAGTGGCTGCGGGAGCTTCTTAGAATTCATCAATCCGAGGAGAGACGCGCGGAGCTGTGCATCCAGGTCAATGGTTGCCATTTTCAACAATTACTGTAAAATAACATGTAATACCTTCTATTTTTCTTAGAATTAATAAATAGACAACAATGTGTTCAAAATTTTAAATGCTATTTTATGTTAGAGATTTTTTTTAGATTTATTTATTTAGCCTGGTGGAGTTAAGGCCATGTGGCCTTCTCTTTCACTCACCAGGGCAAATATATATTACAACAGAATATAACAATCACAATGAACACTAATATTAAATACTAAATAAAAATTTGATCAAAAAGATAATATCTATTATATTACGATCTATAATGCAACTAGTATACTGTAGACTCACAACAATGCATTTCCGACCCAAGGTTCATTGTGTTAAAATACTTGTATGGATGTTCCCCACCACCACACGAAAAATCTGCACTCATTTCGGTAACATCCTGTATATAATGTTAGACATTGACAACACCCTCACAATACTGTACAGGGAGAACGACCCAGCAAAAATAAACATACTTAAAGAGAATGAAATTTTGAAGGAAACCAAGAGCAACCATCTTTTTAACGAGAACACGCCCAGTACGTTCAATCTCATGTATCAGATCATCAATATAGTATCAGTATTTCATTATGGTCAGCAAGATAAAGACCTGTCTCCTACTCCTTCTGCTGATGATGGAACTTGACCCGAAAGGCCTACAGAGAATCAATAGTTTTTAAAGTTGAGGCGACGGACCTATTAGGTAACAATTTTATAATTTTATACTATAATTTTAATTATATATTTTACTTTACATCTTCGGGTTGCTAGCGATAGTAAGGATAAAGTAGGCCTAATCACACTGCAGACCTTAGGAAATCCTTAGGGTGGTATGAGGTAAAGGCTCCCATTTTCTAGACAATCAGCACGAGATGTCAGGCGGGTTGTCAGCCATTCATGACAGCTTCTTTACTCCCAGAACAAGCATCTAGATATTATCCATGTTAGAAGCCTAGTGGCCTTAGGGATTGACAGTATGTTAACTGATGTGTAATTTATGTTATTGATATCATTTTCTATTATTTGAAGATATCTGATGTTTCTAGAAGCTTTAAGTCAATTTAAAAATTCTGAGACCATCGAACTCTTGTCAACTTCGCTATATTTTTTTGCGTTATTATTTTTCTTTTTAGTCTCTTTCTTCTTCTTCATCCTTCCAAGTATTAGGCCAAGGCCTGTTACGATCCTATAGAAAATTTTCCCTCCAGCGTTTCATAGGACGGCCCAGTGATCTTCGTCCTCTTGGTATATAATTATAAACAGCTTTGGGGATCCGATTTGAACTCATTCTTTTGATCCTTCCGGGAAATTCTCGTATAAGACTTGAAAGCATAATAATAGTCCCTTCGATTGGTTGCTGACCAAAGGAAGGTAAGACCAGTGATGGGGCTGCCATCTTATAGCCTCTGGTCAGGCTTTTCTGGAGAAGAAAAGAAAATAAAGGAAAGAAGAAATGGAAGAAAGGAAAGAATCCCTAGCCCTCGGATGTCCTAATAGCGTCGGGGTCGAAAAAAACAAGAGTTAACCAAGAGAGGTTAGATAGTAAATTTAAAAGATTGCAAAACACAAATAAGTGGAAGAAATGTTTTGCTCAGCTTGGGCACCTTGTGATCGCCATCCACATATCCCCTAGATGAGGACCCCTGAGGGGTTTCTTTTTAGTATCTAATTATATTATTATTATTATTATTATTATTATTATTATTATTATTATTATTACTTATTTTATTTAGCACGTACAGCATAACAATTATTCACTATATCTTACTGTGCTCAATTAATATACCGTAATTCCCCTCCACATTTCTCTGTCATTCCAATCTCCATGACCCAATCATTTTTCCCTCATGCTGCTCAAAACACCAACAATTACTATTATTATTATTATTATTATTATTATTATTATTATTATTATTATTATTATTAAATAGAAAAAATAAGAAATACTGTCATTCGAGGAAAATAAATATTAGATATTCAATAGTAGGTTATATAAGATACAAGCAATTAAATTGGTATGGGCATGTACGATGAATGCAAGAAGGAAGGTTACCCAGAAAAACATTGGAGTGCTGCCCACCTAGAAGAAGAAGGAAAGGAAGATCCCGAAACTCGTGGATTGAAGAAATAAGAACTGGAATGAGAACAAGAGGACCGGAGGACAAGGAGTGGCTGGACAGAGACGAGTGGAGAAGAAAAATAAAACTTTAGGCACAGAAAGATGTGTAAACATTAAAAATTTGTATATAAATAAAAATTATTATTATTATTATTATTATTATTATTATTATTATTTTATAACTATTATTTTTATTGTAATAAACGTAGGCCTAGTGGTAGATCTCCCTCATCCCTTATATAGTACTTTTGACAACCATTCCAGTACAGCCTACAGCGATATTTAGAAAGATACATTTAAAAAAACAATATTTTTATCAAACAGATTTCCATGCTTCAGGCAGATAAATCTGAACATTGTATGCCCGGTTATTAGAGATGAAAAAAATAACAGATATATGTGGCCCTTACCCAAAATACAAATGTCATTTTGAAAAAGGTCAATTTATATTATTGTTCACTGAGAAGTGGACGTGTTCTTGTCGCCAGACGTGCAGATCATGCTAAAGTCCGTAAATTATCTCGATAAAATTGAGACGGTATGCTAGCTAACAATAGGCTTTGATCTCAAAAGAAATTTCTGCTTTATCGACGCTTCCTGTGTAATATTAAGGACATAATATACGAGACTGGGAGGTTGAAAACATTCCTGGAAGCTCTTTATCATCCTCAGGCGGCTATGAACTTTATGCTGAAGGTCCTAAACCTTAAGGTCTGTTTCTTTAGTAAAAGGCGGTCAAAACCCCCACAGTCTAATACAGCAGAGCATAGAGGACACTGTGTAAATATATGACGTCATTAAACCGTCTTTCCACCAGATTCACCAGCACACAATGAAGGGAATAATGAGAGTAAGTTTAGATGAAAAGAAAGAGAGGGGAAACAATTCTTGGTAAATGTCTTGTATCGGGGGAATTACCCGAGCTCGAATATGAGAAAGGGGAAGAACATGTATCACTTATACGAATCTATGGAAAACTTAACAAAGCAGGTGGATACTCCTCTAATTTCATTCGAAAGTGAACACAATTTCTATACTGTTTCTCTGTATAAAATAATTCATTCGTCCATTTAATATATTCCTCAAGACATAAATCATTTTGCACATATAATAAATTTGCGCTTATACAGTATATATGTATATATATATATATATATATATATATATATATATGGAATGGTAAGAAAAATAAATGCCTGGACGGGATTCCAACCGGGATCTCTGAGTATGTACCTCAGCGTGATATCCATTTTGAATTGGATTCGCCTGGTAGTGTAATGGATATCACGCTGAGGTACAGACTCAGAGATCCGGGTTCGAATCCCGTCCAGGCATTTATTTTTCTTATCATTCCATATTAAGCTTGCATTGCTCAATGTTAAACATTTAATTATAACATATATATATATATATATATATATATATATATATATATATATATGAATGTTTATTTCTTTGTTTGTTTGTTCCTACTTTATGAGCGGTCATACCGTTCATCCGATTGTGATGGTGCTTTTTGCAAAATGTTCAGGTAATTCCCCGGATGAACATAGGCTATAAGAGAGTTGTGATACTCAACTCCTACACCCTTAAAAATCGCCCTTTGTAGTGGAAAACGTGAAAAAAGTAGCTCCTTGGACACTTATATGCCTTATGCTGCCTAAACCATAACAAATACACAAAATTAATGTACAAAGATTTGAATATCTCAAAAAGCTCTACAAAAAATTAAATGACAGCATATGTTTATCTCTTACGGATAACTCACAATAACCATTTTTGTCTTCTTTTTTTTATTATTGATTCCGTACATCTCAATGATGGATAAATCATATTTGAAGAGAAAAATTATACGCTCAGACCGGGACTTGAACCCGGGACCCTTGGTTCTCTAGACCAAGTGCTCTACCAACTGAGCTACCTGAGCAAGTACCGATCTAAACGCAAATCTTTCTCTATATACATTGTAATTCCCATCCACCAAATGCTGTGAAGCCATGCTTCTATCTTGCAAATGGCGGCTCCTTTATTAAGAAGACATATTTGGGAATTATACATTACAGCCAGTACGGCTTTTTCCAAGTTTTTATTATTGATTTCGTACATCTCAATGATGGATAAATCATATTTGAAGAGAAAAATTATACGCTCAGACCGGGACTTGAACCCGGGACCCTTGGTTCTCTAGACCAAGTGCTCTACCAACTGAGCTACCTGAGCAAGTACCGATCTAAACGCAAATCTTTCTCTATATACATTGTAATTCCCATCCACCAAATGCTGTGAAGCCATGCTTCTATCTTGCAAATGGCGGCTCCTTTATTAAGAAGACATATTTGGGAATTATACATTACAGCCAGTACGGCTTTTTCCAAGTTTTTATTATTGATTTCGTACATCTCAATGATGGATAAATCATATTTGAAGAGAAAAATTTTTGTCTTTCATTGATGCCAAAAAGATCGAGACAAGTACGTAGATGCCTGTGCAAACTTAGCAGCACATGGCGAGTATTCTTTTATGGATAACTCACAATTTTGTCTTTTAGCTCATTTATGCTAAAGAAGATAGAGATAAGTGGATTCCCGGGCAATACCGGGTATTCAGCACGGGGAATCTTAAAATAATTACGATATACATTTATAATTATTTTTCATTATACTTATTCAACTAATCATTTTTTTGTTTGTATTGTAAGCCTATGTTTTCCCTTTACAGAGATTTAGGCGCTCTCCCCTACTGGGAAGAATTTGAACCATACTAATTTAGTTACACTTGTTTTCGTATAGATGTCATTTTGAGTGGTACTCATACTAACATCTAGGAAACCAAGGTAGTACTAGGACGGGAAAATTCGGTAAATTTTGCTTAGAGGCCTTTTCATTCAGGCTTAAGAATTTGTTACGAGCCTGAAAATCTTCAGACTCGGGACCCACGGCTTAAAGTCCCTCCCGGAGGACTTGCTCCTTGGATTTTTCCGTCCTAAAAAATCCGTCGACCCCGGCCGGGTTTGAACCCGCGACCCTTGGAACCAGAGGCAAGGAGCATAACCGCTAGTCCACCGCGGCTGATTGAACTAATCATAAGAAGTAAATTAATTTTTGTCTTTCAGCTCATTTATGCCAAGAAGATCGGGATGAGTAGATTCTCGGAAACGTCGGGTAAACAGCACGTCGTATCTAAAAATAATTACGATGTAAGTGTTGCCTTATACTTATTCAACTTACATAAAAGACATTAATTTTCATATTTCAGCTCATTATGTCAAGAATTTCGGAATAACTATATTCCGGGGCAACGCCGAGTAATCAGCACGGGATATCTAAAAATATACATTTATATTTATTTTTCCCTTAACTTATTCAACTAAACATATAAGCACATTAATTTTCATTTATTTAGGCGTAGCAGTGCACGCCGGGTATTAGCTAGTATATATATATATATTATATATATATATATATATATATATTAAATGTTATGTTATTATTATTCTTCAAATATGTTTATTATCCTGCTATCCAATAAATGCCGTTAATTTAATTTCAGCTTATACGTATTTACAATTATATCTATAAATGAAACTACATAGTTTTATATATCTTCTTCTTCTTCACTTCCTGGTTTAGGCAAGAGTTGCCTGTTCCGTCTTCATTAATGGATCTAAGACCATCTCTTCCGAGGACGTCCGACATCTCTTCTTCCTCTTGGAAAATAATGGAAGATTTTATTTGGTAATCTTCTTTCTACATGTTCTTTCCACTGTATCTTATTGTTAAATATATTTTCTTTTATGGAGTAGATCTGCAGTTCTTCACGGATATCCTCGTTTTCTTATCTGGTCTATTCTAGTGCAGCCTTTTACTCTTCTTAAAAATTTCATCTCGGCTGCTTGGATTTTACTTTCTTGTTTGGTAGTGGTAATCCAAGATTCACTCCCATACAAAAGGATAGGGACATCCATTGTTTTATAAAATTTTAATTTTGTTTGTTTATGGACTTTATTATTCAATGTTCTATTTATTGTACCACAAATAGCTTGAAACAATTTACTATATGATTTCCATAAATATTTGTTTTATTTAATATTTGCAACAGCTGTTTCAATACACTGTATCTTCATCAGACGTGTGAAGATACCGTGTATTGAAACAGCTATTACAAATGTTAAATAAAATATTTTTTATGAAAATCATATATAACCTGGAAAGATTTATGTATTAAGTACCTCACGGATTTGTTTCAAGAAAACATTAAAACAATTGATTATAATTATATTATTTATAATTGTTTTAGTGACATGAATAAGAATGTCTTAGGGTATTAACTTTATGAAGTAAAACGGATAAATTAACATTCTTCTTCTTCCTTCCAAGTATTAGGCCAAGACCTGTTACGATCCTATAGAAACTTTTCCCTCCTGCGTTTCATAGGACGGCCCAGTGATCTTCGTCCTCTTGGTATATAATTATAAACAGGTTTGGGGATCCGATTTGAACTCATTCTTTCAAGATGGTGTTTCCAATTTAGTTGGTACTCTTTAATATGTTCCAAAATTGGCGTAGTCTTCAATTCTTTTAAGATATCGGTGTTCCTTTTCCGATCCCATCTGGTGTAACCCGCTGTTCTGCGCATGAATTTCATTTCACAAGTCGTTATTCTGCTTTCATGTTGTCTTTTTAGTGTCCATGCTTCACTACCATAGGTCAACTCTGGTCTAGCCAAAGTGTTATATAAACGTAATCTGGTGTTGTTTTGTACAAGGGATGGTTTCATGACTTGATTGATAATTCCTAAACTTTTATTATAACTGGTAATTTTTTCAGGGATATCTTTTTCATCCCAGATAGAGAGATAATATCCAAGGTATTTAAATTGATTAGATCTCTCTAAAATTTTATTCTGGAGACAGATTTTACTTTGTATGGGGTCCTTCCCATGAAATGCCATAATTTTAGTTTTGTTAATTGATATTTCCATATTAAATTTGGCACCTATTTTTTGTAAATTATAAATTGATCGTTGCAAATCATTTTCGGAAAGTGCCAGAAGAGCTAAATCGTGTGCAAAAAGAATAGCATCGAGTTTGAGGTTCCTATTGATGGTTATATATCCCAGTTGTGTTTTCCTCCATTCGTTTATTAATTTATTCATATATATAATAATGAAAAGCACCGGTGAAAGTTATAAATTAACATTAATAATAATAATAACAATAATTATATTATTATTATTATTATTATTATTATTATTAGTGTTATTATCATCATTGTGTAAGACAGGTTGTTGTCTACATGACTCTTATATAAATGTGTTGTTATCCCTAAGGTAATTTAGTTTTTTAATGAAAATAATTGGATTAATAAACCACAAATACATGTTATCACAAAAATATTTACTTTTACAGGGGCCTTGTTACAATTGACTTAGCGGACGGAGACTAGCCTCACTTCCACAGAAGCCTACATACGTGGACGATCATCCAGCCAGATAATTTGTTCCCCATGGGGACTCGAATCATCGAGGATCCGATAGGTTACTCTTGTGTGGGATATTATTATATATTATTATTATTATTATTATTATTATTAGTAGTAGTAGTAGTAGTAGTAGTAGTAGTATTAGTAGTAGTAGTAGTTGTAGTAGTAGTAGTAGTAGTAGTAATAGTATTACTACTACACTAAGAATGAGAGGCGACCGCATACCAAGGAACCAAAAAGGTAGAAGGAATATTAGAAGACCGAAAACAAGATTGACTCAATAACGTTAAGGAAAGAGGCTTAATAATGAATATAATTTTTGTTACTATTATTATTAGATTAATATTATTATTATTATTTTTAAATGCATAAATGAAAAAGATTACTCCCCACTGAAATGGACTACTGGAGACGTGCTGCAAGAATATCCAGGAAGGATAAAATCAGAAATTCATATATAAAAGAAAAAATGTAGGTACAATATTCAATATTAGATTTTATAAAGAAGAAACAATTAAATTGGTACGGACACATTAGAAGGATGGAAGAAGGAAGACTACCTAAGATAATCATGGATTGGGAACCACAGGGAAGGAAAAAGAAGGGTAGACCAAATATTACGTGGATTCAGGGAATCAATGAAACTAAGAGGGAATGGGAAATAGAAGAAGATATATGGATGAACAGACAAGAATGGAAAAATGTGTTGAAACAAATGTGTAGTTAACTGTGAACATGGGTACCGGAAAAATGTATATTCATTGTAAAAGCCGGAATAATAAAAATAAATTATTATTATTATTATTATTATTATTATTATTATTATCATCATAATCACATCTGATGAAATATGCCTACTAAAATATTGTGTTATTCTAGATGGTTAAATGGTTTGAATGGAAGAAGATAGAATACCAAAGAAGATCCATGATTGGAAAGCTAATGGAAGAAGTGGAAGAGGCAGACCTAGAAAACGTTGGATGGATGGAGTGAGAAGAAATATGGAAGCTAGAGATTTGAGGGAAGAATATATGCTTTAGACAAGAACCACTGGCGACAAATCACTTTGGGTTGAAGGAGAATCACTGAATTGTGGAATATTTCTAATAAACAAAAATTAAATCACCATGATAACTGACTCAGGTAAAAATGCTCGAGATTGGAGGGTTCCGGGTTCCACCAATCATAATGAGGTTCATTCCTAGATTTCCTCGGTTCTAAAGGAAAATTAGATATTGAAATTTAATTACGAGAATCGATTTCATCGCAATTACTATTTCACGACTTAAAATGAAATCAATAAATTTACCTACAACCAAATATAATTATATATATATATATATATATATATATGTTATAATTAAATATTTAACATTGAGCAATGCAAGCTTAATATGGTATGATAAGAAAAATAAATGCCTGGACGGGATTCGAACCCGGATCTCTGAGATCCGGGTTCGAATCCCGTCCAGGCATTTATTTTTCTTATCATACCATATATATATATATATATATATTTGGTTGTTGTATATATATATATATATATATATATATATATGAATGTTTGTTTGTTTGTTCGTATTTTATGCGCGGCTATACCGTTGATCCGATTGTGTTGGGGCTTTTTGCAAAATGTTCAGGAGATTTCCGGGATGAACATAGGCTATAAGAGAGTTATGATACTCAACTCCTACACTCTTAAAAATCGCCGTTTGTAGTGGAAAACGTGAAAAAAGTAGCTCTTTGGACGCTTAAATGGCTTATGCTGCCTAAACCATAACAAATGCACAAAATTAATGTACACAGAATTGAATATCTCAAAAAGCTCTAAAAACGTCTGCGACAGCATATGCTTATCTCTTACGGATAACTCACAATAACCATTTTTGTCTTTCATTGATGCTAAGGAGATCGAGACAAGTACGTAGATTCCTGTGCAAGCATAGCAGCACATGGCGGGCATACTTTTACGGATAACTCATAATAACAAATTTTGTCTTTTAGCTCATTTATGCCAAGAAGATCGAGATAAGTAGATTCTCGGGCAATACCGGGTAATCAGCACGGGGAATCTTAAAATAATTACGATATATATTTATAATTATTTTTCATTTTACTTATTCAACTAATCATAAGAAGTACATTATTTTTTGTCTTTCAGCTCATTTATGCCAAGAAGATCGGGATGAGTAGATTCCCGGACAACGCCGGGTAAACAGCACGGGGTATCTAAAAATAATTACGATATAAATTTTTCCTTTCACTTATTTAAGTAAACATAAAACACATTAATTTTCGTATTTCAGCTCATTTATGTCAAGAAGATAGGGATAAGTACATTCCCGGGCAACGCCGGGTAATCAGCACGAGGTATCTAAAAAATCTAAACGTATAATTATTTTTCCTTTCACTTATTCAACTAAACATTCACATTAATTTTTATTTATTTAGTGTAGCAGCGCACGCCGGTTATTAGCTAGTAAATATATATATAAATTAATGTTAGTTTGTTTGTTCGCATTTTATGCGCTGCCGTACCCTTCATCCGATTGTAATGGGTTTTTTTGCAAAATGTTCAGGAGATTCCCGGGATGAACATAGGTTATAAGAGAGTTGTGATACTGAACTCCTACATCCTTAAAAATCACCCTTTGTAGTGAAAAAGTGTTAAAAGTAGCTTACGCTGCCTAAACCATAACAAATAGGCCTACACAACATTAATGTACATAGAATTGAATATCTCAAAAAACTCTACAAAAAAGTCCGCGACAGCATATGTTTATCTTTTACGAGTAACAGTCTTTCATTTATGCCAAGAAGATCGAGATAAGTAGATTCCCGGGAAAGCATAGCAGCGCACGGCGGGTATTCTTTTACGGATAACTCAAAATAACGAATTTTGTGTTGCACCTCATTTGTGCCAAATACAACGGGATACGTAGATTACCGTGCAACGCCGGATAATGAGCAAGGGGTATCTAAAAATAGTAACGATATAAATTTATTTTCTTTTACTTATTCAACTAAACGCAAAAACACATCATTTATTTAGGCGTAGAAGCACACGCTGGGTATTAGCTAGTTTTTTATAAAATAATAGAAAAACAAACGGGTAGAAATTACTTACATTTGTGTCAAATTACGTAATAATGTAAAATAATAACTATAGTGTTTTACATGATCTTGTTTTCTTTGCGGTCCGGAACATTTAAATAACAGGCAGGAGAAATGATAGTTTCGCCAATTTATGGTTATTGCCCGTGAGCGCACAGAAAGTCAATTGATTAAGATTGTGATAGTTTTGTTAGAATTGGCACTTACTATCAGCGAGTGCCAAAAAGTAAAATTGACATTACTTCATAACCGTTTAATTTATGGACTCATGTTTAATGGGACTAAATAAACTTAATAATATCCAGGAAGAAGCAAAATAAAAGAATGCAAAATGCTAAGAAATGTCATTTTCAATAAAAAAGGTACTAAAATTCAAAATATTTGACACCTGAAACAAAACCTAGATTGCATGAAACACTAATTAAGCCGGTGTTAAGTTAAGGAGTGAAACCTGGGTTCTGACTGAACATAATAAATCTGAACTGGCTGATTTTGAAAGAAAGATACTCAGAAGTATATATATGGAACTATTAAGTAAAATACGTTATATAATGTATAATTCAAAAGCTTATGCCAGACTTCCCTGTTCTGAGCTTCATTCTTCCAGTTTTTTTAATTTTTAAAATCTTAATGTCTTGAATTATACTATCCTCCCATCTTAATTTAGGTCTTCCAACTTTTCTGGCCAATACAGGTTGATCATTCTAATTTTTTTTTGTAATCCTTTTGCTGTCCATACGAATAATGTGTCCAGCCCAGGCCAATCTATTAATTTTAACAAAATTCAAAATATTTGGCTGATTATACAGTTTATACGATTCATTATTGCATCTCTTTCTCCATACATTATTTTCTTTCACGGCACCAAAACTGGATCTCAGTATCTTCCTTTCAAAACACCCTAATAATTTCTCAACAGATTTCAACAAGACTTTGCCAACCACTAAAACCCAACAACAACCTACACAAAACACTCAAAACTACAATAAACAAGACACTCATACGTCCAAAAATCACATATGCATGTCTCGTCTGGGGACATGCTGCAAAACGACACCAAAACAGACTACACACATTCCAAAACAAAGTACTGTACATGCCAGCAAACCTATCAAGATACACGCCACTAAAAACAATAGAAGAACAACTGAAAACAACATCCCTATAAGAACACATAAAAGACCTAGCCTGCCAATTCTTCTTCAGATGTGAAGATCTTACCAACCCATTGGAGTCAAATAGGCCTATAGAACACTACGAGATAACATAGGATAAAAACAAAAGGCCCATATCTATACTCCCATAGGCTTGGCACGCTGAGAAATGAGGACGTAAGGCGATTTCGCTGGTTTTTCGCCTGAAGAACCGAAGATAAGACAAAACAAACACAGAGAATACCGAATAAGCTCCACAACAAAGGTGATTCCGCCGGCTATGCACCACAAGAACCGATGAAATAGACCACCAGTAGCGAATACAGGCATACACCCGACGTATGTCCTGAAAGCCGCTACATCCAGAACAAGGGAATAAAGGCGATTCCGCCGGCTATACGCCAAAGGCCGATGAAAGGAATACCAGTAGCAGACTCAAACCAACGCTCGCAGTTAGTTCTAAATACTGCCACCACCCCCCGACCATGACGAATCTTAGCAATATGCAAAAAAAAATCTAAAAACAATTATAAATCAACTATATACGTCAAATTTATACTCTGTCTCAGCTCAATTAGCCTGGACAGTGCAAACACCATAGAAACCAAACCACAACAACGAAGCAACATCCATAGAAGTGAACAAACTCATAATAACTAAATCTATGTACCACATTCAATAAAATCAATAAGGAAATACAGCCCACCTCATCACCACCTACTCCCAACCATCACACCGATTTTGGCTACCAAATAATTAATAAATTCACCCCACTCTGCTAAGGTTTTCCTGTGGTTTCACTTAGCGCCAAGGTAAATGCCGTAGTGGCTCCTTGTTCCACCAAGTAGCTTCAAAACACCCCCAATCTTTTCAAAATTCATGCCAGGTGAGCGGGGAACTAGAACCACTATCACCTGAACCGAAAATTTTAAAATCGCTCTGGCTATCGCAATTGTCGATGTTTGACAAGAAAACTCGGAATATCCTATTAGAATAAACCGAGGTATGAATTGTCCAAAAATCAGCGAAATTCTACTGTTATAAGTAGTGGTTTACCTGAAATTTGAAATTTTCTCTAGTAATCGCCATGTTTTGTTCGTCGCAGTATATACCATATAATTAATTAACCTTCAATATTTAATTAATTTAGGCGTAGCAGCGCACGCCGGCTAGAATATATATAGGCCTAGGCCTATATTATGGCAAACTATTACATAAAGAACTATTTTTTATTCATTATTCAACAATTGGGAGGTACTTACCTTTTGGTAGGTAAGTGTCGTCCACCGCTGTGGTATCGGGTAGCTATTCTCCCTCAAACGCAGCGGATTCGACTTCGATTCCCCGGTGGTGACAGGTGTTTTCGGGATTTTCCACATCTGTAAGACAAATATCAGGAAATATTAAAGCCCAAATGTCCCCGAACATCATCTGGTCATCATAATGATCATTATCACACACACACACACACACACACACACATATATATATATATATATATATATATATATATACACATAACTACATGGTGCGACAGGCCTAGAAGGCCGTGGCCTACCAGTCGGATGCCGGCCTAACAACCATATATGTTAAAACAATGAGTTGAAGAATTGTCCATCCAGTATAGGGGTGACATGTGGTCAGCATGTTGGGTCTCCTTGCCGTTATAGTCCTGGTTTTCTGAATCTGTAGTTATCATAACTATCCAAATTATTCACTATGTTGAGCAATATTCATCATCATCATCATCATCAACAACAACAAGGATTAAGCCCAATGGCCTGTTCCGATCTCATTATAGGTCGAATTGGCCCTTCCATCTCTTCAATGGTCTTCCCAACATTCTTCTCCCTTTTGGTTTATAATTATACATTCTTCTTGGTATGCGCTGTTCATTCATTCGTAATACGTGCTGAAGAAAGCATTTTGATAATATCATATTCTTTCACAGAGATTAAATATATTAAGTTCTGCTCTTATATCTTCGTTTCAATATTCCATGTGAAAATTTGTTCCGCTATGGGGATATATATATATATATATATATATATATACATTAGTTATAAAATCCAATCAGGAAAAAACGGTGAGATCGACCAGAATGAAGCTAACAGTAGATAAAAAACGAGATAATTCCCAAGAGATGTTGGTGAAGATATATAAATAATGTTCTGCTTATAAGAAGGTATTGATCAAATTTAGTCTTTTAAAATTCGTTGATGAGCTAATTTCGATCTTCAAACCAAGAAATTAAAAAAAAAAAAAAAAGAATGGTTGCATTATAAGCCCTCAGCTGTTTGTGACACAGAAAATATCTGAGATATTTCATTTTTTTATTCAATTTTCCGTTCTCAAGCTCGAGTACTTACCCTCAGAGTGCGAAGTCAACCAGAAACCGACCAGAAAAAAGTCTTCCACCCTCCAAAAAGAATAACAACAAAAGAGGAAAAGAAAAAAATATATATCTATCACTACCCCTTACCCTTTCCTTTACCCTCTTTACTAACATTCCGATCGGCTGGGCATGTTTACCACAAATCCTGTGGTCACAGAAGCACATAAAATTTGGTCATTATTACTAGGCTCTTTCTAACATTAGTTCATGGAGTCCACAAAACTTCTTCTGGAGGACATATGAGATAGGACGTTCACTTTATAAGAGTTTTATATCATTTTTGGATAGATTGCTTCACTTTTCAACTTCGTTTCCGGTTCATAAATCCAAAAGGAAGAAAAATGTGATGTAGTTCGTATTTATTCCTCTAGGGAGCGCCAGGAGGTAATCTAGTAAAGTGATTCTTTCATTAGGAAGCAAAACACTTACTATAACACGCAGATAGCGTATGTTTTATTTTCATACTTTATTTTTTTGAGTAATACGTCTTCGAGTGTTATATATCATTCCAGATATATTGTTCCACTGACTTTCTCTTAAAACACAGTATTTTTATTCATAATGGTACTTATTTTTTTACTGTGGTAGAGTGAAGTCCATATCACCATGACACACAAAATCATCATCATCATCATCATCATCATCATCGAGACCACAGCGGTGGACTCTTATTTGCAGTATTTATTTTTTTTTTTTTACTTTATACAGAGTGATTCTGAAATATGGCTATATATTTGATCGCATTTTGTGACGAAAAAATTATTATTGAAGGAAATATGATGTTATCATTGGAAAGGGAATCCTTCAAATTACAAAATAGAACAAAACAAAACAAATCACTTCTCACGTGCAGCTTGGCGTGTTGATTTTTGTGGGCTAGTGTCGAATACCTCCACAATTCTCTTCATTGTTTCTGCATCCGTGCTAATGCGAGGCCTTCCAGGAAGTTTGATTTTCTGCATCCTTCCCGTTTTCAGCATTTGTTTTCTCCACTTCCCCAAAGTCGACGGCTGCAATGCTACGTTAAACTCACGTCTTGCCCGTCTTGCGGCCTCACGATCATTAGCATACGTTATTGCCCATGCACCAATTGTAATTTGCTGTTGCATATTCACCGCCATTTTGACTAATAACGTAAGTTCTACACTGTTTTGTTTTATTCCATTGTTGTACTTTGAATAATTACCTTTCCAACGGTAATTTCATATTTTCTGTAATGGTAATATTTTCATCGCACAACGCGATCAAACGTATAGCCATATTTATGATTCACCCCGTAAATAATTCAATTAATCACTGAAAACATTTACGAGTATGTTACATATATATTTTATTATACTGTTAGGAATTAATAGACTGGTTCACCAAAGGAACACTATTATCAGAGAAAAACATGGAGTACTAAGTTTAGATGAAGGTATAGAAAGATACCAGCAAGAATGGAAAAAAAATGCATCTGATAAGAATGGAAAGAAATAAACTTCCAAAATTGGCGTTTCAATGTAATTCAACTGAACATAGGGACCAAGGAAGACCAAAACATCGGTGGGAAGATCCAAGACCATCTTCATTAGGTTTTACCCCCACGGTCACTTGGCCTAAATGTATTTGTTCATGATGATATATTTTATTATATTAAACCTACAAATGAAAGTTACACGAAAACTATAATTAAAACCCTTTAGAATTTTTAAAGCTATTTTTGCACTTGATAAATATATATTTATCTTTAAAGTTAAACCGATATTTGTTGCTAATTATGAATAACTGTTTCGACCCCTGAATTAACTTTTAAACATTAATATTGGCTTAGGCATTCACGACCGGAAATAGCCTATGATCTGTAGGCAAAATTTGGTGTTGTTGACCGTGTCGTAAGGCCTAAAAGACCCCGACGTTTCGCCAGAGTCTGTGTCAGGCATTCTCACGACCATGGTCAACAAGCCCGGAAAATGTCTAGAGATTTCAAATATTTATTATGTATAATTTTGACATATTTTATATGACAAGCAATGAGGATACTCCAGGCTTCACAGCCATACAACAACATACATCGTGTAATTCAACACAATTTTTTTTTGATCGTTCGGTTTTCTATTTTTTTATTAAAAAAGGTATCCCACTACAGGCCTCAGGATATCCTTGGGGTAATGGGAGGTTAAGGCTCCCACTTTTCTGGACAATCGGCACTTGATGTCAGAAGAAGCTCCTGGTACTCATTTCCGTTAGAGGCTAAGTCGACCCCAGGGCTATAGTGCCTCCAGAAGGTTTGGGTCAGTTTAAAAATCCAGTGCCTTAACCACTACGCTACGGCTCATCAATTACAGTCATGGATTAGGCCATTGGTCTGTTCCGCTTCAGGATACAAATTGATCATTCCATCACTTCTTAGGTCTTCCTGGATTTTTTATTAAATAAAATCTTAAATAAATTAAACCAGTGTATGTTATAAGAATGAGAATAATATCCATTTAAAACGAAGAAATAATAATAATAATAATAATAATAATAATAATAATAATAATAATAATAATAATAATAATAATAATAATAATAATAATGCTTTATTTCAGCTGGCAGAGCTACGGTCTTCTCTTCCACTCAACCAGTGAATAGTAAAATTATACAAAAATTACATATTTATTACAATTTTAAGATATTATTAAAATATAGACTTAAAATACAATGCTGATGTGATCTAATACTAGTTAATACTAACAAAACATGAAATATAATACAAGTAAAATAATATAAAATAGAATTAAGTACCGTAAGTAAAGTTTCCTAGATGATCTTTCACAAAATGCTGAATATATTTGTTGTGCAGTTAATCTTTTCATTGTGTCGAACTTAAGATACCAGTTAATTTGGATTTAAATAATGATAGTGATTGACAGTCCCTGACATGACTGGGAAATGAGTTCCATGCTCTAGTCATAGATATTGTGTAAGATTCAGAGTATAGAAATGTTCTGTGCTGTGTTATCAAAAGTAATGAAGTCTTTATAATACATGATTTATATTTATAAAATATATTTAGTCTTTATATTTATAAAATATAATTTATAATATTATGAATTAGAAGCAGATATTTTCATTTAATGTGACATTAATGCACAATTCTTATCTTAAACATTTGCATGAAGTGCTACATTATCTGACAATATTGCCCTAATTTCTAGTGTACACATATCTAGTGATATTGCTTACTAAAATGGACAATTTTGCTTCAGTTTGAAGACGTTAAAGTTCGTAAGAGAGAAGCAAACTTTATAAACGTCCTCCGTCACCACAATGTCTAGAAATTCCAGCCCCTTTCGCTTGCTTCCACCATGGTCTATAAGTTTCTGGCAAAAATGTGTGGCCTCATGAACATGGTTATGCACTTAGATGTCTCTAATCGAATAGAAAAGGACTTTAAATCTACAAGAACATTTCTATTGGTTTGAAATGGGAATGGAGATTTTAGCCCCTCCGGAGATGTTACAGTTACTAGAACCATGAAAAGAAATGGCAGTTCAAAGGCATTGGATTAAAGTTACAGTTGATATGTTCTTTCGCAGTCAATTTATGTCCAGAAGGGTAAAATTTTATTATGAACGCTTCTTTAGTAGCTTGAATTACACTAGTACCAGTATACAGGGTATCTGACAATAATTAAGACCATAAACACACATATATATAATATATATATATATATATATATATATATATATATATGTATGTATATCTTATATACTCAATCTAAGATTTAAAGAGAGATCAGGGCTTGCTTGGTTCAGGTTAGGGGCATGGAAATTTTTAAAAATTAGCGACGATCTCGATATGCGAATATGTCCAATGTGCGGGAGCTTTGAAGACGAGATACATATATTAGGAAAATGTAACGATTTGGAATATTGGAGCCGTCAGTTATTACCGGAAAGATTTCTAAATTCAAATCGTGAAAGATTGACATGCTACGAGTTATTGGTAAGCCCAGAAAATTGGATAAACTTTGGTAGATTTCTGGACAAAACGCGGAAAATAAGAACAACACTCGTTCATGAATAAATAAATATGTTAACAAATTGCAATACCATTAATACTTAATAATTCTACATAACTAAGTTAATGTATAATGTAATTGTATTGTTATCTAATTGTAATATTACTATGTTTTCTTTTTTTGTTTTAAGTATATTGTTACCAAACATCAACATATTGTAACGGACTATCAACAACACGTACGGCTTACTGCCCGTGCGACCCATATTTATAAATAACATTGTATGCATCTTACTTTTAGTTTAATAAAGTCCTTATGTATGTATATATATATATATATATATATATATATATATATATATGAAGGACTTTAGGGCAATAACATGATAAGCCACATATTGTCCTTTCTGAGATATAAGGATTTTAATGTTTAAAAAAATTATAAATACTAATTGGGCGTTGTCCACCGCTGTGGTCTCGAGGTAGCGTGGTGCCTTGTCACGTAGCGGACCCGGGTTCTATTCCCGGTCGGGACAGGCTCCTGGGTGAGGATTTTTTCGGGGTTTTTTCCTCACCTATAAGACAAATGTCAGGAAGCTTAGGGCTCAACGGTCCCCGAAAAATACGCCGGCTATCATCATCATCCTTATCATTATCATCATCTCACTCCACCGGTGTGGAGAGAAACAGGAAGCTTCTACAGCTATAATTCCCTAGTAAAGTTGCAAAGCATAGCATGAAAATGCTATGATTGCAGTGAAAGACCTGCTCTCGACCATAATATTATATATATATATATATATATATATAAGTAATCAAAATTAATTATAAAAAATTAAAGTATCAAAAATTAATTTAACATTAGATTTTGTGAAATACGACAGCTAGAGTGGTATGGTCATATATGTAGAATGCCCAGAAATGCTTTGGAATGGATTCCACCTGAAAATGGAAAGAAAGGTCGTCCTAGATTTAAATGGATTGATGATATAAAGAGACATATGAGGAAGGTAGATCTGGAAGAATTGTAATTGGAAGATAGAGAAGAATGGAGAAAAAAGATAAAAATTTAAAACGGTTTGGGCACAGGAAGATGTTTCATTACATTGTAAACCTGTTTATAAATAAATAAATAATTGATCAAATTACTTACTGAGGAGAAATTTTTTACACTATTGTAAGTATGTATAGAGAGCGTATGCTTACCTCGTAGTTCGATTGAACCAGGGAATTGATTAAAGTAATTCGGTGGATTGTAAGAACACTCCAGTAATACACTGTTTAGCACTTCCCTGGCTTTTGGCATGGATTATCTCTCTTTATTAAGATGATAAAAAAATAAAGTAAAACAGGAGAATAGCAAAAAGGATGAGACACGGGGAGGCAGAGTAGGGAAAAGTTAGCTGCTGTCATTTATAGCAGAAAAAAAAAGTTGAGTTTTTGTGTGCTAGTGACGTTAGTTAATTGTTTCAACAACATCCTACCGGAGCTGTGCTTGTCACACTCATTAACTCAGAAGTCAGTGCATCGACCCCGACCATTGATAAGAAAACACTTCCTTAAAACTTACTAAAAACTATATCAGTGAAAGAAAGTGCTGCGTTCATTACTCTTTTATGTTTGCTTATATTATTTAGGTCCACCGCTGTGGTCTCGAGGTAGCGTGCTGCCTTGTCACGCAGCGGGCCCGGGTTCGATCCCCGGTCGGGGCAGTTTTTCTTGGTGAGGTTTTTATCGGGGTTTTTCCTCACATGTAAGACAAATGTCAGGAAAACTTTTAAGGCCCAAATGGTCCCCGAAATCATATGTCCATTATTATCATCATCATCCTTCACCGGTGTGGAAAGCAACGGTAAGCTACCACACCTACAATTCCCTAGTAAAGCTGCAAGCATAGCATAAAAATGCTACGATTGCAGTGAAGGACCTGTCTTCCGGCAGAATTACTATGGATGTATATTATTTAGGAATGAGTCGGGTTCATGGTCTAGAAGGAAAGTCTCTTTCTTGGATCCTAGAAGATTCCAGAATGTCTCATTCCTTATATATATATATATATATACATATATATAAAGTTCTGGTAATGTGGACTCTTCTGTTTGAGTGAATTCTGTTGATATCTTCTTTAATTTGTGCTGCCCTCGATCAAAAAATATTTTAACTTCTTTCCCTCAGCAACTTTGACGGGTTCAAGGCCAGTTTATTTTATTCTTTGTGCGAAGAAGGATTTATTTGTGATTATTTATGAAAATGACCACTTTAAAAGTTTTTCAAGCTAAGAATAAATTCTTAATTTCTGCTATTGAATATTACAAATGTTGAAAAATACTCCTAAATATATTATATTATGTAGATGCTGTTTTAATATACTGACCGGTTTGGTTTGATATTATGTGACATGGTGGCGGTATAAAATAATTAAACATAACAAAGGAATTCGATTAATATGGACCCTCCACGAGGACCTGGGTCCACTTTACACGAATATGTTTATTTATCAATGAGGATGCTACCTGTAAACATCATTCACTTAATTAATTTTATTTAATATCCTTGCAATTTTACTAACCCAAAGACCGTCGCTGTCTGCAGTTGAATGACGTGTGAATGTTATAATCAACAATACTTTTTCAAAACATTAAATCTGTATTGATGTTTTTAATTATGATGAGTCTGCTTCCCGCTACAAATGTCATGAAAAAATATATTCAAATAATCGTTAGAAAACGTGTAAAAGTAATTGTAAATGGTGGGGAATAATTTGAAAAAATGAAACGCTGAGAATAAAATATGACAGGAGTTTATGAAGAATTTAAATAGTCGTGTCACATGTTTAGCCGAATGGTGTACAGCAACAACGGTGGATCGCCCCAAAAGTGTAAAAGTTTCTCCTTCTCTTTAAAACATTTAAATAAAGGAAGAATTTTAAAATATTTTCCTCCTTCCATGTCGTATACTTATACTCGCAAAGGTCGTCAACAGGTTGATCTGTCTGATTCATCCGAAGCTTGGTTTGAGACTTGAAAGCAAATGTATTTTTTTTCGCCCAATCGTTTGCTGGCCCAGATGGGTATTATTGTGGGGTTCCCACTAATGTAGCATTTCCTCTACATTAAGGTGATGTGGTTATACCGCTAGTACTCGGTCCTCAGAGCCTTATTTGTAATAGCAGGTTGCACCACGAGCAGGTTGAAGATGACATTTGAATAGGAGTGGTGATGAAAAGCACGTCACTATCCCTTTCAATTTTACAAATTTTACACAAATTTTACATAAACAACGGGGATAATTAACAGTATAATAATGAAACCATCTTTAGTAGAGAAGAACACAAGAATACGGCTTTATAAGATTCTCACAAGACCAGTATTAAGATATGATAGTGAAGCATGGACAATACGAAGAAGAGATGAAAGCCGAATAACAGCAAATGAGATGCGATTTATGCGCCGTACAGCAGGCTACACAAAGTGTGACCATAAAAGAAATGAGGAAATTATGGAAGAGTTGAATGTAGAACCCATTCTTCACCATATACAAAACTACCAGAACAACTGGAAAGCCCATCTTCAACGAATGCCGTCTCATAGAATTCCAAAAGCCATACTTCGCTACTGCCCCCATGGCAAAAGATCGCTGGGACGTCCAATAAGGCGCTGGATGGAAAATTCCTCTTTGAGACCGTAACAGGCCACACGGCCTAATACTTGCATGGGTGATGATGATGATGATGAAATAAAGGAAGACAAACAAACATAATTAAACATAGGTGAATGGAAACAATGATCATCTTCAGTATGAGTGCTATTCTACCATTTGGGTATCGTGCTCACTTCCATGTTCTGAAGATATTGTGCGAGCAAACATAAATATGTAATATTGTGTTACTAACATCATTTAGCCTATGTGACCTATGTGCCTGCATAGGGTTATTCCAGAGCCATATACAACCTTATTCCACTCTCAATTTTTGTTTTGTGTTTAATTAATTTTTATTTGTTTATTTAGCCTGGTGTAGTTAAGGCCATGTGGCCTTCTCTTCGACTCACCAGGACAAACATATTTTACATCATAATATGACAATCATAATTAACTCTAATATTAAATACTAAATGAAGATTTGACCACAGACGGCGGAAATGAGCTTCCCCCCAGACAAGTTAAAAGAGGTACAAAACTTGATAGAATTAGAAATATGGTTATGGGAGAAGATTTAAAAATGAATCCTTTATTGGATAAAGTCACGAATTATAAACAAAATCGAATTGATCACATGAATGGAATGAGTGAAGAGAGAAATCCATTGTTAGCAAGAAATTATCATAAGTAACGCCACGAGTGATTTCCAAATTATCGATAAATTCGGAAATCAAGAGTGGCATTTGTTAGGACTATTTTACGAATAAAATTAAGCTGTTTACTCACAAATCATTATTTAACTATAGTTATTTTAAAATATTTATATATTTAATGTTTTTTTTTTTTTTTTTTCCAAATGCCCCAGGTTTGTCTTTCGACATTCCTGGTTTCTCTCCTGGCATGGCGTACTTGTAACCCACTTCTGAGTTTGGGGCGATGATATGATGTGTGATGATGATGATGATAATGGTGCGCCAGGAGAGTCCCTAATCCTAAGCTTAACCTAAGATGAATATGAATGATGATGATGATGATTGCGATGACCATATGATTTCGGGGACCGTTTGGGCCTTAAAGTTTTCCTGACATTTGTCTTACAGGTGAGGAAAAACCCCGATAAAAACCTCACCCAGTCCCGACCGGGGATCGAACCCGGGCCCGCTGTGTGACAAGGCAGTACGCAATCCCGAGACCACAGCGGTGGACTTACAACAGAATATTAAAATCATAATTAACTCTAATATGAAATACTAAATGAGGATTTGACTAATAAGATAATATCTATTATATTATGATCTACAATACAACCAGATAATGATAGTTAATATTAAGTCTAAAACTGATAATAAAATGTATTCTAGGAAGATAAATTAAATTGTTGGTAGACCGTCCCTGTATAATGTAGGGGCCGATGATGTTGATGATATCTGACCCGTGATTTATAAACGCGAATATTGCTTTTTGCACGATAGTGTGTATTGTCGTACTTACAGGAACGGCGACCATGATTGAAAGTTCAATTTATAAATTTCGGGGTTGTCAACCTATAAATAACTAAATAACTATACTGTAATATCACAAATTACATACCTAGGGTGGGAAGTAAAACCACTGCCCTTTATGTATACTACATACAATGTACGTACAAAAATATATCCAAAATGAAGTGTTAACCTACATATATTGTACATAACAAATCACTGCATTTTAAATTTATTTTATTTTATTTGAAATAATAAAAAACAATAAATTCGTTGCCGTAATGTTATGCCTGATTTGTGTTACGGCCTGCTGAAGTCTCAACTAAATTATTTTCGTCATTTAGCTTATATACATAGGCCAGACTGCTAACGTTAGTCAGTTGTTTATATCATCATCATCAACATCATCCGGTATCATGGCAGATCCCGCCGTCTTCCGAAAACCAAACGCCATTTCTCTCTGTCCATCCATTGATCTTCCTCCAATCCTCTGATATTCATAGCTGTCTTGTAGCCCTTCTATCCAAGTTTTCTTCGGTCTTCCTCTCTTCCTCCTTTCTATTGGGATCCATTCCATAACATTTTTAGTCAATCTTTGCTCTGGCATTCTTTTGACATGGCCATACCACTGTAATGTTTCCTTATTTATAATGAACATAAATATTTCCAACAAAAATGTTATTATTATACTATTACTTATTATTTGGAAATCACCATCATGCAAAAAATAATGTACAACACACATTTGTGAAGTGTTTTACAGTATCTCCGATTGAGGGTCTTTCCACTTTTCAGCGGTTGCCCTTTTACCAGCCGGCTGCTGGCCCTTCACATCCACATGTGTCAATCACAGAGGTAGATTATCAACAGCCAGTGTAGGGGTGACATGTGGTTAGCATGTCGAGTCCCCCAGCCGTTATAGCTGGTTCCTCAACCTGGAGCCGCTACTTACTGTAGCTACCCAATTGCCTCACGATGCTGGGTGGGCACCGGTCCCATACTGGCCGAAATACTATGAGAAAATTCCTTCCCCCATGGAGACTCGAACCAGCGCAAGTCCCGTAGTTCTGCGCCAAGGCTTCCTACCTTAACCGCTCGGCTACGGCGCGGGACGTTTTACAGTATCTCGGAAATTAAAAATATCCCTATCGCTCGGTTTTTAACCAATCCCTTGCTTCTGTAAAAACCAGTTCGAAATATCGCATTGTTAATAAAATATTTAACAATTGTGAATACCAGCCAATGTTTCGTGCTCCACAGTTTAACTAACACGTCTGGCTTTGGGCTGAACACGTAACCATTTCATATTTTCGTTATCATTTTATAGATCGCTTTCTCTGGCGCATAGCATATAGCGAGGCAGTTGCTCACAGAGCTTGAAGAGAACTAATTAAAATAGAACTTTGTACCTTGTACTGAATCATGAACAATGTAACTTATTTAACACGACCGGAAACTACGTTTAAATTGAGAATCGAACTCTCTCTCGAACATATACAGGAAGTCTGTGGAAATTGCTTAGAAACGATATACTAAGAAAGGAGTTCAGCTTCACTTCTCTGAAAGTCCCATTCATTCCTTAACCCTTAAATTCGTAATGTATCCTTTTGGATACATCAGTTGGTTTAATTAATTTAATATTTTAAATAAATCAGAAGAAAACGAACAAAAAGAAATCACATAATGTGTGTCTAATTATAAAAAATTCCTATTAATAACAGTTACATAAAAATTGCGTTTTCACTGCGGTCCGCCACATTCAAATAACTAACAGAAGAAATTTGTGTTTTGCCAATTTAAGGGTTAAGTCAGCGTTTTCAACTTCAGCAATTCCATTTTAAGGTTTCTTTTGTCGTTTCGGTGCGCGTGTGGTTAGCGCGCGGCTGCCTCGACTGGGATCCCTGTTTCGAATCCTGGCGGTTCCGAGGCCGTACCGGGATTTTCGGGTTTTTTCTCGGAGTTCTCCAGTTTTCCCAATATCATCCGACCATAGTCTAAAACAGCGGTTTCCAACCTTTTTCGACTCCCGAACCCCATCCACAAAGATCTGAGCTTGGTGAATCACTGACTTTTAAATATACATACAGTAGACCTGCATAAAATTTATTTCCAAGCAAAATGTTTAATAACCTTAAATTAACTAAATCCTGAAGTTACTCTAGTTACGGCATAAAAGTTACACAACGTGTAGGCCTAGTTGTAGCGAAATCAAATGCATTCCTAACGTTGTTAACGTTATGTATAACTGTAAATCAGGCATTTGCGGTAAATATTAACGTATTCCATAAATAATGTGATAATTTCCGATGTTACACATATGCAACAAGGGGCATTATAGGGTTAATTTAATTTTAAGATAACAGTAACAATAATAATAATAATAATAATAATAATAATAATAATATTAACAAAATAAAATATTAATCATCATCCGGTATCATGGCAGCTGCCGCCGTCTTCCGGAAACCAAACACCATTCCTCTCTGTCCATCCATTGATCTTCCTCCATTCCTCTGATATTCATAGCTGCTTGTACCCCTTCTATCCAAGTTTTCTTCGGTCTTCCTGTCTTCCTCCTTTCCATTGGGATCCATTCCATAACAATTTTTGGCAATCTTTGCTCTGGCATTCTTTTGACATGGCCATACCACTGTAATCTTATTTTCTATAATAATAATAATAATAATAATAATAATAATAATAATAATAATAATATAATAATATAATAATAATAATAATAATAATAATAATATAGATAATAATAATAATAATAATAATAATAATATAATAATAACAATTATTATTATTATTATTATTATTATTATTATTATTATTATTATTATTATTATTATTACTACTATTATTATTATGACAATGTCGCAGAAATGAAGGAATCAATAATAAACCTAACCTTGAAACCCGCCATTGTGGAAATGTTTTGGCGAACTTCTTGAAATATTTGGGGCTTCGCGAACCACAGGTTGGGAAACTATGGTCAGAAGGAACAACCTGAGACAGGACTTTAGAAAGAAACAACAGATACTTCTCTTTCTTTCGCACAGGGGCTGCTTTACGGGATCGATGGCATTGGTATTATTCCTTCCATGTCCAGAAGACAATGACAAATGACAATTTTTACCCCCAACTCCAGGCAAAGGAAACAGGTAGCCGTCTCAAGTTGTTTCTAAAACAGTACAGTGACTGACTCCATGGCATTACAGGCCTAAAGGCCCTTGACCTACCATCCGGCTGCTGAGGTAGATGATCATCCAGCCATTGTAGGAGTGAAATGTGGTCAATATTTCATTATAACTTGTTTTCTCAAGCTACAGCCGCTACTTATTGCAGCTATCCAAATACCTCAAGATGCTGAGTGGACACCGGTCCCACACTGGCCGAAATTCTTCTTCTTCTACTACAAGGTTTAGGCTATGCAGCCCGTTCCGGCGAAGTTAAAAGTGGAGTCCATCTTCTACGTGGTCGGCCAACATCTCTTGTTCCTCTGGGATTATACAGGAAGGTTCCTTTTGGTATTCTTTCGTTGTTCATTCTCATTAAGTGTTCTGTCCATTTCTTATTACGTATTTTCGCTGATTTTATCTTCAATTTTATATATATTTAATTCTTCTCGTATAGTTTCATTCCTTATTTTATCCGCTCTTGTGCATCCTTTCACATTACGTAAAAACAGCATTTCCGCAGTCTGTATCCTGCTTTTATCCCTTGATTTCATTATCCAATTTTCACTTCCATACAACAACAAAGGAACAGCCATTGTTTTATATAATTTAAGTTTCGTATCTTTCCTTGTTTTCCGACCTAAGGTTCTTTTTATGGTTCCACAAATAGCCTGAAATTGCAATATAAATTATCTTCTCCCACTGCTGGGGTCTCGAGATCGAGTCTCGGTCACTCCATGTGTGTTTCGTGATGAACGAAAGCTTGGACAGGTTTATCTCGGGGTTTCTCTTGACTTTCCTCAGACACAAATTTCATTCCACTATTTCTCCATACTCATCTCATCTATCTCGTTTTATTTTATTTATCCGCCAATTTGATGATATGTCAGGCGTGGTCGGCCGGCACCCTTGTCGATCACAGACCTCTATGAATATAAGGGCTCCATCTTATCTCATGCCTCTTCCCGACTCTGTGTGGACACAAGTTAAAGATGTAATATTATCATCATCATCATCATCAACAATCACGGATTAAGCCCATGTAGCTTGTTCCGGTCTCATAGATTGTCATTCAAAAGTTGGATCCATCTCTTCTTCGGTCTACCAACATTCCTGCGTCCTTTTGGTTTGCATTTAAGTATAATTTTGGGAATGCGATCATCTTCCATTCTTTGAACATGTTCTTTCCATTTTTATTCTTTTATTCTATCTATGAGTTTAAATATGTTTAGCTCATTTCTAATATCTACACTTCTTCTCTTATCTAGAAGTTTGCAACCAGCCACACTTCTCAGAAATTTCATTTCGGCTGCTTCTATGATCTTCTCTTCTCTTTTAGTTCTTCTTCTTCTTCTACTACAAGGTTTAGGCTATGCAGCCTGTTCCGGCGAAGTTAAAAGTGGAGTCCATCTTCTACGTGGTCGGCCAACATCTCTTGTTCCTCTGCGATTATACAGGAAGGTTCTTTTTGGTATTCTTTCGTTGTTCATTCTCATTAAGTGTTCTGTCCATTTCTTATTATTTTCGCTGATTTAGTTAAAACCCAAAATTCACTACCATACAATAGTAAGGGGACTGCCATTACTTTATAAAATTTTAGTTTTGTTTCTTTTCTTGTGCTTTTAAATATCCTTTTGATTGTTCCACATATATAATTAAATTTATTAAGTTTGTTAAATAGATCTTCATTTTTAAAACAGGAGATTTCATAACCCAGGTATTTAAAATGGTTCACTTGTTCAGTGGGTTTCCCCTACAGAATTGATGCAACATTATAATGTTAAAATCTTTACCACGAAGCACGAAATAGTAGGCCTATATTACGATGCGAGGTTGGGAAGCGGTTTTTAGACAATCGTGGAAAAATGTTTAAAAACCGAGCGATGGCCAGGTTTTTAATTTCCGAGATTCTGTAAAACACTTCACAAACGTGCGTTGTACATTATTTTTTGCGCGATGGTGTTTTCAAAATAATAAATAATAGTAAAACAATAACATATTTGTTGGAAATATTTGCGTGTTTCATAAACAATTGACTAACGTTAATAGTGTGAGCAATGAAAAACAGGAGGCCTTGAGAACAATCATTGATAACAGGCCGCAAGTACGTGTTTATTGTTGTATATTGTTTCAAATAAAGTTCAGATCATTTAAAATGCAGTTATTTGTTTCGTATAATGTATATTAACACTACCTTTTGGACATTTTCTATATAAGCCTATACATTGTAGGCCTACGTAGTATACATAGAACGCAGTGGTTTTACTTTCCGCACGTGGGTGTAAATGTAATATTACAATATGGTTAATTAGGTTGGCAACCCCGAAAAGTAAGATGTTGAAACTTTCAATAATGGTCGGCATTGTTTTTAAGTGTGACAAAACGCACTATCGCGCAAAAAAAAAATATTCTAATTATGTTTATCGATTAGCAATATTTTTGACTTTTAGTAAAAATGTTTTTCCTCTATGATGACTTTTATATTCACTGTAGTTATTTTTGTTACAAGAATAGCTTGAGAAAGCTTTAGAAGCATTTGGGAACTGAAACGCCTATTAGAATAGAAAACATTACTGTCTATCCAGCTAAAACCTCTATTATATAAAGTAACACACACAATGTGCTAGTCGTGTTTGTTTAGCATTGTATGAGAGCCTCTTACAATTGCCTGTGTACACAAGTTCATTATAGCTGCCAAGTTACGAGTTTCTTGTGGAAACACACGCCATATTGAGCCAAATCCGATTTTGTGTTCCCGCTTTGTGCAGGTTATAGGCTATGTAGACAGATACGCATTAGTACAGATCACTATGGAATTATACTACAGCCTAGTTCAAACGATTAAAACCAACTAAAATATAACATTTGATTATGATATGTTTTTATTCTTGTCTACCGCTGTGGTCTCGAGGTAGTGCGCTGCCATTTCATGCAGCGGGCTCGAGTTCTATCCTCGGCCGGGACAAGTTTCCTGAGTGAGGTTATTTAAGGGGTTTTTCTTATCTGTAAGACAAATATCAGGAAACTTTAAGGTCTAAACTGACCCCGAATACCATCTGGCCATCATTATCATATTCGTCTCCTTACATTAAGTCCTTGAGCATCATTATTATCAACACCTTTCATATCATGACATCGATTTCTGATAGGTTACAATTTTTTACATAATGTAAAAATAGTGCCTCTAACTTCTACTGAAAATTGTACAGATATCGGCGGACTGTAAATTTAGTATTCGGAGATAATAATAATAATAATAATAATAATAATAATAATAATAATAATAATAATAAAATAATAATAAAGTGTCCACCGTTGTGGTCTCGAGGTAGCGTGCTGCCTTGTCACGCAGCGGGCCCGGGTTCGATCCCCGATCGGGGTAGTTTTTCTGGGTGAGGTTCTTATCGGGGTTTTTCCTCACCTGTAAGACAAATGTCAGGAAAACTTTAAGGCCCAAACGGTCCCCAAAATTATATAGCCATCATCATCATCATCATCCTTATCATTATCATTATTATCACCATCAACCTCATCCTTCACCGGTGTGGAAAGCAACGGTAAGCTACCACACCTACAATTCCTTAGTAAAGCTGCAAGCATAGCATGAAAATGCTACGATTGCAGTGAAGGAACTGCCTTCGCGCAGAATTACTATGGATGGATGGAATAATAATAATAATAATAATAATAATAATAATAATAATAATAATAATAATAATAATTATTATTATTATTATTATTATTGTTATTATTATTATTATTATTATTATTATTATTATTATTATTATTATTATTATTATTATTATTATTATTATTATTATTATTATTATTATTATTATTATTATTTATTATTATTATTATTGTTATATAATTCAATAGTGAGAAGAACTGACACATAGGCCTATGCAGCTGAAGTTTTGAAATTCAACAAACTTAGAACAAAACTTATGTAGATGGAAATGGATTTCATAAGGAGAGCAGCAAGATGTTCAAAATTAGAAAAAAAAAATATTGTCATACGAGATGACACGAGTATTAGATATATTCAACAGTAGAATATATAAGAATACAAACAATTAAATTGTCATGGGCATGTACGATGAAAGCAAGAAGAAAGGTTACCCAGAAGAACATTGGAATGGTGTCTACCAGGAAGAAGGAGGAAAGGAAGACTTTGAAACTCGTGGATGCAAGAAACGGGGCAGGCCAGAACAATTTGGAGAGGAGAGATCCATAGATTGATGAACGACCGAGGTCTGGAGGAGGATGAATGGCCTGATCGGCAAGAATGGCGAATGGGAATACAGGGTAACCGCTGAAAAGTGGAGAGTTCCTCAAAAGTAAAAATAAAAGTAAGGATGCAAGAAATAAGAACTAGAATGAGAAGAAGAGGGCTGGAGGACATGGGGTGGATGGATAGAGACGAGTCGAGAAGGAAAATAAAACTTTAGGCGCAGAAAGATGTGTAAACATTGAAAATCTGTATATAAAATGAAAAATAAAAATAATTATTATTATTAGTATTACTATTATGATTATTATTATTATTATGTAAATTTAGTATTCATAGATAATAATAATAATAATAATAATAATAATAATAATAATAATAATAATAATAATAATAATAATAATAATAATAATAATAATAATGAATGGCCAATTTTACTGCATTTAAACTACAAACTTCCGGATTGTAGCATATTGCCTTAACCAACTGCGCTGTGGCAGTTTCTATCCCCTCTATAATGATTACTTTTAAGGTTACAGAAGCACCCTGTATAAAGTATAGGAAAAAATATAAAGCAAAGAAAAACTTGGTATAAAATGTAATAAAGATATTCTATGTATCGTATTAAAGCCATCTAGATGGTAATTCTATGGCTATAAAACTGAAATGGCAGTAAATTTTATATAGAATCACAAAAAAATTGTACATGGGAATAAGGGTGCTCGAATTGTTGAGACCATAACCAGGCTATCATAAACCACAGCCATCTAAATAAAGAAGAAAGTTATGTACATATTTGTAAAGCAAAATATGGCAGTTTTGTAAACTTAGTATTTTTCCGCATCATTTCGGATAAATGGATCACATGGTGAAAAGGTTGATACATATATATTATAAAGATATACTAAATATGTAGCATATTTTAAAACTCTGAACTTATCCCATTCGGGGAATAATGATGGATATTGTATTTAATAGAATCGTGAACGACTGGAGTAATGGAAATTATTAGTGATTATTTTATTATAAATTCTCGGTTCAGTGGAACAGGAAACCTCTCTGCGGATATGCTGTTAGCCATTTTGGATCCTTATTCTTGCAATTTTAACTATATATTTTATTATATTTATAGCCAACAATAATAAAATTCAAAAGAAACATCAAAGTTAGCCAAAACATTAAAGAAAACTGACAAAAACATAAAAATAGCGTATAGAACTAATAACAAATTAAATAACATAATAAGCAATAGCATCGAAGAAAATAATTTCAATACTAAAAGAGTAGGCCTATATAAATTGGCATGTAGAGATTGTAACAAATTTTATATAGGAGGAGCAAACAGAAGTTTTAATATTAAATTCAAAGAACATTTTCGAGACTTTATTCAGGGAGAAGGAAAATCAAGCTATGTAAAACACGTTATCCATGAAGGACGTCATATGTTAGATATTGAAAACACCCTGACAATAATGCACAGAGAAAATAATCCAGCTAAGATAAACGTACTCGAGGAGATGGACATTTCGAAGGCAGTTAACAACCATCTGCTAAATGAAAACACACCCAAGTACATATAATCCCCTCTACCAGATTTTCAGTGGAACACCAGTATTGAATCAACAGTCGATAGACAAAAACCCATATCCTGTTACTTCTGCTGATGATGAGACTAGTCCCGAAAGCGCTGCAGATAAAATTAATAATCTTTAAGTTGAGAAAACGGACCTTTTAGGTAAACATTTCATAATTTTATATTTTAATTTTTATATTTATAATCTGCGCATGGCGTATAAAATAGGATATTTAGGTGTAAAACGTAAATTAAAATAAATAATTTAATACTCCAAAAAACATTTAAAGCGTAAATTTTAATATTGGATAGAATCAAATATTTCTTAATTAAAACTAAATATAAACTATAAAATACTGAATAGTGAATAAAAAACGAAATATAAATCAAAATTAAACTAGCTAGACTATATAAAAAATGGATAATCAAGAATGCCAAAAATGATGATGCAATATAAACCCAATGGACTCGTCTACCAGAAAGATCTCTTAAAGCACTGCTAGATAGGGCCTAAACAGGTCTATAAGGGCCTAATTCGTGACGTATAATGATGATGATCTAAACATTTCTTTTAAAGCTTTTTTAAATAAAAATAACATCTCAATAATTAGAATACTTCTTTAAAAATCTATTAGATAATGATCTAAACACTTATTCTTAAATGTTAAATCATTGTTAAGTACATTTATAAAATCTAATTTTATTAAAACTCTAAAGAAACCTAAATAATTTATTTTGCATTAATTAAACAGATTAAGTAACCCATATTTTAATTGGTACAATTAAAACCTTCATGTGACCAATTAGGACAGATATATTTTATAAAACTTGACTCATTACACGATTGCACAAAATGACAAAGTAATGCAGACAATTAATTTTCGAAATTGATGAAATACATTTTTTAAATACATTAATTTTTTTCAAATTGTAATTGAAGTATATTCTATAAAGTAGACATTTTATAAAGAAGGTTTCTAAAAATTGAATTGATCCTCTAATGGCAGCGATGGCAATTTTAGAAAGATACATTCTGTCGAAATCTAAAAAAAATCCAAAATTATCTAAGAATCCTGGTATAGTACCTGTTGCCCCGATCATCAATCCTGTGACAGTTATACTATCTAATTGGTATTAATCTTTGTAATAGTCAACTGTTGGCATATATATGGCTTTCTTTTAAACTTCCTCAGGTATCGGCCGCGTTGGACTAGTGGTTGCCTTTGGTACCGATGGTTGCGGGTTCAAACCCGGCCGGGGTCGATGGATTTTTTTAGGATGGAAAAATCCAAGGAGCAAGTCCTCCGGGAGGGACTTTAAGCCGTGGGTCCCGAGCCTGAAGATTTTCAGGCTCGTAAAAAATCCTTAAGCCTGAATGAAAAGGCCTCTAAGCAAAATTTACCTAATTTTCCCGTCCTAATACTACCTTGGTTTCCTACATGTCAGTATGAGGCGGAACGCTGACCATGGACTACTCAAATTACATCTATAAGAAAACAAGTGTAACTAAATTAGTATGGTTCAAATTCTTCCCTGTAGGGGAGAACGTCTAAAAGTATATCTTAAGGGAAAACATGGGCTTACAAGACAAGACAAAACATCCTCAGGTTGGCACTATGAGTCTCAAAACGAATTGTAGGATCTAATATCATACTAATTTTAGAAGGTGGTCTAAATGCAATAATATCTATTCGTTTATTAAGTATAGGAATCGAATAATAGAGATACAAATATGGTCATGTGATTCAACAATATTTCTATAATGTTAATGTAAAGTTGAATGTGAAACGAAAGCCATATATGAGCCAACAATTGACTATTACGAAGATAAATATCAATTAGATAGTATAACTGTCACAGGATTGATGATCGGGGCAAGAGGTACTATATCAGGATTTTTAGCTAAATTTTGGAATTTCTTAAATTTGGACAGAGTGTATCTTTCTAAAATTTGAAGAAGTAGATTATACAGGGGATGATTGGAAAACATTGGCTCCGGATAGGGATATATGGAAAGCTTATGTCCGCACGGCCATTAACCTAAGGGTTTGATAGTGCCAGTGAGTTACTCGTAGTTAGTTAGTTAGTATCTTTCTAAAATTGCGATAGCTGCCATTAGAGGATCAATTTCAATTTTAAGAAACCATCCTTACAAAATTTCTACTTTATACGAGTAGTAAGTTTACTTCAATTACAGTTTGAAATTTTTAAATGATTTACAAAATGTATTTCATCAATTTCGAAAATTAATCGTCTCTATCACTTTGTCCTTGAGGCAATCCTCTAATGAGGAAAGTTGTATATAATATAAATTTAGCGATTTTATCATTCCTTCGAGAGAACTAGATTCGGCAGATAGCTAGAGCACCTCCGTCGTTATGAAATTCATCCCCAACATTAGGTTGATTAAAATAATTGTAATAATAATTAGACTATTAAATAAATAATAATATACGAAAAAATTTAAAGAAGAATAAGAATAGTGAGGGTGAAGTGTAATACACCATTAATGCTAATGAAGTTGAAAGAATAGAAAATAAATTCAAGTAATTAAGTGAACATAACTATTATTATGCTTTTCAAGTCTTATACGAGAATTTCCCTCAAACGCTGGAGGGAAAATTTTCTATAGGATCGTAACAGGCCTTGGCCTAATACTTGGAAGGAAGAAGAAGAAGAATTATTTGGTTTTGGAAAGAAGATTTCTAATAAATACCCCAATCCCCTGAACAGGCCCAAAATTGCCTACCATTGATATCCTAAATATTGCCTAGATCCGGAAATTCTACATAAACCTATAAAATATTGATATCAGGAAACGAACTGCGGATGTTTTAGCCAAGAATGCATAGATTCGAATTCATAGTGTGCATATGATCTCTGCCACATTTCTTTCCTGATGTCGAAAATAAAGGAACATACAATAGCAAGTTGTAACAACGTGTGGCTCCAATGGCACCACAGGTACATTAACATGACAACTGTCCTTTCCAAGTATTTATGACAGAATAAAATGCAAACACGTTGTTCCAAATTGCATACTAACACAATTCCTCACTGTGCACGGTAAATTTGGTCAATACCTCCAGAGATTCAACATAAGAGAGAATGCAAGTTGTAATTGTGGTATTAGCAACCAAAGCGTTGGACGTATTATCTTTGATTAACCTTTGTTCTTGAAAGAAATATTCGAATTCTCATGCATTCTAAATAACACCGCTGTTTAAGTGAACCACCCATTATAGAAGTGCTTTTGACAGAAAAGAACTACAGACTAATAATGTTTTTATAAATAAAGTTCATAAAACTTTAATATTAGATAAAATTATATAATGATTCACAACTTTATAACAAACTGTAACCCTATGTAGTACCTTACGTGGAGTAAGGTTTATACATTTCCGATATTAAATAACAATAATAATAATAATAATAATAATATTGTTCACCGCTGTGGTCTCGACATAGCGGGCTGCCTTGCCACGTAGCGGGTCCGGGTTCGATTCCCGGTCGGGACAGGCTCCTGGATGAGGTTTTTAGGGGTTTTTCCTCACCTGTAAGACAAATGTCAGGGAGGTTAGGGCCAACGGTCCCCGAAAATCATCCGGCCATCATCATCATCTTTATCATTATCATCATCATCCTTCACCGGTGTGGAAAGCAGCAAAGCATAGCATGAAATTGCTATGATTACGGTGAAAGATCTGCCCTCGTGCAGAATTACTATGGATGGATGGATGGAATAATAATAATAATAATAATAATAATAATAATAATAATAATAATAATAATAATAATAATAATAATAATAATAATAATAATAATAATAATAATAATTGGATCAGAATGTTGGACGATCACTAAAAGACAAGAACAAAGATTGGAAGCAGCTGAGATCCGATTTTTAAGAAATATAGCAAGATATACTCTGCTGGTTAAGAAAAGAAATGAAGATATAAGAAAGGAGCTAAATATTTTCAAACTTAAAGAACGAATAATTAAATATAGGAACGACTGGAAAGAACATATTGATAGAATGCCCGAAGGAAGATTCCCAAAATTATTGCTAAATTATAAACCGCACAGAAGGAAAAATGTTGGACGCTCCCACAGAAGATGGTCTGAACAATTTTAATAATTCTAGCTTTCATAAAACCGGAACGAGCCAACAGGCTTAATCCCTGGATATTATTATTATTATCGTTGTATTATTATTATTATTATTATTATTATTATTATTATTATTATTATTATTATTATTATTATTATTATTATTATTATTATATAATATGGGCAAAACCGGAGCAGAAGATAAAGAACATCAAAAAGCTGTAAAAGTATGTGGGTGTCAATTCATCACAGTACTCACAACATAAAACATTTTTTCTATAAAATGTGTCCACAACATGGGAGATAATCCTTCTGCATATATGATGATGTTTAAATGGTATTTATTATCATTTCGTGAATTCAATACCAAACACTTTACTTGTCAAAATGCACTTTGCTATTTTCATCGCATGTTTAATATTTTACTCTATAATTTTACCTGTACTTTCAATACAACGATATAAAAGTGTCAGTATTCTAAAGTTAAATTCTCTAATCAAGCATCAATATCAGTTTACTCCATAATAAATATCATTCTGAAATGACAGGCAAAAAATTGACACAATTTTACGAATCAGTTGGAATCTGTAATTTCCATATTTCCGTGAAAACAGACTTCCGATAGACGAGTGTAAGTTAGATAAAGTGTTTTGAACACAGGATGTTCTGAATTATTCATCATTGTCGCATCAATCTTTGTCAAATCACGGAAGACACACACCAAGTAAGCACTGAATACATCAAACTTTCTTAGTCCATCAGCTAAACTTAACCTACGTAATCTTCAAGTAACATTATTTACAAGTAAATGGACGTCTTAGTTTAGAAAATGTTTGTTTAATACACATTGCAATTTCATCCTAAATATATTACATTCCTATTCACTAATGAGATTGAACAGTAGCAGACTACATATTTAGATAAGAAATATCTTCTTCTCCTTCTTCTTCTTCTTCTTCACGGTTTATATTTACTAGCCTGTTCCGGTTCCAAATTGCTGCTCTTTCCATCTTTTCCTTGGTCTTCCCAAGCTTCTTCTTCCTCGTGGTGAATAGTTGTATGCTGCTTTTGGTATTCTATTCTCAGTCATCATTGCCAAGTGTTCTTTCCAGTTGGTTCTGTATTTCTCTATTGTTGAGTTTAATTCCTCTTTTTTAGTTGTTGTCTTATTTCTGTGTTAAGATAAGAAATATAATTAAGAAATAAGAACGGATTTGAGAAACTACAGTTTTCATATTATACCGTTTACAGTATAGTGAAGTTGGGGCAATGTGGACCCTTCTATTTGACCAGACCCTGTTAATATCTTCTATAATTGGTGATGCCCTCGAACAAAAAAAAATATTTTAATTTCTTCCCCTCATCAACGTTGACGGGTTCAAGGCCAGTTTATTTTATGCTTCGGGCGAAGAAGGGTTTATTTGTGATATTTATGAAGATGACCACTTTAAAAGTTTATCAAGCTACGAATCAATTTTTAATTTCAGCTATTGAATATTACAAATGTTGTAAAAAGTCCTAAATACATTATATTATGTAGATGCTGTTTTAATATACTGACGGGTTTGGTTTTATATTTTGTGACTTGGTGGCTATATAAAATAATTAAACATAACAAAGGAATTCGTTTAATGTGGACCCTTCACGAGGACCTGGGTCCACTTTACACGAATACGTATATTTTATCAATGAGGATGCTATCTGTAAAAACCATTCACTTAATTAATTTTATTTAGTATAATTGTAATTTTACTAAACCCAAAGACCGTCGCGTCGCTTTCTGCAGTTGAATGACGTATTGATGTCATAATCAACAATATTTTTTTCAAAACATTAAATAAATATCAACGCTTTTTAATTATCCATCCATCCACAGTAAATCTACCCGAGGGCAGATCTTTCACTACAATCATAGCATTTTCATGCTATGCCTTGCAGCTTTACAAGGGAATTATAGGTGTGATAGCTTCCCGTTGGTTTCCACAACACTAATGATAATTAATCACTGTAATTAAACAAAATTCAAATGCCTTAATTAAAAGAAGAAAAACAACAAATTCAAAACAGGGGTCGAAATTACCCGAAGTTCCTCTATGTATTGAAACAATTAGAAACATAAATTCGACCATGAACTTTAGCCGTGCGACTCGCAGATATTATTATAGATAACATTCAAAACTGGCTGCAACATATACAAAGAATGACATTTAAGAGACCCCCACAAATTTTACTTCATTACCAATCCAAAGAAAGAAGAAATATAGGGCGCCCCTAGATGGAGGGATACAGTCTCTTGATGAGAGAATAATATTAATTATTTGAGGGAGGTAAATTATACAAGGGATAATTGGACAACATTACCTGAGATTGGGGATGTATGGTAAGCTTGTGTCTGCGAGGCCCTGAACCTTGGAGTTCGATAGTGTTAGATTTTTTTGACACGTAACCTTAAAAGAAATAAAATGAAAATATGAGAAATACACAATGTTAAGTAACATCATGATAAAACCAATGAGCGACATTAAATTGTTCACTGAATGAGAAAAAATCTAATATTTCATATATCATAATGGATACAAAGATACTGAACAGGTTATTTGAGATTTTTAATATAAAAACGCCTCTTTATTCTGCCTGCCTGAATGATGGAAAAATGTAAAATTCTTATTCCGCAAGTGAAATAAATAAATAAAATTTAAAAGAGGCAGAGTATGTCCCATTATCAAAACTAAAGCTTTACAAGGGACCGTTCCGAGACTTAAAAAAGTTGGTCTGACTATTTTCTCAATGGTCTCCCAACTTCTATCCTTCCATTTGGTTTATAATTCAGCACATTTCTAGGAAATTTCTCGAATAGCACTCGATATACGTGTCTCCTGCATTGTTCTCTGTATTGTGAGATATCTTGTAGTGTATTGTTAACTTCTCTAATTGTTTCATTAGGGATGTGATCTCGTTTGGTAATCCCGACTAATGATACGAGGAATCTCATCTGTTGTATTTCCAATCTCCTTTCATCCTTCATTTTGACGGTCCAGATTTCTGATCCAAATATCAATGAAGTTCTGGTTTTTGTTTTATGGAGTCTCATCTGGAAGTTTCCTGTCATATTTTTCTAAAATATCTCCTGATTATACCATTAATATTATTACATCTGGAAGTTTTATTATTAAGTTCCTCCATACCATTATATGGTTTATATTTCCTAAATAAATGAAAGTTTTAACATGTTCAATAATCTGATAATTGTGAGTAAATTCAGTAAAAGGAGAAATATTCTTTGCATTCAATGTATTTAAAAAAATGTAGTAGAGATTTTGAAGAGTTCACTTCTCTTGCTTTTTGTTAATGCTCATTTTCTGAACGCCTCATGAGCTAGTGGTCAGTGTTTCTGACTACTGTTCATGAGGTCCCAGGTTCGATTACCGTTCAAACCATAGGAATTTTTCCTTAAAGGGAATCATTCCTCTGGTTTCCCATGATCTGGAATTTAGGTTAAATTTAGGTTAAGAGCTCTCCTGGCGCTTTATTATCATTTATCACCCATCATTTCATCGGGGCAACGTAACCTTGCCTTCTAGGCGCCCCAAATTCAGAAGTGGATTACAATTAAGCCAATGTCAGGAGAGACCACCAGAAATGTCGAAATGGCAACCTGGGGCATTGAATAATAATTTTGATTTTGATAAGAAAATTGCAACCTTCTGCAATTATTATTACTTAAAAATTAAAGTGCGTCTTATAGTCCCAGCGTCATATAATCCGTAAAATACTGTATATTTTAAACAAACATGTCTCTGAATTTGACTGTACTGTCAAACAATTTATCATTGTTTTAAATATACAATGAAATATTTGTTTCCGTCTTTGATCCGAGGTTTGATCCTTGAGACTGCGAGCAATGTATTCAAAATGCAAATTAGAAGTGGAAAGAAAACTTATAGAACAAGTGTCAGAATTTAATTATTCAGATTTATTAATAACAAACACTAAAAATTTAATAAAAGAAGTAAAGAATCAAAGCTGATAAAGCAGCACAAATATCATGATATATGAAAGATTTAATTTGGGCAACAAACATATGTCAATAGAAAGTAAAATCTTCATATACAAAACGATAGTTTGACCAGTTATCGTACATGGTGCAGAAACTAGGGCTAATACAACACAAACTAAACAAATAATAAGCACATGTGACATGAATATCTTTAGAACTATTTAGCGGAAAACATTTGATAAAATACAAAACACAGAAATTATGGACAAATGTCATATTCAAGACATAACCAAATGTATTATAGATAGACGGAAATATTGAAAGAGTCATATAGAAAGAATGGAAGACAACCGATTTGCAAAAAGAGCTAAAGAAGATAGACCAATGGACGGGGGAGAAGAACAAGAGGAAGACCAGCCAAGAGATGGATAGACAGTGAATGCACATCCAATACGTCTTCCTCCGACGAGTGATTTTTGAAATAAACAGGATGAAGATCCTACAAATTATGATTAAGAAGAAGAAGATAATGAAATAATCATTCTCACTAAATTACTATTATTTAACCTACGTTAGGAATATATTTATTTTCTTTAATCTAAAAGTTCATTTTCTTAAAGTAAACATTTCAGACAATTTCCTGATTCCAAAAGTTCTGCCAACATTCTTACAAATTACAACTATTATAGTTTTCTTAATATACTTGGATAGGCTGTGGAGCATGCATTAAGACGCAAGTTTCAGTAATGTCACCAAGTGGAGGGAAATGGCTTACGTCACGAAATGAAATGTGAGCCAACAAACTCTACAGCAGATATCATATATAATTAATGTTTCATACAATCTCCACTGAAAATGTGTTATCTTTCTTCCACGCCTATACTTATTACTCTTCTACTTAAAGTTAGCAATAAATTAACTCTAAATTATTATAGCTTAGATAACTTCCACTTTCACAAAGTAACTTGTTTCTTTTCATAGAAGAATACCTAATGTCACATTTACACGTAATTTTTTGAGTACAGGGTGATGGCTAATAAAGTGATTAGGTGGGATTTATGAACTATTAGCATTCCATAGTGGTATTTATACTTCATGCCACCCACACCACAAGCCTTGCTGCCCTACAAAGTGTTGTTTCTAAATACGGACAAGCACAATAAAAATATATATCATCATCATCATCACTCCAGGGATTAGGCAATTGCCCGTTCCGACTTCATAATGCATCAGCCCAACGTCTTCTAGGTCTTCCAACATCACGCCTTCCTCTTGCTTGATAATTTCTTGCTAACAATGGATATCTCTCCTTACTCATTCCATCCATGTGAGATCATTTCTGTCTGTAATTCGTGACTTTATCCAATAAAGGCTGTACTTTCAATTCTTCTCTTATATCCTCATTTCTTATTCTATCAAGCCCCCCCAGGAGCTATCACCTTGACGTGGTGGGGGGGCTTAGTACCCGATGAACCAGACGACTCTACTGGGGAAGATTGACTTAGGTTAATCTTGCTGGTGGGTAAGAGGCGAGGGGAACTAAGTATAGCTCACAACGAAGGGATGGCGTCTGTATCCATATTGGGCGGCCACATCTTCGTCAAGTCTTCAACGGTCAACAGGGCGACAAGGAATAGCACAGCTAAACTTGTAGGACTTGAAGAGCGGAAGAAGCAGCCCTCTCTTAGGGGGTGGATACCCAGAGGAGCATGTTTGGAGGCTCAGAGGAAGCAGCCCTTCCACCATCCTTGTCCTGCGAAGCGCTGGTAACGCTTCCAGGAGACATTTATCTTACTGAGAAGCTTCATGGAAATCAGCCGGATTGTCATAAAATATATATGTAAACAAATATAAAAATATAGTTTACTAACTTTTTACGAAACTGTCCTGAGAATTATTTTATTCGAAGTAAAAAAAAAAAAAACATTAAAAAATTCGCAGACCTAGGCTAATACCAAAGATAAGGAACGTTGGCCTAAATAAAATTTGCCCACGATAGTGCGTTCTGTCGTACTTACAGCAAAGGCGACCATGATCGAAAGTTCAATTTCCTAAATTTCGGGGTTGACAACCTAAATAACTATACTGTAATATTACATATTACCTACCTCGTGCGGGAAATAAAACCACTGCCCTTTATGTAGCCTACACTACGTACAATGTGTATACAAAAATGTATACAAAAGGTAGTGTTAATATATAGGCTATGAAACGAAACAAAGCACTGCATTTTAAATGAAAGAAACTTTATTTGAAACAATATAAATAATAAATTCGTACTTGCCGCCATTTTACGACTGTGGTGTCACGGCCTGCTGTAGTCTCAACAAAATTATTTTTGGCATTTACCGTATAAACATTGCCCACACTGTTAACGGTAGTCAGTTGTTTATAATGAACTCAAATATTTCCAACAAAGATGTTATTATTTTACTAGTATTTATTATTTTGAAGTCCACCGCTGTGGTCTCGAGGTAGCGTGCTGCCTTGTCACGCAGCGGGCTCGGGTTCGATCCCCGGTCGGGGCAGTTTTTCTGGGTGAGGTTTTTATCGGGGTTTTTCCTCACCTGTAAGACAAATGTCAGGAAAACTTTAAGGCCCAAACGGTCCCCGAAATCATATGGCCATCATCATCACGAACATCCTTATCATTATCATCATCATCATCATCATCATCCTTCACCGGTGTGGAAAGCAACGGGAAGCTACCACACCTACACAATTCCCTAGTAAAGCTGCAAGCATAACATGAAAATGCTATGATTGCAGTGAAGGACCTGCCTTCGGGCAGAATTACTATGGAAGGATTATTTTGAAAACATCATGGCACAAAAAATAATGTACAACATAGGCTATGTATGTGAAGTGTTTTACAGAATCTCGTAAATCAACCCGCATTCTCGATTTCAAATTTGACAAATGAAATCTGCTATTTAAGTTTCAAACTCATGTGGAAAAGTCTATATTTTAAAGAAGTAATTGCTTTATTTCTTAGACGAACTATACTTATTCAATTACTAATATCTTCATTCTCCTACCCGATAATGAATACCCTTATAGGTGGCGTGCTTGTGCCACATTTCATCAAATATCTCACTGGCTCTTTCAATGTAAGCCTAGACAATTTTGGAATTAATACCTCATAACACGCCAGTCTTAGTCTTTCCAAAACCACGACTTAATTGCAGAAATTCAACGCAATCCCTTTAAGTACAGTCCGACATCCATAACTTCTCTATTTGAACAAAATAGACAGAGAGCTGTAGTCGTAATGCTTGCACTTGTTTTTTTTTTATCAGGCATAGGGATTTTAATACTATACCATCAAGTTAACAGCGCATCGAGAGAAGATTCACGCCTTGTGGCGTAAATGTTCTCTGTACACCAGTATGATATACAGGTGAAGGCGGTGCAGCTTGCTTTAAAAGTAGTAGTAGTAGTAGTAGTAGTGTAGTAGTGGTAGTGGTGGTGGTGGTGGTAATAGTAATAATAGGACTTTATTGGACTAAAAGTAAGATACATATAATGCTATTTACGGCATTACGAAAAGGGACCATTTCCAATTTTTCTGAAATTCACTTCTTTCGTTACTGTATTCCATGTTTACCACTTTCTGACTTTATTCAGTAGCAATTTCAGATTCAATGCTTTATCCTGAACAAGTTGAATCAGTTTTTTTTTTCCTATCCTGTAAAATTTTATCAGCTGTAGATGATCCCTTTTCGAAATGACTGATTCATTAAGAGTCGCACAGGCAGCAAGCCGTATGAGCTATTGTTAAGTCTGTGTCAATGAAATAATGTTTGGTAATAATATAAAGTTCTTAGGAAAATGTTGAACAGACAGGTGAATGGAGAAAACTACATAATAGTGAACTACATGATATGTAAAGGGGCACGCCGTAGCGTAGTGGTTAAGGCACTGAGCTACAAGCCGGAGGGTCGAGGGTTCAAGTCCCGTTGGGGTCAGGATTTTTAAACTGACCCAAACCCTCTGGCGGCACTATGGCCCTGGGGTCGACTCAGCCTCTAACGGAAATGAGTACCAGACGCTTGTTCTGGGGGTAAAGGCGGCCGTCACGCAGGGCTAACAACCCGGCTGACATCAAGTGCCGATTGTCTAGAAAAAGTGGGAGCCTTAACCTCTTAACCTTCTACTACCCCAAAGGCCTCCTGAGGCCTGTTGTGGGATCACTTTACCTTACATGATATGTAAAATAAAAACAGTTAAGTCTCGTAGACTGCGATTGGCAGGGCATGTAGCACGTATTGGGATGAAAGAGGTGCATGGAAGCTTCTTGTAGGTAAAACAGAGGGAAAACGCCCAGTTGGTAGACCAAGAATGAAGTGGGAGAACAGCATTATCCATGATTTGAGGGAAGTAGATTATACAGAGGATGATTGGAAAACATTACCTCGGGATAGGAATGTATGGAGAGCTTACGTCCGCTCGGCCATGAACCTACGGGTTCGGTAGAGCATGTGAGTGAGTGAGTGGATAATATAAAGTAAAAAACACACAGTTATATTGCAATTAGGTAACAATGCAATTATATTATATACCTTAATTAGATTATGTAGAATTATTAAATATCAATTATGTTATATTTTGCTAACATAGCATAACATTTATTCCCATTGAGTGGAGTTCGTATTTTTCACGTTTTGTCCAGAAATTTACCCAAGTTTGTCCAATTTTCTGGGTTTACCATTAACACGTAGCATGCCAATCTTTCACGGTGTGAGTTCAGAAAACTTTCCGGTAATAACTGATGCCTCCAGTATTCTAAATCGTTACATTTTCCTAATATATGTATCTCGTCTTCAAAGCTCCCGCACATTGGACATATTCGCATATCGTGATCGTCGCTAATTTTTGAAAAATTTCCATGCCCCTAACCTGAACTAAGCAAGCCCTGATCTCTCATTAATCCTAGATTGAGTATATAAGATTCTTTTCCCCAAACTTGTTTTAGGTCTTTTTGTAAAAACAGTGATCGTTTTCCCGCACATTCGGCCAAAATATTTTATGAAGATGTAGAAAGATACCAACAAGAATGGAAAAATCATCTGACAAGAATGGAAAGAAATAGACTTCCAAAATTGGCGTTCCAATATACTCCAACTGGTCATAGGGACCAAGCAAGGCCAAAACATCGCGATGCATCGGTGGAAAGATCTAGACCATCTTCGCTAGGTTTACTGCCACAGGTCACATGACCTAAAACGTATTTGTTCATGATGATTAAATAATGTGATAACTAACTCAAATTCACTGGCACTATCGAACCCGGAGGTTCATGGCCGCTCGGACATAAGCTCTCCATACAACCCCATCCTGAGCTAATGTTTTCCAATCATTCCCTGTATAATCTACTTCCCTCACAGCATAGTTAATGTTGTTCTCACACTCATTCTTGATATAAAAATATTCAACGAACATTTTTTAAAATAAAATTTACCGAAAATTGAAAGCATTTGACTAGAGCTAAGCAATCCAGGTCAGATATCAAATAGCAGTACAATGAAGATATTTCTTTGAATCTGCCAATTCATTCATCTGTCATATAAAATAAACAGTAGGAATACGTAAAGTCACTAGATTTACAATTTCGTGATTTAATAGTATTTTAAAAATATATATATTTCTAATGCTTTAAAATAGGCACACATCGCCTCAATGTTTTCTTTTTTTTTAATCCCTTTGTGGTTTTAAATTGCATTTTTGGGTTATTCAAATAATATTATTTATTTTTTCTTTTATAAAAAGTTAAATCGGCCGCGGTGGACTAGTGGTTATGCTCCTTGCCTCTGGTCCCGACGGTAAACACGGCCGGAGTCGATGGATTTTTTAGGATGGAAAAATCCAAGGAGTAAGTCCTCCGGGAGGGACTTTAAGCTGTGGGTCCCGAGTCTGAAGATTTTCAGGCTCGTAAAAGATCCTTAAGCCTGAATGAAAAGGCATCTAAGCAAAATTTACCGAATTTTCCCGTCCTAGTACTACCTTGGTTTTGCTAGATGTCAGTATGAGGCGGAACGCTGACCACGGACCACTCAAATGACATCTATACGAAAACAAGTGTAACTAGAAAGTAGCAGTAGTAGGACTTTATTAGACAAAAAGTAAGATATTTACAATATTATTTACAAATGTCGGTCGCACGGGCAGTAAGCCGTACGTGCTGTTGACAGTCCGTTACAATAAACATTCAGCACAAAACAGCCGAACGCAAAAAGAATACCCCACCTCTAAGAGGTGAACGACCGGCGGGCACAAGAACTCAAACAAGAAAATCACTAAGACTGCTGAATTTACCCGCAGAAAAGGAACTATTGAGAGGGGGAAGTTCGAAAAATACAGGTAAGACTAATGACAAGTGTAACTAAATTAGTATGGTTCAAATTCTTCCCTGTAGGAGGAGAGCGGCTAATCTCTGTTAAGGGAAAACATGGGGCTTACAAGACGAGATAAAAAGTTAAAAATTTTAAAATCGTACCTCATATTTCAGTCGCTCCTCAACTAGATGAAATTTCAGTTTAAACACTTTGTCAATCATATCGCATTGCACGTCTTTCAAAAACATTTTCTATCTTCAGTTACAACATAGTATTGATTTTAAGATTTTAACCATCTACACAGTAACATCAACAATGGTTTATCGTAAATAAAATAATGTGATAGACGAGTAATTTTAAATATGTGTTCATTCCAACACTAAAGTGTACGTTCCGTGCTTCGATTCCACTCTAAGCGGCTTTAACCCTTAAATTCGTAATGTATCCTTTTGGATACATCAGTTGGTTCAATTAATTTAATATTTTTAGTAAATGAGAAGGAAACGAACAAAAAAATTACACTTAAATATGTGTCTAATTATACAATATATCTAATAATAACAGTTACACATGATTCCGTTTTCACTGCGGTCCGCCACATTCAAATAAGTAACAGAAGAAATTTGTGTTTTGCTAATTTAAGAGTTAATGTGGTCTATTCTCAAGTTAATCACTAATTTGACAATCACTGTACTTAGGTGATATGCATTAGTATTTCGTATTGAGAGGAGAGTAAGACAAATGTACGTATGTATAGTAGTATAAGTGTGCTGTGTGAGGCGTCATGAATGATGAAGAGAAGAGAGAAACTAAAACCGATCCTGGCACATAGCATAGTTCTATCCAATAGCATCAAGGGAACCGATAGGCTTAATGTCACTATCCGACGAACAAATTTTTATCAACAGTATCACATGCCTTGTCAACATACATGTTTGGTGCTTAATCCAGGCACAGGTGTACAATCTAACTAACTCATTAGCATTATCTAGCCCGGAGTTTCATGATCGCGCGGATATAAGCTGTCCACGCATCCTTATTCTGGATATTAAAATTATGATATAGTATTATTATTATTTTATTTTTTATCCAAATGCCCCAGGTTTGTCTTTCGACATTCCTGGTTTCTCTCCTGGCATGGGGCACTTGTAACCCACTTCTGAGGTTGGGGCGCCTGGAAGGCGGGGTTACGTTGCCCCGATGATATGATGGGTGATAATGATGATGATAATGGTGCGCCAGGAGAGTCCCTAATCCTAAGCTTAACCTAAGATGAATGTGAATGATGATGATTGCGATGGCCATATGATTTCGGGGACCGTTTGAGCCTTAAAGTTTTCCTGGCATTTGTCTTACACGTGAGGAAAAACCCCGATAAAAACCTCACCCAGAAAAACTGTCCCGACCGGGGATCGAACCCAGGCCCGCTGCGTGACAAGGCAACACGCCACCCCGAGACCACAGCGGTAGACTGATATAGTAATATAAAATTATGTATCTTTTATCCAGTATCTTCAAATGTTAAAACGAATAAAACACTATAAACCTTTCGGGACCAGTGCACATCCTCAGCAAATGAATGTAGGCCTATGTTTCTTTCTAGCTACTATCCAGATACTTGTGGATGGGACTGGTCCCGAAAGGTGTACAAGGTTTTAATTGTTTTAAAAGTTGAGTAGACTGTGAATACACGGTTTTATAATTTCATATAATAGTTTTTAATATTCTAACTAAAACCTCAGCGGAATTTTTACGTGCATTTTGTCAGTAATGGACTTATTCTGAGCTATTATAAAGGGTACAAAAAAAAAAACAGATAGCCTAAGTAATTTTTCTTTGAAACCTAGAAAAGTACTTTCCATTATACAATATACCAATTTCTTTACCTATATCACATATGTTTGCTGTTTCACACTTATGAAAGGTATGTCTTTTCATAGAGAATCTAATGACATCTCAAATTTCATTTCGATAATATAGTAACTTACCTTATTCTTTACCTGTACACTATATACATTACAATCATTCACTGAATAATTCACAACTCTCAAATCATACTTACTCTTACTAACTGGCACTATCGAACCCGTAGGTTCATTGCCGCGCGGACATAAGCTCGCCATACATCCCTATCCTGAGCTAATGCTTTCCAATCATTCCTGTATAATCTACTTCCCTCAAATCATAGTTAATATTATTCTCCCACCGCCCATTGTAGTCTACAAGATTTAACTGTTCTTATTATATCTAACTTCCTATAAAGACTATGTAGCTCATTGTTATGTAGTCTTCTGCATTCACCTGTCTGTTCATCTCTCTTTGGCCCAAAAATTTTCCTAAGTACTTTATTCTCAAATACTCGTAATCTCCTTTCTTCCCTTAAAGTAAGAGTCCAAGTTTCGCACCCATATAATATAACTGGTAGAATAATAGTTTTATATATTTTCAGTTTAACGTTTTTTGAAAGGATTCTCTGCAATGCATAATAGCACGCATTTCCAGAATTGAGCCTATGCTTAATTTCTTTGTGCATCTCATTCCTATTTATGATTATTGTTCCTAGGTATTTGAATTCAGCCACTTCCTCAAAATTTCCCTCATTTGTCATTAGCTGTCCATTTCCATGATATAATGTATTTCTACGTGTGACCATATACTTAGTTTTATTGATATTTATTTCCAGTCCTAATTTCTTAGTGTTACTCAATAGTGTGTGCGTGTTGTCCTTTAGTATCTCCTCGCTATCGGCCAGTAGTACTACATCATCAGCATAGTACTATCATGGTTAATTATATTCTCCCAAGTCATACTTAATCTACCTACTGGGTGTTTTCGATCTGGTATTTCTATTTTTTTTTCTTGTTGCCTAACCTAGCGATTAAAACTTTATACTACCAAACAATCTATCCCCAAAATTGAAAATTTTATAATTAAAATTTTGACTAGCCTCATAGGTTAGTCGTCAGCGTTTCTGATTTCTGTTCATGAGGTCTGGGTTTCGAATACCGGTCAGACCATAGGGATTTTTCATTAAAGTGAATGGTTGCCCATGGACTGGAATTTAGGTTAAATTTAGGATAAGAATGTTCCCGGCTCTTCATTATCATTTATCACTCATCATATCATCGGGCCCGGGTTCGATTACCGGTCGGGGCAGTTTTGATGAGGTTTTTATCGGGGTTTTTCCTCACCTGTAAGACAAATGTCAGGAAAACTTGGCCCAAACGGTCCCCGAAATCATATGGCCATCATCATCACCATCCTTATCATTATCATCAACATCATCATCCTTCACCAGTGTGGAAAGCAACGAGAAGCTACCACACCTACACTTCCCTAGTAAAGCTGCAAGCATAGCATAAAAATGCTATGATTGCAGTGAAGGACCTGCCTTCGGGCAGAATTACTATGGATGGATATCATCGGGGTAACATAACTCCGCCTTTCAGGTGCCCCATCAAAGAAATGGATTACAATTCCGCCAATGCCAGGGGAGAAAGCCAGAAATGTCATAAAAGACAACCTGGTGGAATTGGACAAAAAATTAAATTTTGTAACCCCGCCCAAAGTTTTATTTTTCTTCTCCACTCGTCTCTATCCATCCACTCCATGTTCTCCGGTCCTCTTGTTCTCATTCCAGTTCTTATTTCTAGCATCCACGAGATTCGAGATCTTCCTTTCTTTCTTCTTGCAGGTGGACACCACTCGAATGTTTTCCTGGATACCCTTTCTTCTTGCATTCGTCGTACCAATTTAATTGCATATATCTTACATAATCTACTATTGAATATCTAATATTAATTTTTTCTCGTATGACAGTATTTCTTAGTTTTTTTTTCTAATTTTGAACATCTTGCTGCTCGCCTCAAGAAATCAATTTCCATCGACATACGTTTTTGTTGAATTTCCAAACTTCATCTCCATATCTGACAGTACCTCTCACTATTGAATTATACAGGGTATAACAGGACCTCACAGACAAAATGATAGGAATGATAGGCCATGCAGAGAGGATCATTTTTTGTGAAGGAACATATAATCGCAAACACGTCGTTTATGAGTTATGCGCAGATGAAAGTGTTCAGCCGTAAGGGTCGGAATTGAATACAAACAATTGTACACGTATCATTTTTATTGAAATGTGACATGCGTTTATAATAAGTGTTCAAACAATAAGTGTTTTGATAACGTCAGAAAGAATACTGCCATGATCGGCCGTTCTGGCCCATCGTTGCTGATACGATATCAAAAATGCAATGAGGCATAGGGTCGACTGTTTGAACACTTATTGTAAAAACATTTATTTCTAAATAAAATGCCGTGTACAATTGTTTGTATTCAATTACGACCCTTATGGGTGAACACCTTCATCAGCGCATAACTCATAAACGACATGTTTGCGACTATATGTTCCTTCACAAAAAATGATCCTATCATCCCTATCATTTTGTCGGTGAGGTCCTGTTACACCCTGTATATTACAAAGACTCTTGCCATCCCAACTTCTCTAAAAAACATTAAACTGAATATATATATAACTGTTATTTTCCAAGTTATATGGATTCGAAACATGAACTCTTGCTTTAAGGAAAGAGCAAATATTATGAGTATTTGAGAATAAAGATCTTAGCAAAATGTTTGGACCAAGGAGAGATGAACAGGCAGGCGAATGCAGAAGACTACATAACAGTAAGCTACATTACCTTCATAAGAAACCAAATATAATAACAGTTAAGGCTCGAATCTATGAACGCATTAGATAGTAAAAGTCGTTCTCTGCCTGTACTCTGCTGAGAAAGTTGTATCCAAATACGTTTTTGCATACTCAAAAATCTGTTTATGCGATAATAATTGTTGAAATTCCTAAGCTACCTGGGGAGGTGACTTAGGAGAGAAACGAATCGTGAGAATCCCGATGGGAACCGATGGTAACCGATGTACTTAGAAACCTTTCTGCTTTATCCAAGATGTCGTACCTTGAAGACTTCGATCTTGTTTTCGGTATACGCGGAGAAGAGGAATTTGATAGAGTCTACCAAAGAATTCAACTGGAAGAACAGGAGAATCGGCGTAACATTGCGCGACGCAGACGTCGTTGTATACGGTATTATTTGCGGGACGCAAGCGTAAATGCGTTCCTCTAGCAGACGAAAATAACGGAAGTAGTTTTATAGCTGAGAATTCTGGGTAATTTCATGCCAATATTACGAAAACGACGACTTTCATGCATGACCAGTTAGTGGGTAGCTAATTCGATCTTTGCACTTGCTCACGGTGAGTCAGCTCACCAGTGATTGGAAGTAATTTGAGTAGAGACTAATGTATTTGCATGCGGCCCTAAGTCTCGTACACTGTGGTGGGCAAGATACATGGCACGAATTGCGAAATGAAAAAAGGGGGATGGAAGCTTCTTATAGGAAAATCAGAGGGAAAACGCCCAGTTGGTAGACCAATAATGAAGTAGGAGAATAGCATGAACCATGATTTGAGGGAAATTTATTATACAAAAGTTGATTGGAAAACGTTAGCAGATATAGTGTTGTATGGAGAGCTTATGTCTGCGATGCCATGAACCTACGGGTTTCAGAGTGCCAGTGAGTCAGTTTTATGGTTGAATTAGGCGTTTTACACGATTGAATAGAAACCCTTGGGGAAATAATTAACATTTGTATACCAGTGTTATTAATAGTGTTAAAATCCGTTGGATCCGAAACATGGGCAGTGACAACACAACAATCATGCAGAATACAAGCTGCTGAAATGAGATTCCTCAGACCAATAGCAGGATACCAAAGAACAGACAAAAAACATAACACAGAAATAGATTAGATTAGATTTGTTTAGCCTGGTGGAGTTAAGGCCATGTGGCCTTTTCTTCCACTCACCAGGACGAACATATATTACATCAGAATATAACAATCTTAATTAACTCTGATATTAAACATTAAGTAAAAATTTGATCAAAAGATAATATCTAATATATTACGATCTATAATACAACCAGTTAATATTAGTTAAAATTAAGACTAAAACTAATAATAAAATGTATACAAGCAAGGCATATACAACTAAAAATAGAGGAAATAAACACAACAATAGATAAATACAGAACAAACTGGAAAGAACACTTGGCAAGGATGACTGAGAATAGAATACCAAAAGCAGCATACAACTATTCACCACGAGGAAGAAGAAGTTTGGGAAGACCAAAGAAAATATGAAAAGAGCAGCAATTTGGAGCCGGAACAGGCTAGTAAATAAGCCTAAGCCGTGGAGAAGAAGAAGAATGAGAAAATCCGTTTTGCAGAGTCTATCTTGAATATTCCCAAACGACTTACGCCTTTCTTACATCAATATATTTGATTGTGTAGTTTGTGGTAATGTTGGGTTAGTTGATGCGCTGTTTCATATCCCACGATAGTTTATGCAGCGCACATTGTGACAGAGAATTCCAATATATTGCTCATTGGACTCAGGAATGCTAATTTATCAACACGAGAACTTGTCATATGGTCTGAACAAGAAGCTGGCCAGGATCCTTGTTTCACGAGATAATTGATTTCCACGATGAAGCGCAATCTCGTAATATTACGCTGTTTAACACCAGGCTTGGCCTCCCTTAATTATTCAATGTAATTTTCCTCCAGTCTCTTCTCTTGGTATTATCAACACCAACATTACTTATACATGCTTATGTCAGGAGATTCCAGGCTGAATTACCCTAGTAAAATTATAATTATTACACTTTATACAGCTACTTTAATAATAATAATAATAATAATAATAATAATAATAATAATTAATAATAATAATAATTATTATTATTATTTTATTATTATTAATTATTTTATTAATAATATTAATTATTATAGTTATTATTCTTAATTAATATTATTGCCAAGAACAGTTAAGTCTCGTAGACTGCGATGGGCAGGACATGTTGCGCGTATGGGGAATGAAAGACGTGCATGGAAGCTTCTTGTAGGAAAGCCAGAGGGAAAACGCCCAGTTGGTAGAACAAAAATGAGGTGGGAGAACAACATAAACTATGATTTGAGGGAAGTAGATTATACAGGGAATGACTGGAAAGCATTAGCTCTGGATAGGGATGTATGGAGAGCTTATGTCCGCGCGGCCATGAACCTACGGGTTCGATAGTGCCAGTGAGTAAGTAAGTAAGTAAGTAAGTAATTCATATTATTAGTTTATTATTACTATTAATTATTATTATTATAGTCCACCGCTGTAGTCTCGACGTAGCGTGCTGCCTTGTTACGCAGCGGGCCCGGGTTCGATCCCGGTCGGGGCAGTTTTTCTGGGCGAGGTTTTTATCGGGGTTTTTCCTCACCTGTAAGACAAATGTCAGAAAAACTTTAAGGCCCAAACGGTCCCCGAAATCATATGGCCATCATCATAATCATCATCATCATCCTTCACCGGTGTGGAAATCAACGGGAAGCTACCACACCTACAATTCCCTAGTAAAGCTGCGAGCATAGCATGAAAATGCTATGATTGCAGTGAAGGACCTGCCCTCGGGCAGAATTACTATGGATTATTATTATTATTATTATTATTATTATTATTATTATTATTATTATTATTATTATTATTATTATTATCAGAAGGGGTATATTCGAGGATGTGAAGAATTTGAGTATCTGGAGTAAAAGTGGTTAAGAGGATAAACAAGGAAGTGATATTAAGAACAGAATAAGTAAAGGTAGAGCAATCACAGCAACGTTAAATGGAGTCTTATGAAAAAGACGCCGTATACCCTGAAACAAATGTTACAAATATATAATTCAATAGTGAGTAAGTACTGTCACATATGGAGCTGTAATTTGTAAATTCAACAAAAACTTAGAACAAAACTTATTTCGATGGAAATAGATTTCTTGAGGAGAGCAACAAGATGTTCAAAATAAAAAAAAAAACAATAATACAAAAAATACTGTCATACGAGAAAGAATGAATATTAGATATTCAATTGTATATTATGTAAGATACAAGCAATTAAATTGGTATGGGCATGTATGACGTATGCAAGAAGAAATGTTACCCAGAAAAACATTGGAATGGTGTCCACCTGGAAGTAGAAGGAAAAGAAGACCTCGAAACTCGTGGACACAAGAAATAAGAACTGGAATGAGAACAAGAGGACTGGAGGACACATGGAGTGTATGGATAGAGACGAGTGGAGAGGGAAAATAAAACTTTAGACACAGAAAGAAGTGTAATCATTGAAAATCTGTATATAAATGCAAATATTATTATTGTTGTTATTATTATTATTATTATTATTATTATTATTATTATTATTATTATTATTATTATTGTGTGGGATTGAAAGGGATAACCCTTCGCATGATACGTAGAATCAATCCTCGTAAGAAAGAAACATGATGTGTTCTATTGTCAAAATGCGTATCTTACGCAGAACCTATCGTCCGTAGAGTTTCAAGTATCATGTATAGAGGGAAACACATTCCATTCAGGAAGCATGCTAGATATAACATTCAGTAGCAGTAGGAGTAAGATTGCAGCGAACAAACATCGCACATTTAAATTCAACACTTTGCGAAACTAGGACATATTCTAAACATGCTAAACATTTTCTATTTTTTTTATTTCGTAAGATAAGGGAAAGAAATGTTATTTATTGAACAAATGTGGTGACTTGTGGCGATCCCGAAGGGAAATGTTAAACTGCATGGGATGAAAGTGCATACTATTATCACGCATAATGCTGTGCACACATGCAATACACTGCCTCCTGGATGCAAAATAATTGAATCGTTTCCAACGTTTCTGTTTTGTATGACAATTTAACTCATGCCCCAAATGGAAGTCAATGATCAATCACGTTACAATGAATTTTGTTTTACAACCAATGACAGTCGTGTTTCACCTCGATAATTATCGAATTTTGATTACCAAAATAAAGTAAGCTCCTCATTTATAATATTCTGAACAGGTCAGAGCACTATTTTGCAGTGACTGACTCTCTAACTAATACATTGAATATAGCAAATAATGAACAGATTCCTTTGGCATGCACATTTGATAATTGTGTATTTAAATAATGATTTTACTGATTTGTTTCCAGAAAAAAAATCCATCCATCCATCCATAGTAATTCTGCCCGAGGGCATTTTTCATCACTTTCAACACTTCAATCATAGAAATTTTCATGGCTATGCTTTGCAGCTTTACAACTAGGGAATTATAGGTGGTGGTAGCTTCCCGTTGCCTTTCCCCACAGGTGCATGATGATGATGATGATTGTCGCCAGATGGGTTTTCGGGGGCCCTAAGCTTCCTGGCCATTTTTCTTACAGGTGAGATAAACCCCGAGAAAAACCTATCTCCGGAGCCTGTCCCGACAGGGAATCGAACCCGGGCCCGCTGCGTGACAAGGAATGGAAGAAGAAGTAAACATCAATAAAAATAAATATATGTTCATACACATAAATACATTATATAATGCAAATGGACAGTTAATGACAAATGAGGGAAATTTCGAAGAAGTGGTTGAAATCAAATACCTAGGAAGAATAATTAAAATAAGAATGAGATTCACAAATAAATTAAACATAGACTCAATTCTAGAAATTCATGCTATATGCGTTAAAAAGTTAAACTGAAAAAATATAAAACTTTATATATATATATATATATATATGTGTGTGTGTGTGTGTGTGTGTGTGTGTCTAATGCCACCAGGTTGTCTTTTATGACATTTCTGGCTTACTCCCCTGGCATTGGCAGAATTGTAATCCATTTCATTGATGGGACACCTGGAAGGCGGAGTTACGTTAACCGATGGTATGATGGGTGATAAATGATAATGAAGCGCTAGAAGAGTTCTTAACCTAAACTTAACCTAAATCCCAGACCATTGGCAACCACAGGAATAATTCCTTATAAGGAAAAATTCCTATGGTTTAACCGGGAATCGAACCCGGGACCTCATGAATATATATATATATATATATATATATATATATATATATATATATATATATATATATATATATATATACGGATGCGAAACATTTATACTTCTATTTAAAGGGAGGAGAAAAAATTACAAGTATTTGAGAATAAAGATCTTAGGAAAATTTTTGGACCAAAGAGAGATGAACAGACAGGTGAATGGAGAAGACTTCATAATAGATAGCTACATGATCTTTATAGGAAACCAGATATAATAAGAACAGTTAAGTCTCGTAGATTGCGATGGCGCGACGTATAGCACGAATAGGGAACGAAAAAGGGGCATGGTAACTTCTTGTAGGAAAACAAGAGTAAGAGCGCCCTGTTGGTAGACCAAGAATGAGATTGGAGATGAACATTATCCATGATTTGAGAGAAATAGATTATACAGGGGATGATTGGAAAACTTTTAGCTCAGAATAGATATATATGGAGAGTTTATGTCAGCGCGGCTATGAACCTACGGGTTCGATCCTGCTATTGAGTTAGTTAATATTAATGAGTATCATTTCTCAAGAACGAAATGATCATGCCTTCTCTATCGAATAAATTAACATAGCCTAATAAAATGAGTGGATGGGAATATCAAGGACTTACTTGTATTGAAAATAAGTAACTTGTTCTTTGCTAACTATTTAGCTTCTTCCGTAAGCCATTGTCATTTTATTCAGTTCGGAGCATACAATTTTAAGGCTATTTAAAATTCATAAAGCATGCTGCATTAGTCGTACATAATACTAAGTACGTGCGCAGTTTTACATTAAAAAGATGAAGTAGTAGATCAAGTAAAGAGATGCTGTATTTACTTCTGCTATGAAACATAACTATACACACTACTTATGCAAAAATACAAAGTAAACATATCCGTTTATATAGGGTGTCTAAAAAAAGGTATTTTACAACATTTCACAATCAATACTAATAAAATTCATTGTTAAAACCGTTGAGTTTAATAGTCATAAAATAAAATAAGTTAAATGTACCTTCTTAGGTCAGAGCCGTAGTCTTTTATTTATAAAATATATATGTTTTTTGTCTGAAGGCCTTTCACAATCTCCATTCCAACTTCAGCAGGTATTTCGTCGCTACATTACTTGATGTGGTGGTTGATGGTGCTGGTCCTAATGTACGACAACACTACACTGGGACCAGCACATCAAGTGATGTAGCGAAGAAAGATCTGCTGAAGATGGAATGGAGATTCTGAAAGGCCTTCATACAAAAAGCATACATATTTTATAAGTTGAGGACAACGGGTTTGATCTAAGAAGGTACATTTTAACTTATTTTATTTTATAACATAGCAGGAACAAAGAGGAGAAAGAAAAGTACAAACAATTTTTGTTGTGGAATCATAGTATAGACAATCTTACTCCATATATTAACAGAACTTTGGAACCCTATGCGTTTCGTTTACTATGAGGGACCTATTCCAGAAATATACTATGTATGGTGTAATACATTATCTACATATACAAAAATGAGACTGCATATGTTTGTGATTTATGGACCTTTAAACCACTCATCAGATCTTCATGAAAATTGGTACATACAGGTTTTCAGTTAGAGCGAGTGTTTAGCCGCTATCTGTTATGCTCTAAAACTATAAGGCGTAAGAGTTCAGCTGAAACCAAAATTTAAAAATCGCTCTAGCGGTTGCAGTTTTCGGTAATTCACAATGAAAATCTGTAAAAGCTTTTAAAATATACCGAGACAGGTATCGTCCAAAACTCGGCGACATCCAACCATTAGAAGCGGGGGTTTGCCTGAAAGCCGAAGTTAAAAATTGGCCCTACCAACCGTCATACTTGAATGGTCACTACAATATATATATATATATATATATATATATAATTCAATTAACAGAAATACAGAAATTAGAAAATGGATGAACGCAGAAAAAATATAATGGATGACATTGAACATAGGAGGCTAAAATGGTATGGACACGTAAGAAGAATGCAGGATGGAAGACTATCAAAGGCCGTTTATGCATGGAAAATTAAAAGAAGGAACAGAAAAGGAAGACCATGAACAATCTGGAAGATCAACATTCAAAATTCAATGAGGAAACTTGGCGTAACAGATGAAAACACAGAGGATAGAGATCGATGGAGAACTTTAATTAAGGGAAATTTGTGAATGTTTGTTGCAAGCTGATAGTCTATAAGTCCGGAGTCATTTACGTAACTTTATATATATATATATTTATTTATTTATTTATTTAATTCATGTTAATTATTAAGGGTCGGTTTCACCAACAGAGGTAACTGTATTACGCCAGTTTAAGCCATGCATTATACACGGGGAAAACTGGCGTAATACAGTTACCTCTGTTGGTGAAATTGACCCTAAGATTGGTTGGAGAAAACCCTCAGTGATGAGGAAAATTTTCCATAATGCTGGAAAGTCAGGAAGCATACCTGCTACCACCTGTGCTATCGATGAGATTCTAAGTATATTGATTAAACTTTACTTTAAATTGATTGATCCTTAACTTCACAATGTGTCTTTTAAGAATTTATTTATCATTATTGCTTATAAAACAGTAAAAAAAACAAATTATTATAAATTACTTAAAGTTTTTGTCAAATTACGTAATAATGTAGCCTACAATAATAACTTAGAGTTTTACATGATTTCGTTTTCTTTGCGGTCCGAAACATTTAAATAAATGACACGAGAAATTATTGTTTCGCCAATATAAAGATTAAAATTTGTACATCCCTATCCCTCTTAGACCCGAGCTGAGAATTATATAATTAAAATTTCCAACAATGCAGGAAATTTAGGAGATATACCTGCTACCATCTGAGCTACAGCGGTGTACCTTCACTTTAAATAAATATGATTCTAAGTACGATGTTTTTATTATTAATTTCATACATCTCATTGATGGATAAATCATATTTGAAGAGAAAAATTATACGCTCAGACCGGGACTTGAACCCAGGACGCTTGGTTTTCCAGTCCAAGTGCTCTACCACCTGAGCTACCTGAGCAAGTACCGATCTAAACGCAAATCTTTCTCTATATACGTTGTAATTCCCGCCCACCAAATGCTTTGAATCCTTTGCTTCTATCTTTGCAAATGGCGGCTCCTTTATTAAGAAGACATATTTGGGAATTATACCATTATAAATGCCAGTACGGCTTCTTTCGATGTTTTTATTATTGATTTCATACATCTCATTGATAGATAAATCATATTTGAAGATAAAAATTATACGCTCAGACCGGGACTTGAACCCGGGACCCTTGGTTTTCTAGTCCAAGTGATTTACCATCTGAGCTACCTGAGCAAGTGCCGATCTAAACGCAAATTAGATGGTAGAGCACTTGGACTAGAAAACCAAGAGTCCCGGGTTCAAGTCCCGGTCTGAGCGTATAATTTTTCTCTTCAAATATGATTTATGATTCTAAGTAGTTTATATTGATTAAATTTTCTAAAAAGTACAGTTTGAAGAGAGAATTAATTTTTGTGTTGTGGATCATGGTATTTAGTAGCATGTCCGTCCGATAGAGTAGAACGAACCAATAAACTAATTGATAGCAAACGGGAGTTAATCGCCTCTGGCACTGACGTGGCTTGTTAGCTTAGACCAACATACGCACATCCCTCGGGGAAAATGTGAAAATATCCAGAAAGCATCTCTCTATTACACTGGCTTTGTAGGTTTACCATCCTACTGGATATCACAGATTTAAACCGCAATTCACATGCAGCGATTATATTTCAGTTAATTGCTATATAAATTAAAAAATCCCTTTATAATCCCACTTGCTTTCTTACTTTTGGTTAAGGGAAGAGGGCACGGCGCAGAGCTATGGAATTTGCGCTAGTTCGAGTCTCCATGGAGGAAAGAAATATTTCTCATGGAATTTCGGCCAGTATGGGACCTTTGGACCTAAGAGACATGAACAAACAGATGCGTTTTTACGTTTTATTCTTAGAGACTTTACTTTTACCAATATCTATTTATTATCAAATATATTAATTGATATAGACCACCCCACGCTTTTGATGGTAAAATTATTATTTTTTTGTAGATAAGTTTTTATAGATGAATTTTCTTTTTGACCACTATTAATTTTATCCCAAGCGTGTTGGAAATTAAAATTATTTTTCATTTTTAGGTCGGTTTTCTAATAAAGCGTGTTGTTTTATTTTTTTAACTATTATTTATTTTTCATTTTTTGTTTGGTTTTCTAAAAATGTAAATATCTTTAAATTCGATACTATTGTAGTATGAGTTAAAAGTAATAATCTTCTAAAAAATCCTCCGGGCCGGATTTGAAGCAGCGACCTATGGATTATTGAAGTTACATACCACTACAGTCCACCGCTCTACCAACTGAGCTACCACAACGATAGACTAAAAACTCGATACGTCTGCAACCTATTATACCGGTCTTTATTTATTTTATGTCCTCATGATCCTGGCCAGGATGTAAGAAACAAATTATGAAATTATTGTATTGTCATTGGTCCTTTACAAGTATCTTACAAAGTTTCAAGTCGATCCAATTTTTTTTAAGTGGGTGAAAATCGTGTTGAAAGATTCCTTACATAGACAGATACAGGTCAAGCTAATATAAAGCGTTTTTAAAAAATGAAACTTTCTGGTGGCAGATCCAGGTATCCTCCATGCGGAGTTTCCTGGAAAAATGCTAAAGATGGGACCTAATTTATTTTTTGACCAGGCACACAATTTACCTACTAACCTTTTATAATCGGGACCTAATATTTACAAAAAATTCCAGGATCGGAGGAACAAAACTAAGACAAAGAGAGAGAGGAGAGAGAGAGAGAGAGAGAGAGAGAGAGAGAGAGAGCGAGAGAGAGACTAAAAATAATAAAAGTGAGATGAGAAACAAATTTCAATTATGGAAGGTCAAGCAGTGAAGTAGAAGAATAAGTTTTAGATATCTGTGCCCATGAATAATGAATGTTCGTTTCCGGAGACGAGAAGTAAGACAAAACTCAAGTTTCACTTGTTAGTTTTAGCAGACTGTGTAAAATGTCATAAACAAAAGTTGTGGAACAAAATGAACAGGGTGTGCGAGATAGAAATTTTCTGGCACTCAACATGAAATGTAGTTTGTTTTTCCTACAAGCCATTTGTTAACTTCTCTTAACGCTGAATCAGAAGAAAAAAATTACTTCCCGCTTTTAATAATTCATGACGATGTGTTTTACTATAAAAACATATTCCTGAGCCTATTATTTTAGTGACGAAACAAACTGCTTCTTTCCTGTGTAAGCTGTCCAGCCAATATTTTTAATTCCGATAGAAACATGTCTGACGTAATATTTTAAAACATAGCCAGGAAACCTGCGCCGGCCTAAAACAGTACGACATGTTAAACTATTTTTGTATAACCTGGGCTCAACTTCACAATAGGTTACTCAGTGCTTTTCCATACAAGATTCTTATAACAGTGTTGCACTATATACTTTTTCCATTTTTAATAATATTTCGTAGTATTTATACATTTTGCTTCTTCTACTCAACAGACGCTATGGCAAATGAAAAATGGAAGCAGGCAAACTATGAGTTACGATACATAGTAACACGATACGCAACGCACGGATTTCATTACAAATTCTGCCAAAACATGAGACTCTGCAACAAACATTGTGAAAGATATAATGGAAAAAACTGCAAAAAAAAAAAAGGAAAGTTTTAATAATGAAACTATGACTAGAATAGTCTTGAGGAAGTGGCTGAATTCAAATACCTAGGAACAATAATTACAAACAGGAATGAGATGCACAAGGAAAATTAAACATACGCTCAATCCTAGAAATGCGTGCTATTATGCATTACAGAGACTCTTGACTTCCCAACTCATTTCAAAAAACATTCAACTGAAAATATATAAAATATATATAAAACTATTATATGGGTGCGAAACATGGACTCTTACTGTAAGGGAGGAAAGGAGATTAAGAGTATTTGAGAATAAAGTTCTTAGCAACATTTTTGGACCAAAAAGAGATGAACAGACAGGTGAATGGAGAAGACTACATAACAGTGAATTACATGGTCTGTATAGGAAACCAGATATAATGAGAACAGTTAAGTTTCGTAGACTGCGATGGGCAGAAAATGTGGCACGAATGGGGAATGAAAGACGTGCATAGAAGCTTCTTGTAGGAAAACCAGAGGGAAAACTTGGTAGACCAAGAATGAGGTGGGAGAATAACATTAACTATGATTTGAGGGAAGTAGATTATACAGGGGATGATTGGAAAACATTGGCTCAGGATAGGGATGTATGGAGTGTTTAAGTCCGCGCGGCCATTACCTACGGGTTCGATAGTGCCAGTGAGTTAGTTAGTTAGTTAGTTAAGACTAGAATAGTTAGACTGTTTTGTACATTGTGCGCTTTACACTATTAATTATACGTTTTGTAAAGATTTTTAAAACCTATTTTACAATTATTAAATATTTATCTATGTACGCAAATCGTGGTATTTTTAATATCTGCAGAATCGCAGTGCGCATGCGCGAACGCTCAATGTAACTTCCACTAGATGGCAGGACATATCTGTGACCAATATTCGCAATTAACTCGAAACAAATTAAGAAGTTTACTTCATTTTCTTAGGTTCCGATGAGACATGTTAGTGTACACGATATTAGTTTGTAGTTTATTAAATGATATGGATTGATTTATTTACAGTAGTTAGGTTAGGAAGGGGGAAGTTGGTGTACATCCATTTTTATAAACATGTTTGAGAATTTATTGTGAAGGTTAGTAATACCGATTTCATATATATGTCCTGCCCATTTAGTGGATGTTACATTTAGCGCTCGCGCATGCGCATTACGAATCTGTAGAACTTGTAAAAATAATTAGGTAAGTGAATAATCTATTCTGAAGTTTTTCTATTTATTCATTTCATATTTTCTCATTTCAGAAATTTAGATTTTATTAGGAAGTCGGAAAGTGGATCATACAGAACCATTCACTGTAAAAAGTGAGCTCTCTACTCGCGTCGAGCATAATGCCGGGTTGAGGGATCAGATGATATGATGCCCCTATTGCACCCGACAATGCCATACTATCTGAGAATAAAGGAACACTCGTGACGTATGAAATACCTACTGCTTTCATTCACTTCGTCTGTGGACAATACCAATGCCAGACAGGTCGAAGACGATAAGCCAGACGAAAAAAAGTATCTTGGTCGAAATATTGATATTTCACCGTAAAACAGTGTCATAAATCTATGATACAGGACCCACGCTTTATTTCCCTTATGTAGGAAACAAAACACAGGATTTTTAAGCCCTTTTAAATTCCTTTGCAATGGGCGAGTTTGAACTCGCAAACCTCGGCGAGTGTGGAACCACTAGTCCACGAGAACCAACAACATATTAAAGCTACCATTGAACAAAATAAACTTCAATAAAGAATTAAATTATATAAAATTTCTAACAATAAAAAATGGAGACAAAGAAGAAATGGTCCACTAATTGGTAAAAAAGGCAAGAAAAAGAAGAGAGTATAAATACAAATAATTGGATGACACCTACCTATAAAGAAAATGAAACGGTTAAATTAGCTAACTCGATCAAGAAACAAGACAAAACATAAAAATCACGATAAAACCAACAATAAACTTATCAATATCATATCAAACAAAATTGAAGAAACTAACAAATACGAAAGTAAAGTTGTGTACCGGTATAAACTCAGGTGCAACAATTGCGACAAATTTTACATAGGTAAAACTACAAGAAATTTTAACACAAGATACAATGAACATTTTAAAAATTGTATTAATTACGAAGAAAAACACATGCTAGAAACAGGTATCAGTTCGACAAAATCGATAATACCATGTCAATATTACACAAAGAGCCTATCGACTATGTCCACCGCTGTGGTCTCGGGGTAGCGTGCTGCCTCGTCACGCAGCGGGCCCGGGTTCGATCGCCGGTAGGGGCAGTTTTTCTCGGTGAGGTTTTTATCGGGGTTTTTCCTCACCTGTAAGACAAATGTCAGGAAAACTTTAAGGCCCAAATGGTCCCTGAAATCATATGGCCATCGCAATCATCATCATTCATATTCATCTTAGGTTAAGTTTAGGATTAGGGACTCTCCTGGCGCACCATTATCATCATCACCCATCATATCATCGGGGCAACGTAACCCCGCCTTCCAGGCGCCCCAACCTCAGAAGTGGGTTACGAGTACGCCATGCCAGGAGAGAAACCAGGAATGTCGAAAGACAAGCCTGGGGCATTTGAAAAAAAATGTACATGAAAATTTTGAAATTAACAGAGAACACAGATATGCTAAACGTAAATATACCCACAGATCTGAACCCGTTGAACAACTTAAACACCGACGTAGTACCAAATAGAATGCAGAAGATGGAACATAATTCTGAAAGGCCTTCATAGTTCTAATCACTTGACGAAGTTTTTAAATATAAAACACAAATATCCTCAACTCGTGTCCAACTCAGGGTCGGATCAGGGATGAGATGAGATGAAGCCCCTTATATAGAGGTCTGTGAATGACAAGGGTGCCGGCCGACCACGCCTGACGCACCATCACAGGGAGAGATGAATGAAATGGGTAAGATGGGTATGGAGAATGGTGGAATGATATTGTGGCAGGGGAGAACGGGAGAAACCCTGAGAAAAACCTGCTCAAGCTCCGTTAAGTCCACCACGAAATCCCACATGGAGTGACCGAGACTCGATCTCGGGACCCCAGAGGTGAGCGTCTAACCGCTTGCACCACCGAGCCGCCTGAAGTTAAAAAAAATGAATAAATATGCTCAACTCGTTGTCCAACTCAGGGTCGGTTGAGGGATGAGATGAGATGGAGCCCCCTCTAAGATGTCTGTAAATGACAAGGGTGTCGGCCGACCATGCCTGGCACACTATCACGGGGCGGATGAACGGAATGAAACGAAATGGATGAGATGAGTATCAGAGATTTAATTTATTTGAGGCTGCTATATCAGTTACCTATTTTAATATTTTAACATTATCTTCTTCTTGTAAGCCCATGTTTCCTTTAACAGAGATTAGGCGCTCTCCCCCTACAGGGAAGAATTTGAACCATACTAATTTAGTTACACTTGTTTTCGTATAGATGTCATTTGAGTGGTATGTAGTCAGTGTTCCGCCTCATACTGACATCTAGGAAACCAAGGTAGTACTAGGACGGGAAAATTCAGTAAATTTTGCTTAGAGACCTTTTCATTCAGGCTTAAGGATCTTTTACGAGCCTGAAAGTCTTCAGACTCGAGACCCATGGCTTGAAGTCCCTCCCGGAGGACTTGTTCCTTGGATTTTTCCATCCTAAAAAAATTCATCGACCCCGGCCGGGTTTGAACCCGCGACCATCGAGACCAGAGAATATGTAATAATGTAGGTTTCATACAATAGTTACTCCAAGCTTGGAGAATGAAATCTGCTATTGGAATCATCCTGTAATCCAGCTGTCTATATCCGAGAAGAAGGTGTATACATGACTATTTAACTCATGCCCCAAATGGAAGTCAATGACCAATCACGTTTCAATGATTTCTGTTTTACAACCAATCAGAGTCGTGTTTCACCAAATATTTATCAGTGTTATAATTACCATATTAAAGAAAGCTCCTCCTTACAATATTGCGTTCCTTTGGCAATAAGTAGTATGATCTGGTTGCAGTGATAAACAAAAGAAGCAGTAGAAGCGTACCTATCGTTTCTCATTTGTTTTCAAACATCGCCGTTTACATTAAATATATAAATATTTTAAAATAACTATAGTTAAATAATGATTTGTGAGTAAACAGCTTTATTTTATTCGTTAAATAGTCCTAACAAATGCCACTCTTGATTTCCAAATTCTCTAGATAAATTCACTCCTCACTTCGTGAGTCGTGAATTTATCGATAATTTGGAAATCACTCGTGGCATTACTCATGATAAATATGAGCCATTACGTCATTGCAAGGGACAATAAATCGGCCAGAAGTTATATGCACAAATCACTCAAATTTTTCTAAGCGATGTACGTACAGTAAACTTCTGGTACGAGATGATGTCATACTTATTTCTATGTAAGAATGAATTACTGAAGACACCAGTTCAAATCCATGTAACCATTTACCTCATTGTCCACCGCTGTGGTCTCGAGGTAGCGTGCTGCCTTGCCTTGACACGCAGCGGACCCGGGTTCGATCCCCGGTGGGGACAAGCTTCCTGGGTGAGGTTTTTCCTCACCTGTAAGACAAATGTCAGGAAGGTTAGGGCCCAACGATCCCCGAAAATCATTCGGCAATCATTATCATCACCATTCTTCACCGATGTGGAAAGCAACGGGAAGCTATCACATCTATTATTCCCTAGTAAAACTGCAACGCATAGTATGAAAATTCTATGATTGCAGTGAAAGACCTGCCCACGGGCAGAATTACTATGGATGGATGGATTTACCTCATTAACCCTTCTCTTGGATTTAGTATTAGAAGAAATGGTAGTAGTAGATTTTATTTCTCACTAGCTAATACCCGATGTGCGTTACAATGCCTAAATACATTAAATATGTTATTTTTAGTTTAATACCAGTAGGTTAATATAAAATAGTATATTACGATCCGAGGTTGGAAAGTGGTTTTTATAGAAGCGAGAAAATCATTAAAAACTGAGCGATATCGAGGATTTTAATTTCCGAGATCCTGTACAACCACTTCACAAAACGTGTGAGTTGATGTAGTACAACACCCAAGTTAACTGTTCACGCGCGGAGGGAAAGAGTTTTAGAGCTAGTGTCGCCGATATACTGAATCTGTGGAAGGGATATGAGAGAGAACTGTTACTTCCCGATCACGTATTGAACTGTTTCAACTTCAAAAATGTGGGGGGAGAATCTCTCAAACACGTTTGAAAGATCTTAACATGGTTGTCAAATTAGTCCATGTGACAAGACACGGAACGCTCAGCACTCGCCCGGTCGGATCATTTAAAATCACAGTATTTGTCGCCTCTCTGTTACCAGCTTCACAATAAATCACAAGTGGCAACATGTAATGAGAAGGGCAAGGAAGGGACAGCTCATTCCTAGACATAACACCAAAAGTAACAGGGTTGTCAAGTTAGTCATTCTGCCATTGACCGCGCAGAACGACGGATCATTAAAGTACATCGTTTTTGTCAGCTCTCTACCTGCCAATCGAACAACATAATACAGAGGACAGGAAGTGGCAACATAGTAAGGAATAGAAAGAGAAAGACAGTTCGTTAGTTAACATATTTTCCGCCTGCACAAAACACTTGGATGGGTAATACATTATTTTTTTGCGCGATGGTGTTTTCAAAATAATAAATAATAGTAAAATAATAGCATCTTTGTTGGAGATATTTGCGTTCGTTACAAACAATTGACTAACGTTAACAGTGTGGGCAATGTTCATTATTTGAAACAACAGGAGGCCTTGAGAACAATTATTGATAACATGGCCGCAAATACGTATCTATTGTTTTATATTGTTTCAAATAAATTCAGTCCAATTAAAATTCAGTGATTTGTTTCGTATAATGTATATTAACACTATATTTTGGATATTTTTGTATATACATTTTACGTACCCCTCAGGGGTCCTCATCTAGGGGATATGTGGATGGCGACCACAAGGTGCCCAAGCCGAGCAAAACATTTCTTCCACTTACTTGTGTTTTGCACTCTTTTAACTTTACTATATAACCTCTCTTGGTTAACTCTTGTTTTTTCGACCCCGACGCTATTAGGGCATCCGAGGGATAGGGAGTCTTTCCTTTCTTCCATTTCTTCTTTCCATTATTTTCTTTTCTTCTCCAGAAAAGCCTGATCAGAGGCAATAAGATGGCAGCCCCATCACTGGTCTTGCCTTCCTTTGGCCAGCAACCAATCGAAGGGACTATTATTATGCTTTCAAGTCTTATACGAGAATTTTCCGGAAGAAGCTGGAGGGAAAATTTTCTATAGGATCGTAACAGGCCTTGGCCTAATACTTGGAAGGAAGAAGAAGACATTGTACGTAGAATACATAAGGGGCAGTGGTTTTACTTCCCGTATGAGGTTTGTAATATGCAATATTACAGTATAGTTATTTAGGTTGGCAACCTCGAAATGTAGGAATTTGAACTTTCATTCATGGTCGCAATTGTTGTAAGTACGAGAAAACGCACTATCGCGCAAAAAAAAAAGTTCACTTCATGTCATTTGTTCCATAAAGTAAAGATGGCAATGTAATGAACCTGAAGTGAGGTTGTCGTTTAGGGTCTTAAAACCGAACCAATTTCTACTAATCCAATCTAAATGTAATTCTAATTAAAATCTCCTCATACCAGCTAGCCTGGGTTCAATTCCCAACGGAGACAATTTTTCTGTGTGAGTATTATTTGGGGTTTTTCCACTCCTGTCATATAAATATACGGAAGCTTTAAGGGCCAGTAGTCCCCGAAAACCGTTTGATCATAATAATAACACTGAACAACAAAAAAAGAAACTTTTGCTTTGTCTCAAAAAGAAAATATGTGACTCTGATAGTATTTTTTCGTCTAAATTCAAATATGATATAGGTTTTTCTCCATTGCGCAAGATTTCCGAGAGACAGGCATTTATAATAAATCCAAACACTTTAATATTTTCTACATTCGTAACTACACAATATTCGAATATTCGAACTCACCTAGAAAGTAAGAAATTACGATTTTCTACTATATTTCGCCTGTGGAGCATCCCTTTTGATGGTCCAACAATAATCAGCCGTCGTAACTACACAATATTCGAATATTCGAACTCACCTAGAAAGTAAGAAATTACGATTTTCTACTATATTTCGCCTGTGGAGCATCCCTTTTGATGGTCCAACAATAATCAGCCGTCATTTTAGGATTCCATTTGCCTTGATATAGGCTATCTTTTCCATAGCTGAAATCTCCTGATGAAAGTGTTCCCCGTGTTCATCGCTCATTGCGCCAAGATTTTCCGGGAAGAAATCTAGGTTTATTAAAAAAATAATTATTTAAATCCATTAATTGAAATTGAAATAAAAAATTATGAGTGATGGAGAAATTCCGAATACATATTTGAAAACACGATAAAAAACTGCATTAAATACAACTATTGGTACTCATGAGACAAAAATCATATTGACGAAGTGTAATTATATTCTCCTTGTTTTGTATAAATGAGTGAATATTATTTCTTGTCATAAATATTCGTATAGTGTCGGAGATGGCGTGGTATTGAGCTGATATCTCAGTCGTGGAGGTTATTCATGTCTTTGTGAGGTTAAAAAAATAAGTAGGCCTATGGAATTAAATTCAATAAAACTAAATATATGGTCACACGTAGAAATACATTATATAATGGAAATGGACATCTAATGACAAATTAGGGAAATTTTGAGGTAGTGGCTGAATTCAAATACCTAGGAACAATAATCACAAAAGGAATGAGATGCACAAAGAAATTAAACATAGGCTCAATTCTGGAAATGCGTGCTATTATGCATTGCAGAGACTCTTGATGTCCCAACTCCTTTCAAAAAACATTAAATTGAAAACATATAGAACTATTATTGTACCAGTTATATTATATGGATGCGAAACATGGACTCTTACTTTAAGGGAGGAAAGGAGATTATGAGTTTTTGAGAATAAAATTCTTAGGAAAATTTTTGGACCAAAGAGAGATGAAGAGACAGGTGAATGGAGAAGACTAAATAACAATCAACTACATGGTCTTTATAGGAAGCCAGATATAGTAACAGTTAAGTTTGGGAATAGAAAACGTGCATGGAAGCTTCTTGTAGGAAAGCCAGAAGGAAAACACCCAGTTGGTAGACTAAGAATGAGATGGGAGAATAACATTAATTATGATTTGAGGGAAGTAGATTATACAGGGAATGATTGGAAAGCATTAACTCAGGATATGTATGTTTGGAGTGCTTATGTCAGCGCGGCCATGAACCTACGGGTTCGATAGTGCCAGTGAGTAAGTAAGTAAATTAAGTATGTGATTAAGTTTAAAATATCCTCTCCCGGCAGGCATGTCACTGTAAGGCCCTAGTGACATGCAACACAGAAAATAACCTAAAACGAATAGAATAAGAGAGAAAGAAAGAAGAATTTGCATAATTTTACAGTCTTGCCACTGTGAGCTGCATCTGACAATTCAATATGAAGCAGTGAACACCTTGTTTGCTAACAAGCAGTCCAATCAATACGGCAGCGATTCTTGCCTATAGAACACTGCTATGATTTACGCGATGCATTGAAGTTTACTCTCCGTAAATCATAAATAACATGTTACATTTTGTATTCTAAAAAATTGTGACATTTCATTCGAATGGGATACAATATTCCTATTCCGTTTATACGTTTCTATAAAATATTAATGTTTTGCCATTTCTCTCTCTCTATCCATATTCCGTCTCTTTCTCTTTTTTTTTCATCGCTCCCATTGGTCGATTGGTTATCATGTTTGCCTCTTGACCTAAAGTTCACAGTTTTAAAATCGCCCGGAACCGATCGGATTTATCAAGGTGAGTAATGGCATAGGTCTAGTGTCGTAAACTCTTAGAAATAGGTTTGGACCTTGTTAAAGAATGGAATATGTAGAGAAAAAATATATATAACAGTCTTCTTCTTCTTCTTCTTAATCATAATTTGTAGGATTTTCATCCTGTTTATTTCCAAAATCACTCCTCGGAGGAAGACGTATTGGATGTGCATTCACTGTCTATCCATCTCTTGGCTGGTCTCATATATATCAGTAAAGTGCACACATTTATAAAATGAACCATATATTGTCTTAATTTATAAATAATAGCTTTGAGTAGGCTAGAAATTTAGTGAGAATGAATGAGAACTGTTAAAAAAAGTTTTTAAATCTAAGCCTGAAGGAAGAAGACAAATTGGTAGACCAAGACATACATAACAGTAAGATGTATAAATTATACAGTGAACCATATTTTTTAATCAATGCCACCAGTTTGACATTTCTATATATGTGGTAATCTCTCCTGGAATTTGTATAATATATAAATTAATAGTTTGGAATGAGCTAGACATTTAGTGAGAATTAATGATAATATAATTATAAGGAAAGCTTTTTTTAATCTAAACCTAAAGGAAGAAGACAAAAATCTGTAGACCAAGACATATATAACAGTCAAAATGCTTCAATTATGCAATGAACCAGATGTAATTTGATTTATAAATTAATAGTTTGGAATGGGTTAGGCATTTAGTGAGAATGGATAATATAATAACTGTAAAGATAGCTTTAAAATCCAAGTCTGAAGGAAGAAGAAAAATTGATAGACCAAGGCTTACATAACAGTAAAGTGTATAAATTATAAAACGAACCTGATGTTGTTTAATTTATAAATTAATAGTTTGGAATGGGTTAGGCATTTAGTGAAAATGAATCATATGATAAATGTAAGTAAAGTTTTTAAATCTAAGCATGAAGGAAGAAGAAAAATTGGTAGACCAAGACATCCATAACACTAAAGTGTATATATTATACAATGAACCAAATGCTGTTTAATATATAAATTAATATTAATAAAATATTAGGATCTTCATCGTAATAAATTTATATTTATTATACACAGTCAACAAAAAACTCAAATCACCAAATTAAAATTTAAAAGAGCCAACTAGTTTCAATAGCGAAGCTATCATTTTTAAGATTAATTATTGAATAATTAGACTAATTGAATTGAATAGTGTTGTTTTTATAACCATTTATTGTATTGTTATCATTAATAAGAAAAAAAATTGCATGGCAACTACTTTCCTCCCTCACTCGGCAAAGTTACCTCCTGCCACGCGTCTTAGGATTCTGCAAGACGGCTACAGTTACCAGAACTGGACTATATCATACATGATACCAAAGGATCAAGGGTGTAAGATCGTTGAATGTAAAAAAATGTGAGGTATATTACAAACTTTCAATTTTGAACTTTTGCTTATTGTCGATTTTTAAATTCCACTCTTCAATTGAACGTAAATAGAGCATAAACTCTTCTGGAAACTAACAAACAATGAGATATGTTGAATAATTCGTTTTGAATTCAAGCAGAAGGAGAAATTTTGGTTGAATGGTCATAGAAGTAGTTACAATCACAAGTGGGAATCTGAACAAAAGAAGATCCAAAGGGGGTTTGGAATGATGTGGCCAGAGGATTGGAGGAATAAAAAAAACAACTTGCAACGCGAAAGAGTAATGCTAGCTAACTTCCTTCAAGTTCAATCATCCCCCAACCAACCCACTCTCCAACTCACTTCAATAGGAAACTCTGACAACCGGAAGTAGAATATACGTCACAAGGTGGGCGTGAACTAACTCTTGAATTCTTCCACATCTTATCATTCTTTGTGTTTGTGTCTAGAAAAGATTTATACATTGCAGCTTAACTTAACATTTACTGTACTCTATCATAGAACAACTTTTGTTTCGCATAACACAAGGGTGGTAAAAATAGTAAGATTCGGTCATAGCATGGTACCCCTATGCTATTTTCACTATCAATAAAATTTCAACCTTTATAATACATTAAACGTGGAGAATGAAGGCCTACAACTCATTGGTTTTAATAAGCTGTTAGAAGAAACAAGTTTACAACAGAACATAATATTAGTATAAGACAGATTTTAGAAAAGACTATTAAACAAATTTATTCACGTAGACTTTCACGGCCGGAGTTGCTATGGTGATCTTGAAGAAGATTTTCGGGCTGTAGGCCGTGGTCGTGAGGCTTGTAGTTCCCCGACGTTTCGCCAGAGACTGCGTCTGGTTGTCTAAGACAACCCTTGAGGATGCCAGACGCAGTCTCTGGCGAAACGTCGGGGAACTACAAGCCTCGACAACCCTTGAGGATGCCAGACGCAGTCTCTGGCGAAACGTCGGGGAACTACAAGCCTCCACAACCCTTGAGGATGCCAGACGCAGTCTCTGGCGAAACGTCGGGGAACTACAACCCTCACGACCACGGCCTACAGCAAGGGTTGAGGATGCCAGACGCAGTCTCTGGCGAAACGTCGGGGAACTACAAGCCTCACGACCACGGCCTACAGCCCGAAAATCTTCTTCAAGATCATCATATTAAACAAATTGTTCAGTGAAAGGTATTAATTATTAATGCAATTTAGAATTAGTTATTTTCCTGAATATTGATAAAAATATGTGCAAGCAGTCGCGGTTATACAGGGTGCGGCAGCATAACTTCCTTTTTTAAAATGTGCGCCATTTAGTCGGTTGATGTCGTAGCGGAGCGCTAGTGGTCTCGTTCGAGAGGGGGGACTATAAAGTTTTGTCCTGACACAGTTCAGTCGCCATCATGCGTTGGAACAGTCAAGAGCATCGATGACTGTTTTGAGGGAACACTTCCCAGAGCGCCTTATCTCAAGTGAAGTGGCCGGCCCGCTCTCCCGATTTGACCCCTTGTAATTTTTTTCTATGGGGTTATTTGAAATCCCGTGTTTATGTGAACCGTCCAAGGACCCTACAAGATTTGAAGACCAACATCCAGGAAGAAATTGCCAACATAACGCCTGCTATGCTGGCAGGAGTCATGACAAACGCCAGAAATCGGTTTACTCAGTGTATGGAGAATGGGGGACGTCACCTACCTGATTTGATCTTCAAAACTGAGTAAAACAAAACTTTATGTATGTGCCTATATTATAAAAAACGAATAAAAAATTTCTGATTCATACAATGCATTTTATTAAGTTTAAAAAAAAGGAAGTTATGCTGCCGCACCCTGTACATAGAATCTAAGTGAATATTTTTTAGTTAATAGTTAGTTGTTAAGTTAAGGAATCAAGATGAAAGTTTTTAGGTGAAATTTTAATTTTAATTTACCTTATACTATTTTTGATGAGGCTATGAAATCTAATTAGTAGACTAGAATTAGATAATGGTACTGTGCATCAACTATATGTAGACTTCAAAAAAGCATACGATTCAAATAAGAGGGAGAAGTTATATAGTATCCTGCTCGAGTTGGGAATTCCTAAATAGTTAGTTAGACTTAAACGAATGTTTCTAAATGGCAAAAAGAGTACGGTGCGTGTAGGTAAACAGTTTTCGGATACTTTTGAAATCCACAATGGTTGAAGCAAGAACATGCACTATCTCCTCCACTGTTTAATTTTATACTAGAGCATGCCATCAAATCTTTTGAGGATGAAGAAGTCCTACAACTCATTGGTATTAATAAGCTGTTAGTTTATGCTGATGATGTAGTATTATTAGGCGATAGCGATAGCGAGGTCAATACACCCAATCTATTGGGTAACAATAAGAAATTGGGACTGGAAGTAAGCATCAATAAAACTGAATATATGTTCACACATAGAAATACATTAGCCTACATAAAGATATGAATGGTTAATGACAAATGAGGGACAATTTGAAGAAGTGATTGAATTCAAATACCTAGGAACAATAATTACAAACAGGAATGAGATGCACAAAGTAATTAAACACAATATAAATTCTGGAAATGCGTGCTATTATGCATTACAAGGATTCTAGTCGTCCCAAAATCTCTCAAAAACGTTAAACTGAAAGTATATAAAACCGTTACTCTACCAGTTGTATTATATTGATGCGAAACATGGATTCTTACTTTAAGGGAGAAGAAAATATTACAAGTATTTGGGAATAAAGTTCGGAAAAACTGCACTTAAACTAACGTGAAATATTTTCAATGTCCTATAGAACAACAGTACGCATGCGCCAGAGTTTATAGAGCCAGCGATAACCCACAATCAAACCATATATCGATTATAATCCTCGGTTACTATCCGTCGCTATGAAATTTAAATGACCAATATTTGCAATAAATCCCCAAATCTATGTTTAAAAATATATTGATACTATTAAAATTACCAATCGTTTATTAAAAATGGGCGTACACTTGCTTATCACTCCCTAATGCTGATCCAACCAGCGATAACCCAAAACAGCGATAGAAAAATCATAGACTAAGTAATATAGTCTGTCGAGGAAGTAGCAGTTAGCATCACCATATTGTCTAACAGTGTCATAATATTGTGATTTGCATATTTAAATACATACTTCAAAATTGTCTAATAATGTTATATAAATTGTTTGAAAATGTTTGAAATATTAAATAATGTTAGTAAGGACAGAAGAAGAGCTATAGTTTACAATAATATAACTGAAAAATCAAGCGCTAGTACAAGTGTAGTTGAGCCTAAAGTTCTTAGGATTTTTTATTTTTTGGACCAACGAGAGGTGAACAGATAGGCAAATGGAGAAGACTGCATATCAGATAGCTATATGATCTTTATAGGAAATCAGATATAACAAGAACAGTTAAGTCTCGTAGAACTGCGATGGCAACTGGTTTCCGACAGCCCACATATTTCTTAAATGTTAAAAAAATAATCGTGTTGAGGACGACGGCACCTGCCAGGTTTTTATTTTAATATTTTACTTTGTAACTATTTACCTCAACGGAATTTTAATATGAATTTTATCATTATTAATATTCATACTGAACATGGTAGCCCTAAATATGATAATGATGATTATGGTGGCCGGATGATGTTCGTAGATCCTTTGGACCTTAACGTTTCCTGACATATTTGTCTTACAGTTGAGGAAAAACAAAGAAAAAAATCTTCACCCTTGAAATTTGTCCCGACATGGGATCGAACGCGGGCCCGTTGCGTACGAGGCAACGATGCTACCCTGAAACCACAGCAGTAGACCCATTAATTAGAATAGGCCATTTTTTGTTCAGTGCCATCAGGATGTATTTATGGCATTTATAGATTTCGCCCTGACTTTGACAGAATTGTAATCCATATCTTAGGTTGGGGCACCTGGAAGGTGAAATTACGTTACGTTAATGATATCCATCCATCCATAGTAATTCAGCCCGAAGGCAGCATGCTATGCTATGCTTGCAGCTTTACTAGGGAATTGTCGGTGTGGTAGCTTCCCGTTGCTTTCCACACCGGTGAAGGATGATGATGATGACTATTTAACTCATGCCCCAAATGGGAGTCAATGACCAATCACGTTTCAATCATATCTGTTTTACAACCAATCAGAGTCGTGTTTCACCAAATATTTATCAGTGTTACAATTACCATATTAAAGAAAGCTCCTCCTTACAATATTGCGTTCCTTTGGCAATAAAAAGTATGATCTGGTTGCAGTGATAAAAGAAGCACTAGAAGCGTACCTATCGTTTCTCATTTGTTTTCAAACATCGCCGTTTACATTAAATATATAAATATTTTAAAATAACTATAGTTAAATAATGATTTGTGAGTAAACAGCTTAATTTTATTCGTTAAATAGTCCTAACAAATGCCACTCTTGATTTCCAAATTCTCTAGATAAATTCACTCCTCACTTCGTGAGTCGTGAATTTATCGATAATTTGGAAATCACTCGTGGCATTACTTATGATAAAGGATGATGATGATGGCCATATGATTTAGGGGACCGTTTGGGCCTTAAAGTTTTCCTGACATTTGTCTTATAGGTGAGGAAAAACCCCGATAAAAACCTCACCCAGAAAAAGTGCCCCGACCAGGGTTCGAACCCGGGCCCGCTGCGTGACAAGGCAGCACGCTACCTCGAGACCAAGCGGTGGACGTTGATGATATGATGGGTGATAAATTATAATGAAGCGCCAAGAGAGTCCTTAACCTAAACCTAATTCCAGACTCTGGACAACCTCAGGAATAATTCCTTTTAAGGAAAAATTCAAATGGTCTGACCGAGAATCGAAACAGGGACCTCAAAAACTCTGGTCAGAAGCCCTGACCACTAGCCCATGAGGCTGATCAGGTCTAAAAAATAATACGTGTAATTCAGGGTTAAAAATCATCTCTTCATAAGTAGTTCCTTTGGCAAAGGAAGGTGTTTTTATACAAATACCAAGTTGAGTAAATTGATTTTATACGTTTTAATTTCCCTTCTCAGAAAAGCACATTCAAAAGGGAGCGATCTCACAATAATAATTGTCTTTAAGACTGATTTTATTGTATATGAAACCAAAGTAATGCTACTTCTGTAACATAGATACAATCACATTAACTGTGTTTTTTTTATTCTTTTGATACTTTCATAATATTATTTTCAAAAGAAATAAACCTTTTTCCAGTATTTTGTTGCTAATTCGCAGAAAATGAGAGATAAACTGAAGACAAATGAACAACAAAGACAAAAGAAAAGTCAAGAAGAAAAATAATTCTTTACTCAGAAACTCCAAGTTAGAAACAAACTTTCAAAGGTTAAAATATCGTTGTAAAAAAATATACAAAAGAAGAAAAATAAGCTTTATTGCGTATCATGTTGCTTAGATTTGAGCAGGTTTGCTTGTTTAGTCTGATACAGAATTGATTTAAAACGAAATTTTTCCACATTCATGTAATATAAACGTCAAGCAACCATCGTCGTTTTCTTTCAGTTCCATTTTACTTCCTTGCAAAGAAACGAGTGTTGTACGTTATAGTATATTGCGATACAAGTGAGGTAAGCACTTGTTACTGATCGAGTAAAAGTTTGAAAAAACGAGGCGCTTGCGCCGAGTTTTTTCAATTTTCGAGATCTATTGCGTGCTTACCTCGTGTGTATTGCATACTATTTTTCGATCGATGTGACTAATTTTTATTAAATATAGTAATAAATGAATTAATTGATAGTGTAAGTAGAAATAAATTATGAAACATACTAGAAATGAAAGGAATTCCTCAACACCTTTTAAGAGCCATACAGAGTTTATATATAGAAACAAATTTTAATATAGACTGCGGAGATAAAATTGGTAAACAAAACATAGAAATAAGCCAGGGAGTAAGACAAGGGTGTCCATTGTCACCAGTATTATTTAATTTATACTTGGACCATGTCATAAATGAATGGTAAGAACAAATTAATATCAATAGTGTATTGACAACTCTGCTTTTGCAGATGATCAAGTAATAATGACAGCAAAAAATGCTTTACAACAATTCCTTTATACTTTAAATAATATCTCTCTAAAATACAATTTCTGAACATCTACATCTAAAACAAAAATATTAGCTCTGAAAGGAAAATGTGCAATAAGAACAAAAAAAAATGATAAACAATGTAATTATAGACCAAGTTCAGAATTTTAATTATTTGGGGTGTCATTTAGTCAGTGACAGAAATTTAGATAAACACACTAAAATACAACGATTCAATTATATATGTGGCACAATTAAACGCACTTTATTGAATAAGAGTAGAAAATAAACTATTTTTGAAGTTTTACAAAGTATTGGCAGTTCCATCTCTTATCTATGGATGTGAAACCTGGACATTAACAAAGACAGATAGTAAACAAACAGAGGCTGCTGAAATGAAGATGTTGAGAGCAATAGCAGGATACCAAAGGACTGATAAAAAGAAAAACGAAGATATAAGAACAGATATTAATATATTTAATCTCTGTGAAAGAATAAAATATTATCAAAATGCTTATCTTCAGCACGTATTACAAATGAACAGCGCATACCAAGAAGAATGTATAATTATAAACCAAAAGGGAGAAGAATGTTGGGAAGACCATTGAAGAGATGAAAGGACCAATTCGACCTATAATGAGATCGGAAGAGGCCATTGGGCTTAATCCTTGTTGTTGTTGATGATGATAAATGAATTAAAATATTGGTTCGATGTAAATAACTTCTATGAGAAAGAAGCATTTGGTGATCGTTGCTATGTAGCCTCTCATTTGTTTTATTATAAGCAAGAATTGTTGGCTGTGGAGACATTTTTGTATGTAGTACCGTGATTAGAATCTGTTTGATCATTTTATTATGGAAGGAGTATGGTAGATGATAGAGAAATTGAAGAAGCCTGGAGAGTGGGATGTTCTGCATTAATTCCGGAAAAGTCTAAAGAAAAGTACGAGTTAGTGTACAAAACATTCAAGAAATGTTTTATTTTACTTACCGAACGTGTGCTTTTTGAGTCCATATCAGCATTGCGATTTCTTTTGTTTGCATAGCAACCAGGTTAGATGTGGGAACGTTGACTTACTTCCAGTAACAACAATATTGGTAAGTATAAGAAATTAGTCACATCGACCAAAAAGGTAATTAAAATAATTATCATATCTTTGATAATGCACTTGAATTCATGATGCATCGTTTATGGATGTTAGTATAAATAATACAAGGAGATTTGAAATTTACACTTTGCATTTCAAATAAAGGGCTAGAGTGAAATATTATAACTGACATTTCAGTGTTTTTAAATTATCGCTCTCAGAGACCAATTTATGCGTACAGTAGTTTTTAGTTACCAGAAAAGAAAAATCTAAACACTTCTGTCACCAGCAGGCCTATTAAAAAGTAATAACTGTATTACACTCAGAATACAAGAAGCTACATTATATGTTATATATCTCATTTTTACCAAAAATGTGAGTTATGTTTTACTCCCAAATCCCCCAAATGTTTAACAGAAACAATTTTTCAATACTTTTTTACTTTCAATACTATTTTAAAAAGTAAATAGAGAATTATATGCTACCATACCACTAACAAAAATTCAAATAAAAAAAACGAAAAAAAAACTATTTATTGTTGCAGTATGTAAATAATTATCATAAGTAATGCCACGAGTGATTTCCAATTTATCTAGAGAATTTGAAAATCAAGAGTGGCATTTGTTAGGACTATTTAACGAATAAAATTAAGCTGTTTATTCACAAATTATTGTTTAACTGTAGTTATTTTAAAATATTTATATGTTTAATGTAAACGGCGGTGTTTGAAAACAAATCAGAAATGTTCGTTCACTGCTGCTTGATCATATTATTTATTGCCAAATAAGATCGCAATATTGTAAGAGTGCACCCAAGTGGAGAAATAATGAAACACGTCACGAGTGATTTGAGGATTTGAAAACCAAGAGTGGCATTTGTTAGGACAATTTAACGAATAAAATTATATAATGAATCCTAATAGAGTTCCAAAATTCATCCTTAAATATCGTCCTCAAGGGAGGAGATCTTTGGGACGTCCTAGAAAAAGATGGACCGAGAATGCTTCATTGAAACCGTAATTTCCTTTATATATCCATCCATAGTAATTCTGCCCGAGGGCTGATCTTTCACTGTAATCATAGCATTTTCATGCTATGCTTTGCAGCTTTACTAAGGATTTATAGGTGTGGTAGCTTCCCACTCCTTTACACACCGCTGAAGGATAATAATGATAAGGATGATGATGATGGCCGGAAGATTTTCGGGGACCATTGAGCCCTAAGCTTCCTGACATTTATCTTACAGATGAGGAAAAACCCCGAAAAAAAAACCTCACCTACGACCCTGTCCCGACCGGGAATCGAACCACCTTTATATATATATATATATATATATATATGTGTGTGTGTGTGTGTGTGTGTGTTCACCCCCGTGGTCTCGAGGTAGCGTGCCTCCTTCTCACGCAGCGGGCCCGGGTTCGATTCCCGGTCGGGACAAGCTCCTGGTGAGGATTTTTCGGAGTTTTCCCTCACCCGTAAGACAAATGTCAGGAAGTTTAGGGCCCAACGGTCCTCGAAAATCATCCGGCCATCATCTTCATCATCCTTATCATTTTCTTCACCATCCTTCACCGGTGTGGAAAGCAACGGGAAGATACCACACCTATAATTCTCTAGTAAAGCTGCAAGCATAGCATGAAAATGATATGACTGCAGTGAAAGACCTGTCCTGAGCAGAATTACTATATATATATATATATATGCGTATGTGTGTGGTGTGTGTGTGTGTGAGGTGTGTACATCTGATTGTGTGCGTTTCGCTTAATAATGTAGCAGCGATATTTTTGTTTTTTTTTTCCTGAACAAAATTCGGTATATATGGATCATACGACTTAACTGTTCTTATTATATCTGGCTTCCTATAAAGATCATGTAGTATACTGTTATGTAGTATTCTCAATTCACCTCTCTGTTCATCTGTCTTTGGTCCAAAACGTTTCCTAAGAACTTTATTCTTAAATGCACGTAATCTCCTTTCCTCCCTTAAAGTAAGAGTCCATGTTTCGCTTCCATATAACTGGTAGAACAATAGTTTTACATATTTTCATTTCAGCGTTTTTTGAAAGGAGTTGGGACGTCAAGAGTCCCTGTAATGCATAATAGCACGCAATTCCAGAATTGAGCCTAAGTTTAATTTCTTTGTGCATCTCGTTCGTATTTGTGATTATTGTTCCTAGGTATGTAGATTTAGCCATTTCCTCAAAATTTCCCTCATTTGTCATTAATTGTCCATTTCCTTTATATAATGTATTTCTATTTGTGACGATATATTTAGTTTCACTAATATTTACTTCCAGTCCCAATTTCTAAGCGTTACACAAATAGTTTGGCAACACCGCGCCGTATCACCATTCGCTATCTTTCATATACCATTATGATATAGACACCACTAAACTCTATACTGGTGAGCTCAGATTTATTGCCCCAAGATTAACAAAGCTAGACGCAGCTAAAATAACGTTTTGGAACTTTAGCTGTGAACAAATGGATGTTAGAAGGAAAGCCGGTGGAGACAAATGATGGATATCGGACTTCGCATCTCCCTTGTGGTGGTGAACGTTTCCTCCCCCCCGTAACATAACAGTCCGCCTCTCAACAATAGTAATTCCAGTAATGCAACTCCTGTCATAATTCACCAGACTTGTTTACAGGGCTGTACAAATAAATACCTCTAAATAACTCACTATAAATAAAATATATATATATATATATATATATATATATATATATATATATATAGGTATATATATATATTCTATTTAAAGTAAAGTGCATGTTTCTCACCAACATAACTAGAAGAATCCATCCATAGTCATTCTGCCCGAAGGCAGGTCCTTCACTGCAATCATAGCACTTCACTGCAATCATAGCATTTTCATGCTATGCTTGCAGCTTTACTAGGGAAGTGTAAGTGTGGTAGCTTTCCGTTGCTTTCCACACCGGTGAGGGATGATTATGATGATGATAATGATAAGGATGATGATGATGGACATATGATTTTGGGGACCGTTTGGGCCTTAAATATTTGTCTAACAGGTGAGGAAAAACCCCGATAAAAACCTCACCCAGAAATACTGCCCGACCGGGGTTCGAACCCGGGCCCGCTGCGTGACAAGGCAGCACGTAACCTCGAGACCACAGCGGTGGACAACTAGAAGAATAAGTTTCATTTTTCTTTTTAATTTAACATTTTTTGAGAGAAGTTGGGACGACAAAAGTCCCTATAGGCCTAATACAAAATAGCATGCATTTACAGAATTGAGCCTATGTTTAATTGCTTTGTTCATCTCATGCTTATGTGCAGTTATTGTTGCTAGGTATTTGAATTCAGGCACTTCTTCGATATTTCTCTCATTTTTCATTAACGGCCGATTTCCGCTTTTATAATTTGTTATAAAAATTAAGTTAAAAATAATATCTTATATAGGGCCTAGTTATGGTTATCTTAACCACATTTATTTTTCATTATTATATTAATTATCTTTTCATTTATAAATTATTATTCATCCCTACCTTCCCCCTTTTACAAAAAAAAAGATTGATAATTGTTGCTTAAGAACTGTGATCTGCTGTAACATGTATTTACAGTAATTTTTGCTATGATAGCCTAATGTTTTAACTTTTTTAATTATAGGCCTATGTTTATATTTTCTATAATAGGCCTATATTAATTCTGTGGACGGGAAGAAAAGGTTTGATGGGCTTAACATATAGATGAATAAATTATTTAAATCTAATATAATCTGGATAAATGATTTTTCTGAAAAAAAATTTGTTAATGAAATTAAAATTCTTGAGGAAATTAATAGATAAACTAGAAGAGCACAAATACCGATGGAAAGAACATTTAGTCAGAATGGATAATATAAGGCTACCCAAAACGATCAACACCTACAAACCGCATGGAAAAATATATTTGGGATGGCCAAGTAAACGATGGACTTGAGACCGGAACAGGTCGCATTGACCTAATCCTTGAAAGGAAGAAGAAGAAGAAGAAGAAGACGAAGAAATTAATCAGAGCCTTCTAAAATTCATTGTAAAACGCAGTTGAGGTTATTAGTTAGCCTATATTAAAATAAGTACCTGATATGTCAGTCGTTCTCAATTGAAATGGGTTTGTTAAAAAAACTTTGTCAGTTTGTTAAAACCATGTAGACCATCAGAACATGTTTTATCTTCGACATGTCAATTATAACTGATCGATTAGTTAAAACCATGTAGGCCTTTCAGAACTTATTCCATCTTCTGCATTTCATTTGGTTCTGATCAGTACCAAATGACATATCAAAGATGGAACGTGTTCTGATAAGCCTAGGTGGATTTATCTAATTGATTACTTTTTTAAACAGAAATGCATTTTATTTCAGGACGGCTGATATATCAGGTATTTCTTTTAATATTTTAAATTTTTATTAAGCAGAGTTCCTTTGAGAGGATGTCACATATCATACAATTGGGAAAATGATATACAAAAAAATATATAAATTTCAAACTATGTGTGGAACTATTAAAAGAACACTACAAACAAAAATAACAAAAGAAACAATGCTAAAGTTTTATAAGGTAATAGCAGTTCCCATTGTGACATATGGATCAGAGAATTGGGCTATGAATAGATCAGACAGAAGATTACTAGAAATATCAGATATGAAGTTCGTCAGATACTTTCCAGGATATACTTTAAGAGATTACATTCCTAGTGAAACAATTAGGCAAGAAGTCAACATTTTTAACTTAAATTAAAAAAATTAAGACTATAAACAAAAATGACATGAAAATATTTTAAGAATGGACTCTTCTAGGCTAACAAAACAAGCACTGTTTTACCAACCTCAAGGCTATAGAGATGTGGGACGTCCTAGAAGACGATGGGGAGATGACTTCTGAGAGCGGAGCAGGCCGACGGTCTACCATGAAGATGATGATGACTAAACAGAGTGTTCAGGGAAAAGTTATAATTCAATTTATTTTAAAACAAGAAGAAGATAACGTACACAACCTAAGAACGAGAAGAAAAAGAACGTTAAACAGAGAGGAAGAGGATTTAATGTAAACAATTTTTTTTCCGAGGAGAATATGGAAGGGGAAAATTGGCTTAGCTTGTATACCCCTAGGATATGTTGGCAGCACTGTACATGGTGATAACCATAAAGTGAGCCTCTTCATAAAGATGAAGATTGGATTGGTCCACAAGAATCCAGTTTTGTCTACAAGCCCGCAACAAAACTGCCTATACTTGTGCTATGCTATGTGTATCCAACACCCATACATATACATACAAGATCATGCTTATGATTTCCAATTTACCAGAACGGGAATTAGGACCTCTGGCGCCTTCAAATTCAGTACGTACGAGTATTTCACATAAAGTTCTTAATAATTATAAGACAAATGGAAAGGATCCTTGCTTTATCAATCATTGATGTTGCTTACAAACATTACAAGAAAATTTAATAAAGAATATAAGCATAATTAGAATACGTTTTCCCGTATGATTAGCAATTATTATAATTATATACAATTTATTATTAACATTATTATTACAATTATTATTATTATTATTATTATTATTATTATTATTATTATTATTATTATTATTATTATTATTATTATAGTGAGAAGTACTGTCACATATGGAGCTGAAGTTTGGAAATTCAACAAAAACTCAGATCAAAAACTTATGTCGATGGAAATGGAGTTCATAAGGTGAGCAACAAGAGTTCAAAATTAGAAAAAAAAATACTGTCATACGAGAAAAAATGATTATTAGAAATTCAGTGGTAGATTATATAAGATATAAGCAATTAAATTGGGATGGGCATGCACAACGAATGTGCAAGAAGAAAGGTTATCTAGAAAAGCAATGGAATAGTGTCCACCTGGAGGAAGAAGGAAAGGAAGACATCGAAACTCGTGGATGCAAGAAATAAGAACGGGAATGACAACAAGAGGACTGGAGGACATGGAGTGGATGGATAGACACGAGTGGAGAAGTAAAATAAAACTTTAGGCACAGAAAGATGTGTAAACATTGAAAATCTGTATATAAATAAATTATTATTATTATTATTATTATTATTATTATTATTATTATTATTATTATTTAGGTTAAAATATTAAAATATATACTGGATATCTCCAGTTATTCTCAACTAATTACATTATAGTTAAAGCATTTGTTAGTCCCTCGGAACAAGTTCCATTATCAGCATTTCAAACAGCACTAACAATTGTGGGTCGTTACCTCATAATGGAACATGTTCCGAAAGACCTAAAAAGAGTTTACCTGAAATTTTAATTTAGTTGACGATTGATAATCTCTAGTACATATTTTAATATTTTTAACATTTTACATAATAAACTCAACGGTGTTTATAATGAATTTTAAAAGTTTTGGTGCGCCGTCTTGTTTCCCAATACAATGTGTTAAGTTTGTTCCAGAATCACATAAATGTACACACTTCACTAATTATAATAATAGGTATCATTGCAACCAATGGCCATGTAGAAAGAATTGTTTTCATGTCTTAGAGAAGTATGTTATCGATGTTCGTATATTTTTACACTGTAATGGGTGATATCGGTCGCAGTGCAATCCACATAGTTTGCACTTGCACTTTTCTTCTGGGTTATGGTGCTTCACTGTTGTGCATATCCTGTGGTGGAAACCATGGACCGCGACTCTTGTCACGGTGTGTCTGAGGTCGTATCTGGCTGCTGTCCATTCCCTGTATATCATCGCATCCGTTGCGTAGAACTCATGCCATATACTTCACTAAATATGTGTCGTGACCTGGCCCTCGGGTAGATCAGACAATTTGAAGGTAGGATTCGTTGTGAGTCCAAGAACTCCAGTGAATGCAGAACTTGATTTAAGATATTTATTAAAGACGATGATTAAAAAGTTACAATATTGTGTCTCTAACTGTCATAGAGACGAGGTCGGAACCATGAAGGATAAGCCCTGATGCCAAGGGCATCAGCCGTTATAAACCCTCTGATAAGCGGGCGTGGCATGGACGCTGAGTTGGAATGTTTCACCCTAATTTCCAAATAAGGACATATCTCTTCCTCATTTCCAAATAAGGACATATCTCTTCTAAAGTTACGTATGAAGACGGGAATTTTCCAGCCATGTTATCTTACTGTATTCAACTAGGGGATGGAGAGTAATCTTATCTTGACTCGACGCCCCTGTATTAGACTGGGGGATGGTGAGTAATATTATCCAAACTCAACGCCCCTGCCTGTTTCAACTTGAATATCCACATGTAATTATTATTATATATTAGAGTGTCCAGTATGCAATTTCCCTTCATAATATAATATGAATACATTCTGATTGTTAATTCAATACTTTAATATATATATATATATATATATATATATATATATATATGGATTCTATGCTATTGGCTAACAGTGCAATAATTAATTAGTATATGCGGTAATAATGCTACAGCCAGCACATATGCTTTGTTCATAAAACAACCACTTTACTGATATAGGAAGACACCCTAAAAATGGTAGGGAAGACATAAGTGTAAGTGGGCAACAAACAGCCGTGATCTATATGATAGACATCCAGAAGATTTATACAGCATTTCTTTTGATCTATTAATACATCTTTTTTTTTTTTCTACCATGACGCGACCGATTTGTGGGAAGCTGATTACACAGGGAATGATTGGAAAATATTTGTTCAGGATAGAGATATATTGGAGAGCTTATATCCATGCGGTCATTAACCTATGGTTTCGATAGTGCCAGTGAGTGAGTTAGCTTGCACAGTTAATTATTATGAACTAATTAAATAAAAGTGGAACATGTTTTTATAAAACAGATGTGAAGTTAATAAAGAAGTTATGTATGTCACATATGGAGCTGAAGTTTGGAAATTCAACAAAAAGTAGGCGATGGAAATGGATTTCTTCAGGAGAGCAGCAAGATGTTCAAAATTAGACGATTGTTCCGATTGAGGGTCTTTCCACTTTTTCAGCGGTTGCCCTTTTACCGGCCGGCTGCTGGCCCTTCACATCCACATGTGTCAATCAAAAAGGTAGATGATCAACAGCCAGTGTAGGGGTGACATGTAGTTAGCATGTCGAGTCCCCCAGCCGTTATAGCTGGTTCCTCAACCTGGAGCCGCTACTTATTGTAGCTACCCAATTGCCTCACCATGCTGGGTGGGCACCGGTCCCATACTGGTCGAAATACCATGAGAAAATTTGTTCCCCCCTGGAGACTCGAATCAGCGCAAGTCCCGTAGCTCTGCGCCAAGGCTTCCTACCTTAACCGCTCGGCTACGGCGCGGGACAAAATAAGAAATACTGTCATAAGAGAAACAATGAATATTGGTTATTCAATAGTAGATTATATACTGTATAAGCAATTAAATTGGTATGGGCACGTACGACGAATGCAAGAAGAAAGATTACCCAGGAAAATATTGGAATGGTGTCCACCTGGAAGAAGGAGGAGAGGAAGACCTCGAAACTCGTGGATGCAGGAAATAAGAACTGGAATGAGAGCAAGGGGACCGGAGGACATGGATTGGATGGAGAGAGACGAGTGGAGAAGAAAAATAAAACTTTAGGCTCAGAAAGATGTGTAAACATTAAAATTCTGTATATAAATAAATAAATGTATGTTACAAAGTCACAGTGTCTAGTGACAGTATTTTTAAGCAGTGGGTCCAGGGTTTAATTCTATCCTATCTAATATCGATCTCCTAACCCATTGAGTAGGAAGCAACGATTTCATCCCTAGAAGAATAAAATAAAAGAAACAAAAAAAAAAAAGGAAAACATTTCCAAACTTTAGGGCTTACCTCATCCTGTGGTTGTGAATAATTTGTAACAGAATTTTTCATAGTCACTACCGATGGTTATCACGAACCCTCTGGTTCCAAGAGCCGCGGGTCGAAACAAGAATGCGATCGACGCATTTTAAAGGGTGTAAAATTCTAAGAGTTGGCTTCCTTCGGAAGTGAAGTAGATAAGTTGTGGATCCCGTGTCGTAGATTTATGGAATGTAAATTAGCCCTAAACCAGGAATAAAATATTCTGAGCAAAATTTGTTCAAAATTTCACATCCAGATTTCAATTACGACGAAAATGATCTGAGTTATTAAAGAGCGTCGTTAAGTAAATTCCTAGTAGCAAAGAATTTCACAAGAATTCATAATGTTTTATATGAATATATAAAATGTGTACTGATTGATTAAAATTATAATTTAAGGTATTTTAATTGAAGGACATAACACAGAAATAAGACAACAACAAAAAGTAGAGGAATTAAACACAACAATAGTGAAATACAGAACAAGTTGGAAAGAACACTTAGCAAGTATAACTGAGAATAGAATACCAAAAGCAGCATACAACTATTCATCATGAAGAAGAAGAAGAAGAAGAAGTTGGGAAGACTAAAGAAAAGATGGAAATAGCAGTAATTTGGAGCCGAAACAGGTTAGTAAATAAGCCTAACCCGTGACGAAGAAGAAGAAGATAATTGAAGTAGTTCACCGCTGTGGTATCGAGGTAGCGTGCTGCCTTGTCACGCAGCGGGCCCGGGTTCGATCCCCGATCGGGGCAGTTTTTCTGGGTGAGATTTTTATCGGGGTTTTTCCTCGCCTGTAAGACAAATGTCAAGAAAACGTTAAGGCCCAAACGGTCCCCTAAATCATATGGACATCATCACCATCCATATTATTATCATATCATCATCTTTCACCGGTGTGGAAAGCAACGGGAAGCTACCCCACCTATAATTCCCTAGTAAAGCTGCAAAGCATTAGAATGAAAATGCTATGATTGCAGTGAAAGACCTGCCCTCGGGCAGAATTACTATGGATAATTGAAGTAATCCTCCGTGCATGAGCACTGGAGATTTATATATAAAGAAGAAGTTAAACTAAGATAGATAGACAGAGAGAGATAACTAACTAACTCACTGGCTCTATCGAAACCGTAGATGAATGGCTGCACGGACATAAACTCTCCATATATCCCTATCCAGAGCTAATGTTTTCCAATCATCTCCTGTATTATCTACTTCTCTCAAATAATGGATAATATTCTCCCGCCTCATTCTTGGTCTACCAAGAGAAAGAGAAAGAGAGAGAGAGAGAGAGAAACAATATGGGTTATTAGATTTAACGTCTTCAGTATCTTCTGCTACCTCTCCATCGTAGCTTAATCTCTCATATTAAAAGTAGGCTATTTTTTCATGCCCCACCTCGGGAGGGGAATTTAAACTTTGGATCGACCAAATACGTTTTTGACCACACAAGGACATGGAGGCCTCCCTAAATGAGTGATCAGCTTAACCCAAGGCCACCTCCGAGACAACGCAACATTAAGACGAAACACACCATTCACATACATATCAGTGAGTGCCAAACAGTAAAATTGACATTACTTCATAACCGTTTACTTTATGGACTCATGTTTAATGTAATTCATGCTATACTTTGCAGCTTTACTAAGGAATTATAGGTGTGGTAGCTTGCCGTTAGTTTCCATACCCGTGATGGATGATGATGATGATGATAAGGGCCGGATGATTTTCGGTGACCGTTGGGCCCTAACTTCCTGACATTTGTCTTACAGGTGAGGAAAAATCCGAAAAAAAACCTCACCCAGGAGCCTGTCCCGACCGGAGATCGAACCCGGGCCCGCTGCGTGAGAATGCAGCACTCTACCTCGAGACCACAGCGGTGGACAATTTCATACTGAACATGGAGATTATGATAACCATGCTTATGATGGCCAGATACGTATGTTCGGGGACTGTATGTATCTCAAAGTTTTCTGACGTTTGTCTCAGAGGTGAGGAAGTACCTGAATAAAAGAATAACACAGAAAATCTGTCCCGATCGGTTATCGAACCGGGGTTCCCTGCGTACGAAGCAACGCCCGAGACCACAGCGATTTTCTTATATTTATTCAAACAATGAAAATATATAGATAACGTACAGAAGGAAAAAATTGTAATATATGAGATAATAAATTAGGAAATAGACTATCCTTCTCTCTATCTCTCTCTCTCTCACTCACTCTTTCTCTTTCTCTGTGTGTGTGTTGTGTGTTCGTGATATACAGTAATATTCTTGGCTCATCGAGTTTCGATGGTAGCTGCCCTTCCCCGTCTCCATACCACAGAAAAAAATACCAACCTTCTACAGACAAAATACCATTGTAAGAAATATATTACCTTATACCTTCATGTAAAGGGGAAAATATTGTTCCATTTCTGTACATCCTTTTTTGTTTTTGTTTTTTTGTTTTAGAGAAGAGAAATAAAAACAGAGTGCACAAAGCCAGTAGGTCAAGTTTAATGACGTCGCAATAATAATTCTCTATAATAAATATAGACATTACGACCAAAGCGAAAAAAAAAAAATGTTATTGATGAATGCATTCAAGTCGTAGCTGGCACAGATTCAAGGAAACTAAAAAGATCTGAATCTTACAAAAATAAGGAATACTAAAGTATTCGTAAATGGATTGGAGAAGGGGCAAAATCACAGAGTAGAAGCTAAGTTATGTCTTTAAATTAAAATATGAATATTTTAAATAATAGAAAAAATGTCAAATACTGATTGTCTGAGATTATTTAATGTATGTGACAGAGCTTATCGGACATGGATGGAATGCGGAGGAAATGTGGGGTGGGGGTTGTTGAGCAACACTTTTGAAAGAGAGAAAATTCGAAATGTGAATGTACTATGCATTAGAAAAACGTTCACTCAGCCATATCGCACTACCTTAGAGTCGAGTAGATAATACAGTATCACTGAGAGAAATACTTTTCGAATGACAATAGAGTGTTAAAAATAACCGAGACCAATACTCCTGAAAGTAGTGCTGCACTCATCCACACTGTAAAACTGCCCCTCCATTTCTCCAAGTTTCACGTCCCACGAGCTCTGTCACATACCATCAGAATACTTTTAATGCCTCAACAGTATTATTGTATTTCCAAATAGACCAAAATATTTTTACATGTGACGCGAAAATGTTTCTAAGTTCCAATCATACACTATCCGCATGCGCCAACAAACGCGAAGCTCTAATCTGTGAAACATCAACCTAAAAGCTAACCTAACGCAATTTGTGCACTCTAACCTGTGAAAGAATGAATAGTAAGTTCTGAAATTCTGAAGTATATGTATACAGTTAATTAGTACATACTCTATATTGGCTGCACTGGAATATGTCTTAGTTGTTGCACAAAATATTCATTAATATCAAAATGGCTGACACATCTTCATGCTACGTTTGTAGTTAAATATCATAGAAAAATATATTGGAAGTAATGGTTATAAGTCCACCGCTGTGCTTCGTTGTCACCCAGCGGGCCCGGGTTCGATCCCCGGTCGGAACAGGCTCCTGAGTGAGATTTTTTCGGGGTTTTTCCTCACCTGTACGACAAATGTCAGGAAATGTAGGTCCCAACGGTCCCCGAAAATCATCCGGCTATCATCATCATCCTTATCATTATCACCCTTCACCGGTGTGGAAAGCAATGGGAAGCTACTACACCTAGAATTCCCTAGTAAAGCTTCAATGCATAGCATGAAAATGCTATGATTGTAGTGAAGGACCTGACCTCGGGCAGAATTACTATGGATGGAATCGTTATAAAACATTTCAAAATCATTGTAAATGGTAGGAAATATGAGTAATTGGTAAAATGGAACCCTAAGAATAAAATTTGACCCAGTTTATGAATGAATTTAAAAAAGTGGAGTCACAGGTTGTAAAATAAAGCCTAATAACTGAAGACCTCGAATATAGATGTAGTTAGTAATTTTGAGCAACATTATTTTTAGATTCTACATTTAAGTGAAGGAAATGGCGATATGGGTCATGAGAGAAGAACCTGGTATGTTGCACTCTGAAGACGACCTACAACTTACATAACAGCATAGAGTAAACTTTTACATTCATCCGTAATATACTGGGATAGCGTAGTAGATGTTTCAAGTCGCGGTGCTCAGAGTAGTCTACCCCCCCCCCAGCCTGAACATACAACTACAGAACTAAGTGAAATCATATACACTTGGGGACATTAAAACTTCTTGAATTTGGCATAGATGTTTACGAAAGAGATATGTACTGTTGGTGCCACAGCTCATCTGACATTAGTAGGATAAAACACTGATAAAATATTTACAGTTAAAACTTAAACAAAAATAAAATCAGATATATTAAACTAAAACTTATAAATAAAACATATATTCATACTTATTGCATTTAGACAATCTTCTAAAATTGGAATGATATTAGATCCCACAATCCGTTTTGAGACTCATAGTGACCAACCTGAGGAAGTTGACTGTGAAAAGAAAGCCATATATGAGCCAACAATTGACTATTACAAAGATAAATACCAATTAGATAGTATAACTGTCACAGGATTGATGATCGGGGCAAGAGGTACTATACCAGGATTCTTAGCTAAATTTTGTATGGAGTAATTCCTTAGATTTGGACAGGCTGTATCTTTCTAAAATTACCATCGTTGCCATTAGAGGATCAATTTCAATTTTAAGAAACCATATTTACAAAATTTATAATTTAAAATAGTGCATACTTCAATTACAATTTGAAATTTTTTAATGTATTTACAAAAATGTATTTAATCAATTTCGAAAATTGATTGTCTGTATCACTTTGTCTTTGATGCAATCCTCTAATGAGGAAAGTTGTATATTTATTTATATACAGAATTTTAATGTTTACACATCTTTCTGAGCCTAAAGTTTTATTTTTCTTCTCCACTCGTCTCTCTCCATCCAATCCATGTCCTCCGGTCCCCTTGCTCTCATTCCAGTTCTTATTTCCTGCATCCACGAGTTTCGAGGTCTTCCTCTCCTCCTTCTTCCAGGTGGACACTATTCCAATATTTTTCTGGGTAAATTTTTTTCTTGCATTCGTCGTATGTGCCCATACCAATTTAATTGCTTATACTGTATATAATCTAATACTGAATAACTAATATTCATTTTTTCTCTCATGGCAGTATTTCTTATTTTATCTAATTTTGAACATCTTGCTGCTCTCATCAAGAAATCCATTTCCATCGACATAAGTTTTCGTTCTAAGTTTTTGTTGAATTTCCAAACTTCAGCTCCATATGTTACAGTACTTCTCGCTATTGAATTATATATTTGTAACTTATTTTTCCTGGTTATATGTCTGTTCCATAAGACTCCATTCATCATTGCTGTTATTGCTCTACCTTTATTTATTCTGTTCTTAATATCACTTTCTTGTTTATCCTCTTTATCTAATTTTACTCCCAGATATTCAAATTCTTCATATCCTCTAATATACCCCTTTTCATCTTCTAATATCAAATCTTCGGTTTCGGCTCCACATCCCATATAAAATGTTTTTTTTCTAAATTTATTTTCAAACCCCAGTTATCGTATTCGTCCAATAATTCTGAACATAAACTCCATGTCTTCATATTCTTGAGTAAGTATTATCTGGTCATCCGCAAATAACAATGTATATATTGTATCTGTTGATCCATCTCCAATTGGTACTCCCATTCCTGAACATTTTTTTGATCCACTTTGACAGTGTTTTATGTATAAATATATTAAATAATGTTGGTGAAATGCTACAACCTTGACGAAGGCCTTTTGTTACTTTAATTTCTTCGGATATATATTTTCCAATTTTAATTTTAGATACTGCATTTTTTATACAAATTTTTTATTGCATTAATAACTTATTATTTATAGCCATATCTACTAATGCTTCCCACAACTTTTGTAAAGGTACAGTGTCATATGCCTTTTCTAAATCCACAAATGTGAAATGAACTTGTTGGTTATTATTATTCGTCTTTTCAATCAATTGTTTTACCACAAATATGTGATCAATTGTAGATCGCACAGACCTAAAGCCTGCTTGTACTTCATTCTCCTTATGTTTATAATTTTCTTCCATATAGTATTTGATTATTATTTGTCCATATATACGGCTAAAAACATTCATTACGGTGATTCCTCTATAATTATTGGACTCATCCTTTCTTCCTTTCTTATGAATGACTGATATCAACCCAATTTTCCATTTTACTGGTACATCTTCTCCGTTTAGGCATGTCTCAAAAAGGTTCCTTAACAATTCAAATAATTTCCTTGTACCATATTTAATTAATTCTGGCTGTATTCCTTCTTCCCCACAAGCCGTTCCATTTTTTAAACTTCCAATTGCTATCTCTACTGCCTCAATATCTAAATGTATACTCGCGTATATAATAAAAAAAATGTAATACACTTAGACAATACAATTTCATAAAATCAACTGCTCAACCATTATTCAATTCCAGATGATGGTAGGAATTATTGAGAGAATTACTTTTCGAACGAGCATTGAGTGTCAAGATTTTTAAAATACATTACGAAACTCCATTGAGATCACTGCGTTAAAGTTTTAAGAAATGTAAAACAGTACCTGATATCTCAGTCATCAAAATGAAAGCAGAATATGTACTTGAGTTATCGAAAGACCTCTTATAAAACAACACTGCAAATTATTGATGACGACTGAGATATCAGGAACTGTTTCACATTTCTTAAACTTGAGCATAGGGTGGTGCGAAAAAGATGGTCCATTAACATTAAGAGTACAACTAATTCACCCCCACTACAATACCGCCCCTCCATTTCTGCAAGTTTCGTGACCCATGAGCTGAGGCACCAATAGTAATGTATTAGTCCGGAAAGGTCGACGTAGGATCAACGTATTTTGGAACTACGGGCTGTGACATCACGTGTACGGAGTACGTCACAAGTAGTTCGGTTTCTTTCAACAATAGACATAGTTCAGTCATGTACGTAGTGGCGATGGTATGATACGAAATGAAGTATGTTCAACAATTTTAAACCTGTCGTCAATATAAAGGTATGCTCACAGTTTGGTATATTTATATATTATACCGCATATTAAATTATAATATAAAATTATAATATGATGTACCTTGTATGCAGTCTCCTCAACTGTTAAAATAACTCTGAGCAACAAAAAATAAACTTTTTTTTGTCTCAGAAAGAAAAATATGTGATTCAGATAGTATTTTTTTCCTGAATTCAAATATGATATCGGTTTTTCAATTTTCGACATACGTAACTACACAATATTCGAACATTCGGACTCACCTAGAAAGAAAGAAATTGCGATTTTCTCCTATATTTCTCCTGTGGAGCATCCCTCTTGATGGTCCAACAATAATCGGCCAGCATACTAGTATTCCATTTGCCTTGATATATATTTTCCATAGCTGAAATCTCCTGAGTTAGCTCATTTGATTTTATTTTACAATGGACAAATGGACGAAAAAACGTTTATTATTAAAATAATTATTTAAATCCATTAATTGAAATTGAAATAAAAAAACTGTGAGTGATGGAGAAATTCCGAATACTTATTGAAAACACGATAAAAAACTGCATTAAGTACAACTATTGGTACTCATGAGACAAAAATTATGTTGACCAGTGTAATTAAAACTTTATTGCCCTATCGGGAGCAGTCCCACCCTCAGCTGAAGTTTGTTTGTAACCCTCCAGCTACTATTCAGGTACTGAGTGGTTTTTGATGATCTTGTAGATATGGTTGTGCGTACTGGATGCCGTTCTCGTTTAAATCATCATCATCATCATCTACTGTTAAGGTTTAGACCATTTCTGATCTGTTCCGGCTCCATATTATAATAGCTCGCTCCATCTTTTAAATGGTCCTCCACGACTTCTATGTCCTTGTGGATTGTAATTTAAAAATCAGTCCGGCTTGCAAGTGTTTGGAGCTTATGAGTAATATAAGTTTTACGTGGAAGGGGCACCAACCCTCCGCACAACCTTTGACCACCAGGAGGGGGTTTTGTTTTCAGAGCCTCCTTCCCCTAGGTTGATTGTCTTCACCACGACACAATGAGTTCTACCTACCCCTATATTTTAGTTGCCTCTTCCGCCAGTTACACCGTACCGAATGTCTCCTTCTCCGCTGTATCTGTCGTTGAGGTCTCCGCCGTAAACCTGGCAAGGGGCCCTCACAAGGTACTATCAGCTAGCTTAAATTTTATTTTTAAATTTAAACGCACCCCGTAAGAATTTGTCGTTATCTTAGTCCATTTAGAGGAATCTGTCCCATTATCGATAACATATTTTCTTATAGACAATATGGTCAGATTTATTCTGGTCTTTATTCTTGTTCCTATGCACAACCCTATCTACAAGATCATTACAAACCAGTCATTATCAGGATAGTAGCAGTGTAGCAACCAACAGCCGTCTACTGAGGATGGGCCAGTTCCCGAAAGGCCTGCAATATTTTAATTATTTTAACTCTTGAGGAGACTGCTTATAATTATATTATAATTTTTATACGCTCTAACACCTCAACGGAATTTTATCATTAACTTTATTAGTATTGATTTTATGTCAAGTGTTTTAACTTTTTATATACATGTGGGTATATGCTTTAAGTAATAATAAGACCAATCATATGTTATGGAGCTGAAACCTGGGTACTAAAAGAAGCAGATAAATTAAGACTATTAACGTTTGAGAGGAAAATATTTAGAAGAGTGCTAGGTCCAGTAAAGGAAAATGGAACTTGGAGGTTGAGAAGGAATGACGAATTATACCTCAAGAATAATAAATAAAATATAGTTATTAATTAAATAAATATGGATTTTCATCAAGTAAACACCAACTCAATTGAATAAAATGTAGTTAGTTTCATCAAATCCAAAAGATTACAATGGTTTGGACATACACTAAGAATGCCAAAGGGAAGATTGCCGAATGATATTTTAAATTGGAAGCCACAGGGAACAAGACCAAGGGGAAGACCCAAGGATCGATGGGAAGATGACGTAATTGAAGATTTGAGAGAGATGGGGATTTTTGATTTGAAATCTACTGCACAAGATAGGAAGAAGTGGCGTAAACTGGTTGAGAAGGCCAAGACATTCCACTGGAAGTCGTAGAGCCTGACGAAGAAGAAGAAGATATGCTTTAAGTCTGGTCTTATGTTTTCCGGTCGGTATACTAGCAATACCCTTCCATCCCATTTCGGTTTTTGTAGAATAATATATTCCCTGCCTCCTCTACTGCACTCCGTGAGACTTATTTATTATGTGGGGAATTATCCACGGAATAGCTTAAAAATTAGATAAGTGAAATATCCATCCATCCATAGTAATTCTGCCCGAGGGCAGGTCTTTCACTGCAATCATAGCATTATCATGCTATGCTTTGCAGCTTTACTAGGGAATTATAGGTTTGGTAGCTTCCCGCTGCTTTCCACACCGGTGAAGGATGATGAAAACGATAAGGATGATGATGATGATGGCCTCAACAGTGGTTAGTACTGCATTTTAAAAACACTGACTTCAGTAAAATATTTAAATGTTTAGAATGTTTTCGTAAATTTTTCTAATATTTGAGCAAAGGGAAATCATTTTTGGCAACGACTTAGGTTTTATATTTGTCAGGTAACATTTGTTATGTTTATACATAAAACGCTAATAGTAAAAAACAGGACAGGAACTAAACTAGATGCTACGTATTTCTGAGCTACGTAAAATGCAAATAGCGTTGCCAAGCTTAAATCGCCCTTTCTTGTTTATATTCTCAAGAAGTTTCAATCTCTCCCAGTGTAATTAAGCAGCATGACAACTATTTACTAAATAAGTGTATTTTTTTCAAGATCACCAAACATGAGACTACCAACCTTATAGCTGTAAAGTAAGATATTTTTATAAATGTATTTGTCATAATACAAAAATAGGGAATGTAATTTCGAAATGGTGTTTAAGTGATCCTATACGTCATCTAACGGTGACAACTGCATCGAGTTAGGGATAGAATGGGGGTGTACTACTGTGTCAAACGTCATTTTAGGTATAACTAACTCCTCGCTATGCACTTCCATTCTGTAATTGAAAACTGACATGTGAATTTTAGGAAAATAAAATGTGATGGAATATGAAAAATAAAAAAAGGAAATTTAGAAATCTTAACATATAAATGTATTAAAAAACTCAATTTCAAATGTTCCTATTTTCTTAGTTTATAACACTCAAATATTGAAAACTTCAAGAATGTTTATATATTTATATATTTGTGTTCGTTGAATAAAAGGTATTATATAAAGTCCAAAATTGTACTTTATGAAAAATGCTTGTCACTATAACTCATTTTAGCCCATTTTGGACTTAACGTTCTTTACACAGCAAGCAAATACACACACACGCTCATATATATATATATATATATATATATATATATATATATATATATATATGAGCGTGTGTGTGTATTTGCTTGCTGTGTAAAGCAATATATATGAGATCCGGGTTCGAATCCCGTCCAGGCATTTATTTTTTTATCATACCATATATATATATATATATATATATATATATATATATCCACCGCTATGGTCTCGAGGTAGCGTGCTGCCTTGTCACGCAGCGGGCCCGGGTTCGATCCCCGGTCGGGGCAGTTTTTCTGGGTGAGGTTTTATCGGGGTTTTTCCTCACCTGTAAGACAAATGTCAGGAAAATTTTAAGGCCCAAACGGTCCCCGAAATCATATGGCCATCATCTTCATCATCATCATCCTTATCATTATCATCATCATCATCATCCTTCACTGGTGTGGAAAGCAACGGGAAGCTACCACACCTACACAATTCCCTAGTAAAGCTTCAAGCATAGCATGAAAATGCTATGATTGCAGTGAAGGACCTGCCTTCGGGCAGAATTGCTATGGATGGAAGGATATATATCATCATCATCATAGTACATTCACGAATTTAGGCCATTTGTTGACCTGTTTCGGCCTCAAGAGAAACGCCATCCAAAATCGTATATATATATATATAAAACAGCGAAGAAGATATGAAGAAAACCACGGTTGGGTAACAGGGAGCGTGGTCGACGCTTGGATGGGTGTACGGCTTCCGAAATGGACCACACTGAAAACTGACGGCATTTAACTATATAAGAACTAAACCTTGAATGGGTGTACGTCTTCGGAAAGGGACCACAGCAAAAACTCTATTTGTTTAATTATATAAGATCTAAACTTGTGACACAAACTTATCATTCCCTGATAATGGCATGTGGGATCCTGCCGAAACGTAGGAATCGGTGGCCAGAGACCGATCTTGAATCCAAGACGCGGACAACTCAAGAAATCTTTCTTATTCATACTTATATAATAATATTATTTATCTAATATATTAAGTATATTTGACTTCCAATATATATATATATATATATATATATATATATATATATATATATATATATATATATATATTGCCAAAACTTCGCAGACTGTTTACGCTTAAGAATATTTTAACGTTTACCGAGTGTATTTTGTCATATATTTTTTTCTTATTTTAGCTCTAATACATGTGAAAAATGCCTATAAAAAGAGTCAGCTCCTGAACAAAAGGAATTTCATCGGAATCATAATTTTTAATCGCACAAAAACCGCCCACGTTGAAACTCCAGTAAAATCTATACTATACACCGTGAGAAATTATGTGTGTGCTGGTTTGCACTTAGGAAAAAGTAGTGCCTACGCGTATTGTTTTCCTGATATTTACAATACAGGGTTAGGGATTATTTGAAAACTATATCCTGGGAATGAAGTCTTTATGTTTTGGCAAGAGGAGTAGGTCCTATAATATAATTGTTTGTTATTTAACCCAGCTGTATTTGTATTAAGTCAATAGCTGCACAATAGCAGGTTCATTTACAATATAGATGGTGTAATATGAAACATAATGCAAAATATTTAAAAAGTGATACAATAACAATTTATGAACAAAGAGAAACCATGAAGGATATATAAGTCTCTGTTGTATTCTGTTTTTCTTTTAGCCTGCCAATATCAACTTATTCACAAAGTTAACATACGATAACATTTTATTTATAGCATTCTCATTTGCATTAATTGTTTGTGTGTCAGAGTTCGTTCTATATTTTGAAAATTACTCCTAAACTTGTTTAGTTTTATATTGTTCCATAATTCCTTTCATTAGGTACCTTCTTACGTTTGGGATTCATCTATTATACATTTTTTTCTACTTTGTAATGATTTGATTTTTTTTCTGGTAAAAGAATTTATTTTATATCTTGAAATAGGTTCATATATGTGACATGAAAATAAAAAAAAACGCCTCAACCGGGATTTGAACGCAGGACTTCTAACTTAATACGTTAGTGAGCTACCAGTTACACTATCAGGCATCCTTGCACAAACATTTATTTTTCCTTTATAAATATTCTCTATCATGAGAGGTAGCGAGAACTTGGTCTCACTGACCTCTCGTGGCTAACTATAACAATGTGACTTGCTCGCTTTTCGTTGGTTATGGACACCTAACGTAAGATCTAGAAGCGACATATACGCGAAAAAGTAGTTCACCTCATTACATTAAAAATATGTCCTCTGAATATATTTGTTATTCTTCCTGAATAAAATATATTCAAAACATAGAAAATATTCTAAAATATACATAATCAATAATTACAACTTAGAACAGTTTGGAGTCTTGAATCAGGGGTCAACTGATAAGACCCCATATCCTGTTACTTCTGCTGATGACAGAACTAGTCACGAAAGCGCTACAGATCATTTATAATTTTTAAGTTGAGGAGACGAACGTTATAATTTTACGTTATGAATTTTTAATTTAGAATAGTTTATTACATATGGATGATGCATTTGAGTGATGCTTCAATCGATTCTGATGCAACGAAATGGCTGGAAGTGTTGAGTCTTCTGTTGCTGTGTCGCCATCTAAATTTTTAAAACAGAAGTCTGGCAAGCCTTTGACTAGTGGTCAAAAAACAGTAATTTTAAATGTATTTCACAAGTTCAGTGAAAAATTTCACCAGCTCACCACCACATGTCTTATATACGAGTACTACACGCGTGTTCGCTGTCAATGTGGCGGAAAGTTACAATTGGCATTTGTTTATGTTAGGATCACTCTAAGAACGGATAAGGTGCAGTATAATATATATATATATATATATATATAGCCTATATATTGTAACTTATAAATTCGTTCTTTATAAACCACATACAAAATAACGTAAGGCTATGTAGTAATTCGAACAGTATACATGAACAAATTTCATTTCATAATATACAAAAAAATTGTAAAAAAAAAGAGATGAAATGAGAGATGAAAATCTTAGCCAAACCCCAGATGACATTAAACACCGCCATTTTCAATTTAACATAAAATGAGGGAAGGGAAGCAGAAAGAGAAGAAAAGAAACCTCTTTTATCGTCGCAATGAAACACAAGCGAATGGAAGAAATTCACACAGAACATTTCCGATGAATTCCATAATAACGAAGAGTTTGAAAGCGTCTTCACGACCAACTTACAATCTATACTTCCCTCTCACAATAAATCAATTCCTCCTCCACACATTTTACGCTCTCCGTTAGAGCAGAAAGCAACCATAATTCATCGCCAAACATAATTTTTATGTAGGCTAACATTCGCGACAAGAAAGAATATGGAAATTACAGATTCTAAAGGGAAATTCCATTTTGTGTGCATAGTTATATTTCTCCAGTTCTTAGTACTATATTATCCTCTATCTTGCTGTCTTCCTCCATTGTCTCTAGTCTACTTACAGTAAATCATGTATTTTTTTCTTCGCCTTTTAAAGACTTTTAGAAGGAAAGATAGACTGAAGAGCCTAAAAATATTGTGACATTGTGTGATTTGTATTTATTGCTTGAGTATACAGTAAAAGTAAAAAGTTATCTCACAGTTAAACATATGAGGGGTTCAGAGAAAAAGTGGACCATGTCCATATTTTACTTTTTTCTAGAATAAACTAATATAGTCTAAAATTATGTTTATTTATTTTCAGGATCGTTCTTTTTTTTTTTACTTAGGTACCCTCAACCAAAATATACTTTTTTTTTTCTTCTACACTTCCGGTCTTGCGTGTCTGCTTCTGTCATATTTATCATCTTCATGGTGACTTGAATTCCCTTTATCCACGTTGGCTTTGGTCTACCGCGTTTGGTCTACCACTCCACCATTGCCGGTCCCATGTCCGGATGAGAAAGGAGGAGAGGGAGGAGTAACACTTCTTTAAAAAACCTTGGTTCGGCTCGCCCGCTGATAGTACCTTATAAAGGTCCCTAGCCAGGGTTACGGTGAAGACCCCAACGGGAAATGCAGCAGAGTAGGAGAACTACGGTATGGTGCAGACGGCGGATGAGACAATAAAGTGTGGATCAGACTCTTAGCTGCAGTAAAAGCAACTGATTTATGGTGGACTCTAGAAAAAGTCTCCGGTCCTCCAGGTTGGGGTTTGATGCTATGGGCCAGCTCCTCATACATTGTAAAGAAAAAAAACAATGCTAAAATCCAAAATATATAGCCTCGGATAGTAAACACATACAACGACAAAGCAAAATAAATAGGTCAATGCATATAGGATGCTGAAATGTACAGGGATTGATAAATAAAACTGACGAAATTCCAAGAGAATCTGATGTAAAGTTAAAGTCTTCTTCTTCTTCTTCTTCTTCTTCTTCACTTCACGGGCTAGGCAAAATGCCTGTTTCGCCTCATAGTTGTTCTGTCCATCTTTTCACTGCCGTCCTACATTCCTTGAACCTCTTGGCTTGTAGTTAAATGCTGCTTTTGGTAATCTTGTTACGTTCATTTTTTCTACATGTCTAAACCATTTTTCTCTATATCTTTTGATTTTATCATTTAATGGATATATATTTAACTCTGTTCTTATATCTTCATTCTTTAACCGATCCATTCTTGTGCAACCTTTTGTTCTTTTAAGGAGGTTCATTTCTACACTTTGTTTTCTACTTTGTAATTTTTTTTGGTCATTGCCCAAGTTTCACTCCCATAAAGTAATGCACGAACTGCCAATGTTTTATAAAACTTTATAAAAGTTAAAGTAATATATTTAATCTCAGATGAAGAATGAAGATTTGATTTTTTACAATTAAAAGAACAAATACAATACTTGGTTCACCATTGCTCTTAAAAATTATTGATAATTTCAACTCAAATTCATATATAACTAGGATTTTCAATGTTTGCATTTGGTCCACATTTGCTGTGAGTCCCTCATATTTCATTAAAAGTGAAAAATATTACACTCATATAATCATCAATCATCACCATCACCATCATCAATTGCAGTCATGCCATTGGCCTGTTCCGCTTCGGGAAATAAATTGATCCCTCCATCGCTTCTTAGGTCTTCCTGGGTCTCTTCGTCCTGTGGGTCTGTAGTTGAATAGCTGCAGAGGTAGTCTATTGTTTGGCATTCTAAGGAGGTGTTCATGCCAATTATTTTGGTATATTTGGATGTTTTCAGTTATTCCTGGTGTGTTGAGAGCTTTGCGGATATCTTCATTACGCAATTGGTCATAAAGCTTATAACCTGCTAAAGGTCTTAATTACTTAATTTCTGCAGCTACTATCTTGTTTAATTTACCTGTAGTAAGAGTCCAGGTTTCAGAGTCATAAAGTAAGAGTTGGAAGAGCCATTGTTTTGTAAAATTTTAGAATTGTATGTGGGCGTACTTTTCGGAGAAGAGTGTTTTTTATTGTTCCTATAAGTTTTTGGAATTTGAAAAAAAAAATTATGCCTAAGTTTCACATGTGTCGTAGGAAATAATAGTATATAAATTGTTTTCATTGACAAGAACAAATAATAGAAGCAGTTGAGATGAGATTTTTTAAGAAATGTAGAGGGATATATTCTGCTGGATAAGAAAAGAAATGAAGATATAAGAAAATAACTAAATATTTTCAAACTTACAGACCGAATAATTAAATACAGGAACGCCTGGAAAGAACATGTTGATAGAATGCCAGAAGAAAGATTTCCAAAATTATTGCTAAATTATAAACCACACGGAAGGAGAAATGTTGGACGCTCACACAGGATATGGTCTGAACAATTTTAACAATTCTAGCTTTCATGAAACCGGAACGAGCCAACAGGCTTAATCCTTGGATGATGATGATGATTGTTTCCATTGTCATTTTCGATATCTAATAAGTATGATCAATGAAGATTCGTAAAACTTTTCAAAAATATTTTCATGAGAACAATCTCAATAGCTAAATTCCTTTGGAACTAGCTAAAAAGCTTACTTAAAAATACAAAATAAATATTTTATAAATAATCCATATAGCTTAGAGAATATAGCAGAACATGGTAATTGTTGCAAAATTTATAAGATGAACATGGCAGTTTCCATAGCAACGCAACATCAATAATGTATTGTTGTTTGCAAGATAGCAGCAGAAACGACCATTGAGTAGAGGAAGTGACGTATAAGAGATAAAAAAAGAAAGAGATATGAAGAACTTGAATGGATTTCTGCAGAGTTTCCCTACAATGTACATAGTTAATATTTACAAGTCAGATTCCCCTTTATTGCATACTACCAGCTTCACTCTTGTAATAAATCCTAAATGTAGCTACAAAAATAACAAAATGGACTCTAAATACGTTATTCTTATCTTTAATATTTTTAATGTTGTGATTTATTATAAGCTTTTATTTAATAGGGATATTTCTATATAAAAATGATGTACCGTCCAGTTGTTTATGCTATTTTTAAGGTTGGTAAAGAGACATAGACAACAATTTCTATTTTTTTAATAGGAAATGAGCACTCAGTTGAGCATATAGCTCACAGCACACACATCCAGACCCAAAGTGGAGATTTTAAAATCCCCTACCCCGCCGGGAATCGAACCCGTGTCGCCGGAGTGGAAGGTAGGGACTCTACCGACTACGCCACGGCGACGGTGACAACAATTTCTATGATGCGGAATAAATGAAGAATAAAAGTTGATAAAAGAGTTAAGGTCAGAAATGGATGTTTTAAGAAGATCAGCTGGAAAATCTAGAAGGGATAGAATACGAAATAAAGAAATAAAGGGAAGTCATGGGTGTACAAGAGGAGCCGAACATCATAGACATAATAGAAAATTAAAGATTACAGTGGTATGGCCATGTCAATAGAATGCCAGAGCAAAGATTGCCTAAAATTGTTATGTAATGGATCCTAATGGAAAGGAGGAAAAGAGAAAGACCGAAGAAAACTTGGATAGAAGGGGTACAAGCAGCTACGAATATCAGAGAATTGAAGGAAGATCAATGGATGGACAGAGAGGAATGACGTTTGGTTTCCGGAAGATGGCAGCAGCTGCCATGATAACGGATGATGATGATGTTGATCAAAAGAGTTAAGGTATATTTTTAATCTATATTGGGGTAGTATAACTTCTAATATGAGAAACTTTAGGTACTATTTTGGGTAGTGATATTTAATATTATAGAGTATTTCCTATTTTATTTTTAAAAATATAAATTAGATTAAATGAAGGTTTGGAGTAGGGGTTACTCTAAATAAAATATATGTATTTTCAATCCGTATATATAATTATATATATATATATATATATATATATATATATATATATATATAAACTTAGTCCATTGTTGAGCGATACCCTCTCCCTTGTCAGGAGCCATTATACCAAGTTAATTTAGTTACATTATTTTCTCATGATGCCATGAATGGCATGCTGCCAACACAACGACCCAATGAGACATCTAGCAGGCAATTAAGGTATTATCAGAACATTGAGGAAGGTAAATTTTGCTTAGAGGCATTTTTATTTAGGCTTCAGGATCTTTTACGTGCCTGAAAATCTTCAGACTCGGGAACCATGGCTTAAAGTCCCCTCCGGATGACTTGCTCCTTGGATTTTTCGTCCTAAAAATCCCAACGACTCCGGCTCGGTTTGAACCCGCTACCCTCGGGACCAGAGGCAAGGAGCATAATAAGTAGTCCAATGCGGGCGGCGTATGTATTCAATACCGCGAATAATTTGAGATTTTTGGAAATCTTCAAAAGGCGCAATATTTTGGAAAATTGCGAAATTCTCGTATAAGACTTGAAAGCATGATAATAATCCCTTCGATTGGTTGCTGGCCAAAGGAAGGCAAGACCAGTGATGGGGCTGCCATCTTATAGCCTCTAGTCAGGCTTTTCTAGAGAAGAAAAGAAAATTAAGGAAAGGAAAATGGAAGAAAGGTAAGGCTCCCTAGCCCTCGGATGCCCTAACAGCGTCGGGGTCGAAAAAAGCAGGAGTTAACGTTAGATAGTAAAGGCCTTGGCCTAATACTTGCAAGGAAGAAGAAGAAGAAGCGTTTAAAACTGGCAAAAACTGCCGAAAATTGGAAATTTCTGAACAAGTATAAAAAGTTGTATTATATAAATATAGTCTGAGATTATCATTCGTGTGTTAAAAATTCTGGACCAACTTATTTCATGATTGATACCCTGGGTGCCGTTTATTTTTCTCTAATTCAATTTATATTACGATAATCAAATGTGCTTATAACTTCTGCATCTTCCCATTGATATTAATATTTAAAAAATGGCTTTAAAATTTAATTCATCTCAATATCAACAAAATGCTTTTATCGAATTAAAATGTTTCTTGATCAATTTTAGCACTTATTTCATAACTGTCCACCGCTGTGGTCTCGAGGTAGCGTGCTGCCTTGACACGCAGCGGGCCCGGGTTCGATCCCCGGTCGGGGCAGTTTTTCTGGGTGAGGTTTTTATCGGGGTTTTTCCTCACCTGTAAGACAAATGTCAGGAAAACTTTAAGGCCCAAACGTGCCCCGAAATCTTAAGGCAATCACCATCATCATCATCTTTATCATTATCATCATCATCCTTTACCGGTGTGGAAAGCAACGGGAAGCTACCACACCTACAATTCCCTAGCAAAGCTGCAAGCATAGCATGAAAGACCTGCCCTCGGGCAGAATTACTATGATGGATGGATGGATTTCATAACTGTAATTGATTTTTTTTTCAAATTTTAACAGGTCTGTTATTAGGCCCTAACTAAGTTTTAACATTTCATATTATCAGATTAAAGCATGACTTGTAGAGATAATGCAAGAATTTACCAAAATGTTTGTGTCCAAGAGTTTCGGAAATAGGCCTACATGCCTTTTCAATGTTCTTAGAATTTGGAGAGAACCAACAATATATTTCCCTACCCTGAGCTAATGTTTCCAATTACTCCCTGTATAATTTACTTTCCTTAAATCATAAATATCATTCTCCCACCTCATTCTTGGCCTGCCTACTAGGCGCTTTCCTTCTGGTTTTCCTACAAGAAGTTTTCATGACCGTGTTTCATTCTCCATTCGTGCCTCATGACCTCCTCATAATAGTCTGTGGGACTTAACACTTTTTATTATATATGATTTCCTACAAAGATCATGTAGCTCACAGTTATTATAGTCTTCTACATTCGCCAGCATGTTCATCTTTACGAAAATAGTATATTACGATTCGAGGTTGGGAAGTGGTTTTTACAGAATCGAGGAAAAATGTTTAAAAACCGAGATTCTGTAAAACACTTCACAAACATGCGTTGTATATTATTTTTTGCGCGATGGTGTTTTTAAAATAATAAATAATAGTAAAATAATATATTTGTTGGAAATATTTGCGTTCATTATAAACAATTGACTAACGTTAACAGTGTGGGCAATGTTTATTAGTTGAAACATCAGGAGGCCTTGAGAACAATTATTGATAACATGACCGCAAGTACGTATTTATTGTTTTACATTGCTTCAAATAAAGTTCAGTTCACTTAAAATGCAGTGATTTGTTTCCTATAATGTATATTAACACTACTTTTGGATATTTTTTGTATATACATTGTGCGTAGTATACAGAGAGGGCAGTGGTTTTACTTCCCGCACGTGGGTGTAAATGTAATATTACATTATAGTTATTTAGGTTGGCAACCCCGAAATGTGGGAAGTTGAACTTTCAATAATGGTCGCCAATGCTGGTAAGTACGACAAAACACACCATCGCGCAAAAAACAATGTTACTGATCAGGGATAGTTTACCTAACGAATCGGAATCGAGCTCTGTCCCAGCATTCGGTTTTAAACCATAGCCCCTAGGAGATTATAAGTTTAATTATATTTATGTAAGCATAATACGGAGATGGAAGCGTCTTGCTGCTTCAGCGCTAGAAGGCATCTTGTCAATCTTTCACTTTATGTCTGTGTTTAACCCATCACCATATCTGCAGGATGTGATATGAATGTTTGGAAAATTCTATTTCATAACAAAGATCGTTTTTCTCCATAGCACAAATATATTTCTTACTCTTTAACATAAAACCACAATTATAATCTTTTCTTCTTTAAATTTAATTAAATACGTTTTCGCTAAGTTCAGAAAAGAATAATAAAATCTTGTGTACCACATTTGAATTTTTAATATCAATGTTTTCACTTGTTTAAAATCTCTTTTCCAATAGTTAGCATATACTTTCTAACCGTTTGTATTTTCAGTTGTTCCTTGAAACTATAAAAACGTAATTTTTTATTCCCGGAGACTGAATAAGGAACATTAACACACAACGATTTTCAATTAAAAGAAAAGGACGTTTAAAAAGTTGTCCAAGGCGAGAAAGTAACATTTATAAATCTTAGTTTTATCATGTTTTTGGTAGTCGTACAATTTAATTATCATGCAAATGAAAGTATGGTATTCCACAGAAAAGAGATCCATACAAATGCTTCAGACCTATGCATGAAGGAAGTAATAGTAATAATAATAATAATAATAATAATAATAATAACAATGGCGGTACCGGTACTTTTATACGGTACTCAGTCCTGGGTAAAAAATAAGAGGAGTTCGGGTGGAATACAAAGTGCAGAAATGAATTTTCTAAGAAGGACCAAAGGATGCACAACATTGGACCACGTAAGAAATGAAGAAATAAGAAGTGAAATAGAAATATATTCAATAAATGATAGAATAGACTCCTTAGAAGAACAAAAGGCTGCACAAGAATGGATCGGATAAAGGATGAAGACATAAGAACAGAGTTAACTATATATATCCACTGAATGGTAAAATCAAAGAATATTGAGAAAAATGGTAGAGACAAGTAGAAAGAATGAATGTAACAAGATTACCAAAAGCAGCATTTAACTACAAGCCAAGAGGTTCAAGGAATGAAGGAAGACCAGTGAAAAGATGGACAGAACAACTGTGAGGCGGAACAGGCAATTTGTCTATTCCCTGAAGTGAAGAAGAAGAAGAAGACATTATAGAATTCAACAACAGCGCGTCGACTGGGAACAGCATGTTCAGAGAATGGAAGAAACAAGATTGCCCAAGATGGCATATCATTATAAATTAAGGAATGTAGGAAGACCTGGGAAGAGATGGAAGGAATCATTGTGAATTCGGAACAGGTGAATCACCTAAATCTTGAAGTGAATAATAATAATAATAATAATAATAATTTTTTTTATTGCGGATGAGCCCATGTAGGACTACGCAAAGTACTTAGAGGCGTTTCCTTTGAGCCCAAATTTATTTCATTCTTTTGCTATGAGCTTGTTTTCTATCATATGTCCGAGTTGTTCCATTTTTTTTTCTTCGGTTTGTCCTCTTGGTCAACTTGCCACTTATTCACCTTAATTCTAAAAATATCTCTGTTTGGGAATATCTTATTTAGTAATTCCTGCCAATTTTAAGTCCTTTTTGACTTCATCAATCCACTTCATAGTATCCACTGGAGTTTTACTTCTGTTTTTGTAGAATTCCATTATCTGTTTTGTAAGCCTATTTGAGTTCATTCGTTTAATATGGCCATAAAATTGTAACCTTCGTTTTCTAATATCACTATGAATGTCTGTATATATTTTTATTTCCTTTTTACTTCTGAGTCTAATGCTTCACCTATGACTTGTGGACCTAAAACTTTTCTTATAATTTTGCATTCTTTTTTCACTATATTGTCGATATCGTTTTTTTTCTGTTCAAAATTAATGTTTCTGCTCCATAGAGGCACTCTGGTTTAATTACAGTGTTATAGTGTCGTAATTTTGTATGCAAAGACATGCATATTATTATTATTATTATTATTATTATTATTATTATTATTATTATTATTATTATTATTATTATTATTATTATTATTATTATTATTATTATTATTATTATTATTATTATTATTATTGAGTCGGCCGCGGTGGACTAAGTGGTTATGCTCCTTGCCTCTGGTCCCGAGGGTCGCGGGTTCAAACCCGGCCGGGGTCGATGGATTTTTTAGGACGGAAAAATCCAAGAAGCAAGTCCTCCGGGAGGGACTTTAGGCCGTGGGTCCCGAGTCTGAAGATTTTCAGGCTCGTAAAAAATCCTTAAGCCTGAATGAAAAGGCCTCTAAGCAAAATTTACCAAATTTCCCGTCCTAGTACTACCTTGATTTCCTAGATGTCAGTATGAGGCGGAACGCTGACCTCGTACCACTCAAAATGACATCTATACGAAAACAAGTGTAACTAAATTAGTATGGTTCAAATTCTTCCCTGTAGGTGGAGAGCGCCTAAATCTCTGTAAAGGGAAAACATAGGCTTACAATACAATTATTATTATTATTATTATTATTATTATTATTATTATTATTATTATTATTATAGCTTTATTTTACCTGGCAGAATTACCTTAAGGCCTATATATTTGTAGAAGCATAAAGGTATATTGTATTGAAAGAAAACTACTGTATTTGAAAATGACCTTAAATAAAAAAAAAATGTTAATTTCCATTATTATTATTATTATTATTATTATTATTATTATTATTATTATTATTATTATTATTATTGATATTATTACAAAAAAATGATGCTATACTGTGTGGTTCAATAAAGTGTATCATCACACAGAAGACAATTGGGATCCCATGATTTAAGGTATGGGCAAAAGTAATTTTGTAAATATGTTTTCCAATTATTTGTCTATTATTATGAGGTAGTGAGTGTACTTTCATGCTTTTCAGAGTAAACAAGATGATGCTCAAGTCCAGTTGATGTGGAATTCCTATGACCAAATACATATTAATGTAAATGAAAGTTAGAGGAAGTTGTGGAGAATTTCTTGAGGGAATATTCACAGAGCTGGACAGTTGAAAGCATTCGCATCCCTAAGGGAGGGAGGGAGGCGAAGGGTTTCTTGTTGTCAACTGGAAGTCACCAATCTCCGGACCCACTGAATACAATTTCCTCATTGAGCATGCTGGTCTTAAGTTAATACCAAATACAGAGAAACAATAGCCAATCCTCTTTGTGTTGAGATTTCACAAGTACTGTATCCTTTGGCAAGAACTGGGACAGTATTATAGCATCACCGAGAGATCTTCATACCTCATCTTTATTCAAAAACGAAAAGTATATAAAAGTGTAAAAAGTCAGCGGAATATATATATATATATATATATATATATATATAATATGGAATGATAAGAAAAATAAGTGCCTGGACGGGATTCGAACCCGCATCTCTGAGTCTGTACCTCAGCGTGATATCCATTACACTACCAGGCGAATCCAATTCAAACATTTATTTTTCTTATATATGTATTATATTCTCCAAATATTACTAGATGTCGCGAGAACTCGGTCTTCACTGCCATCTAGTAGCTGACTATAACAAGTAAGCAAATTAAAGAGAATTGAATGCAGGCTTTCACGGCCGGTAATCATAATGTTGTGTGATTCCGGGTTCTGTGGCCGTGGTCCATAGTTGGTGTTGATACCAGACGTTTCGCCCTCAACTGCGGAGGGCATCTTCAGTGGCGAGTGCTTCTAGGCGTGTTTCCTGGTCGGAAGATCTACTTAGAGTGAGCTCTGCTGACGTTGTGGACGTTGTATTGATACTAGTGGTGGGAGCAGGGTGAGTGAGCGTGGCTCTTGCTGATTGGCTAATGGTCGTCTCCTTGTTGTCCCTAGTGTTGATGCATTTATTTTCTAGTGTATGGTACCAGGCCTTAGGCAATTTGATACCTTCCTCTTTTCTGAAAATATTAACAGAAAAGAGGAAGGTATCAAATTGCCTAAGGCCTGGTACCATACACTAGAAAATAAATGCATCAACACTAGGGACAACAAGGAGACGACCATTAGCCAATCAGCAAGAGCCACGCTCACTCACCCTGCTCCCACCACTAGTATCAATACAACGTCCACAACGTCAGCAGAGCTCACTCTAAGTAGATCTTCCGACCAGGAAACACGCCTAGAAGCACTCGCCACTGAAGATGCCCTCCGCAGTTGAGGGCGAAACGTCTGGTATCAACACCAACTATGGACCACGGCCACAGAACCCGGAATCACACAACATTATAAATTAAAGAGAATATTTTTACTTTATAGCAGTGACGCTTTATATATATATATATATATATATATATAGTGAACTAAATTCTCGTTACAGACTTTGAGAACTAGTCTATAGTGGGAACTAAAATGGGAATTTAGTTACACCCTATATATATGATATGAAAAGAAAAATGAATGCTTGAGTCGGGATTTGAACCCGAGTCTCTAAACCCTGTACGTTTAGCGCTCTAACGACCTGAGCTACCCAAGTATTCCAACGCAAACATACATTTTTCTTATATATGTAGTATTCTCAATTCACACAAGAGGTAGCGGAAATTCGTTACGGCTGACATCTAGCGGCTAACATAACACTTAAAACAATTTTTTAAAGAGAATATTTACTTTATAGCAGTACCTATATATATATATATATATATATATATAATGCCGTAGTCCAATGTTAAATCATAGCCTATTATTTGTTAGGAGTTACTAGACCAAGTTAATTTAGTTACTTTTTGCCCATAGATGTCATGAACGGCATACGTCAACTTACCGACTACATGATACATCTAGCAGGCAACTAAGGTATTACTAGATGTTGAGATCGGTAAATTATGCTTAGAGGCCTTTTTATTCAGGCTTAAGGATCTTTTATGTGGCTGAAATTTTTCGACTCGAAACCCACTGCTTAAAGTCTCTACAGGAGGCCTTCATCCTTGGATTTTTCCATCCTAAATCCATCAAGCCGGCGGGGTTTGAACCCGCGACCCTCGGGACCAGAGGCAAGGAGCATAACCACTAGACCACCGCGGCAGATGTATACATACATATATATATATATATATATGCATCCATAGTAATTCTGCCCGAAGGCAGGTCCTTCACTGCAATCATAGCATTTTGATGATATGTTTGCAGCTTTACTAGGAAATTGTAGGTGTGGTAGCTTGCCGTTGCTTTCCACACCGGCGAAGGATAATGATGATGATGATGGCCATATGATTTCGGGGACCGTTTGGGCACTAAAGTTTTCCCGACATTTGTCCTACAGGTGAGAAATACCCCGATAAAAACCTACCCAGAAAAACTGCCCCGACCAGGGTTCGAACCCGGGCCCGCTGCGTGACAAGGCAGTACGCTACCTCGAGACCACAGCGGTGGACATATATATATTGTACGGTAATTAGTTTTTTATATAATTTTATGCAAGATGTTGTCGGCATTGTCTTGCAGTGACACTTGCCCACACGGAGATAAAGAGGAAATGTACGTATACTGAGAGAAAGTAGAAAGATAGGAAACTGCCAGCATCCTCTGTACCAACGTTCTCGCATGTCTAATTACACGCCACTATCTTCCCTCAACGGCCCTGAACCTCATCTCCAGCTCCCTTTTTCCTCGACCACTCAAAATTGGGTCGCCCTTTACAAACTTAGACTTCTCTCACAAAACTAGGTCTGCAAGGACATTTTTTCGTAACACTCAAGTTAGAACTTACAAAGAGAACTCCAGAAACGTGAGCATTTCTCTCTTTCCATCACAATTTAAAGCAATTATATGAATGTTTTATATATAGCCTACTAGTGTTCGCCAAGTAGTCGAAATTCGACCATAAATAAATAACACGTCATTTTATATCATTAGACATTGCTAGTTTTAAATATTATTGTATTATGTTAATTAAATGAAATAAAACTTACAGTTTTATATGATTTTCATATTTATTAAAATACAAATTCGTAACAGCTGTTTTAGTACTTTGTACCTTTGTAATCATGATAAAATTAGACTGAAGAAGGTACAAAGTAATGAAACAGCTGTTACGAATTTTTATTTCAATAAATATGAAACTCATATAAAACTTATAGTTTTCATCATCATCATCATCATCATCATAGTACATTCACGAATTTAGGCCATTTGTTGACCTGTTTCGGCCTCAAGAGAAACACCATCCAAAAGTCTTTTGAGTGGACGTCCTGGTCTTCTTCTTCCTGCAGGTTGATATCTTAACATTTGTTTGGGTATTCTGTGATCTTCCATTCGATGAACATGTTGCATCCATCTTGACTTATAATCAAAAATTTTGTTTTCTAAAGGTTCCATGTGTAATTCTTCTAAGATGTCTTCAATTTTTTGGGATCTGAAATAGGCTAAATATAGGCTAAAATAGGGTTGTAAGGGGTAGTGACGTGTGTATAACCTCTCCTACCCAATTCTCATCCTCACCTTCTCGTGGTACAACCCGTTTTCACAAACGAGGCTCTGAGGACCGAGTCACGGCGGTATAACCGTTCCATCGGGTTCTGAGTAAATGCGGTATCCTAATGTCTGTCCAGAGACTAAAAGGTAGCAGCCCTACCTCTGGACTCCTTAGTGTCGGGCTAGTAACCTGTCCTAAGGAACTTCAAAACTACTTTCAAGTCTCAACATGAAAAAATCCAGAAGGAATTGAAACTTCAAGTTTTATTTCATTTAATTAACATAAAAATGGATTTTCATCATGTAAACACCAAATCAATTGATTACTTAATATTGTATTAGACAATACTTATAAAAATATCGGATATATATTTACGTTGGAGGGTAGCTAATGATGGGGATGATATTTTTATTTAGCACTCAGCATCGTGAGGAATTTGGGTAGTTACAATAAGTAGCGGCTCCAGGTTGAGAAAACCAGATATATCTGTTCATGGAACCGACATGTTGACCACACGTCACCCCTACACTGGAAGGATGATCGTCTATCTCTGTGATTAACACATTTACAAGTTTTACTTCCTGTAGTTTAAACGGTAGATAATTTTTTGGACATTGTCTTTTGTACATCACATGCTTCTGTGAAAGAAATTTAACTCTTGCATCATGGATATTTTCCATAAACACTGCCTTGCAGTTAAAAACGGCAGAACTAACTGTTTCAAATTTATTTAATGATAACACTAAAGCTCGTCAATAGCTTAAAAAAAGAGGAAATCGGTTGACGAACAGAGGAGAAAATTGTACTTAACTGTTTTATCTTAACCTATTTTTGTATAGATGCATTTATCTGAATAATACATATTATTATTATTATTATTATTATTATTATTTTTATTATTATTATTATTATTATTATTATTATTATTATTATTATTATTATTATTATTATTATTATTATTATTATTATTATTATTATTATTATTATTATTATTATTATATTAAGAACGAGATTTGATTGCGGTTAATTATACAGGAGATGATTGGAACAGATTAGATCAGATCAGAGATATATAGACAGCTCATGCCCGCGCAACCATGAACCTCCTGGTTCGATAGTGCCTGCGAGTTAATTTATTATTATTATTATTATTATATATTATTATTATTATTATTATTATTATTATTATTATTATTATTATTATTATTATTATCAACATCTAGAAAAAGTACTTCCAGTGAAATCTCAAAAACTATTTCGACAAAAGTTACTTATTATTATTATTATTATTATTATTATTATTATTATTATTATTATTATTATTATTATTGTTATTATTATTATTATTATTATTATCAACATCTAGAAAAAGTACTTCCAGTGAAATCTCAAAAACTATTTCGACAAAAAGGTTACTTATTATTATTATTATTATTATTATTATTATTATTATTATTATTATTATTATTATTATTATTATTATTATGCCTATTATCCGGCTCAGCGGTCTAGGAGTTAAGTTCCTTACTTCTAGTACCGAGCGTCGCTGGTTGAATCACGGTTGGGAGTGATGGCTTTTTAGGAAGAAAGAAATCCAAGGAACGAATCTTCCCTGTTCCAGTTTAATTCCAAGTTCAGCCCCTTATATCTAAGAGGGGTAAGAACCGATGAAAAATGAAATGTCCACAAATTATCGAATAAATAATTATATACAGGGAGACCGTTTCCAACGTTGAGCAATCTGCAGCCGACTGTAGAGGAGTTCATGCAGTACGCAGCATCTCCCGAAGATGTCTACCGCAGTAGTAGATGAAATGTCGATTTTAAACGAAACTCGATCACGACCATTCAGCCTAAAAGACCAACTTATCAAGAGTCAAGACTCCGGCCATGAAAGCCTACAATTCTGTATTACCAAATTTTTGAATCCATAGTTTTCGCGAATGCTAAGCTGATTGGTGAGAGTTTTGATGCCACTAAAAACCTAATTTTAACCCCTAGCACCCTCAGGGGAAGAGAGAGAGCTGACATGTAAAATAATATAACTAACTAAATCACTGGCACTATCGAGACCGGAGGTTCATGGCAACATGGACATTAAAATCTCCATACATCCCTACCCTGAGCTAATGTTTTCATCATTCCCTGTATAATATACTTCGCTCAAATCATGGTTAATTTTTTTCTCCAACCTCATTCTTGGTCTATAAGCTGGGTGTTTTCCTTCTGGTTATCCTAGAATAAGCTTCCATGCACATCTTTCATTCCCTATTCGTGCCACATGATCTGCCCATCGCAGTCTACGAGACCTAACTGTTTTTATTATATCTAGCATCTTCTAGAGACCATGGACCTAATATAAAATAATTAATATCAGTTTTGAATCCACTATTTACGAAGCTCATTGAGTTCGATGTCCCGATAGAAACAATATAATTTATAAATGTAAATGTATAGCTTAGCAATTTAATTTACGTTACATTATTATAGGCTACATGTATTAAAATTAAACAGAGGTATAGCATGAGTAGGATGGATACAGTTCTTAACCAAGTTTGATGAAACCCAATTATTAATATATAATCGGTCGTATATTCAAAATATCATAGATATTAATTTAATTTCATTCATATGCCGTATGTTTATTTATTTATTTAGCAGATTTGACCGTGTTTTATATCTTCCTACGCCCTATTAGTATTCTTCTACATATCAATATGTCAGTCCAATCTCCATCGTCTAATCCCTCTTCCCTCATGCTGCTCAAAACACAATCAATCCACGTTATTTTTTTCCGACCTTTTTTTCTTATTCTATCAAGTGGCGCCCATTGTAGTATTCTTCTTGCGAATCTGTCTTCTATCATCATTTTTTTAAATTAACATAACATTTTTAATTGTTTTTTTTATGAAATACACAATTGAAGTTTGAACATTCATCTTTTGTTTAATTATATTTTACCTCAGGATAGGGATGTATGAAGAGCTTATGTCCGCGCGGCCATGAACCTAAGGGTTCGATAGTGCCAGTGAATAAGTAAGTAAGTAAGTAAGTAAGTAAGTAATTTTATTAGGGATAACGTCGTTCCTCAAGTGCAATGGTGTGGCATATAAATTTAATTATATGTGTGGCACCATAAAACGAAGTCTCAAAGGAACTGGAAAGGAAACACTTTTAAAATGTTATGAAACAATGACGGTTGCAACACTACTGTATGGATCGAACACTGGATCTTAACCAAAAACCAAGAACGAAGAACAGAACGTCAGAAATGACGTTTCTGAGGAGTGTAGCTGGCTATACAATAATGAATCAAAGGCGAAGTGAGGATATACGAAGAGAACTGAATATATTCAAAATATTAGAGAGAATTGCACAATACAGAGTTGAATGGATGGACCACATCAATAGAATGGATAACAATAGAATTCTGAAACAGATTCTTCATTACAAACCACTAGGACGAAGAAATGTTGGAAGACCCAATAAAAGATGGATAGACCAATTCTAACAAGAGATCGGAACAGACCAGCAGCTCTAATCCTTGATGCTGCTACTGATGATGATAATTAGGGATAACATTGTTGCCTCAGATGCAATGTTAGATCCGAGTTAGATCTCCGGTCGGAACAAAGTTCTTCACTGGGTGTTTTTCTAAAAGTCTAGGAAATTCAACGCTTAAATAGTCCCCAAGCATAATTTGCATATCATAGGCATCCGTAGTATAAGGTAGTCTTGTTAATATGAATGTGTGAGAGAGTGATGAGTCTTGTTTAAATTATCGTATTGACTCGGTGGTGGCATTGGGATTGAGAATCCGGAAAGTGTCTCCTGTCCATATGTAGTCAAACAAGTATTTAGCATATATTTATGTGATTCAGGGTTGAATCCCCTCTCCTGACAAGTGGTGTCCCTACAAATGCCGTATGGAGTAGGGAGCGTAAAACTGCTTACAGAGGGAGATGATAAATTAAGGAAAAGACAATAAATACAATATGTATGTAAGTAGTTTTGGGTTACGTTTAATGTTAAGTTTAATTAATATATAGTTCTATACAACTTTTACAACTTGTATATCAATTATTTCTAAAATATAATGTAACAATTACCCTCCAACATTACATTAGATGACAAAACATGTTTGGAACAAATCTCTGTTTTCAGTTATTTGGGTTGTCACATAACATCTGACAAGGCTAAATATATAACTAATAAGCTAGCAGACTTTCATAAAATCACAGAAATTTTAGCTCCATCCATCCATAGTAATTCTGCCCGAGGGTAGGTCTTTCACTGCAATCATAGAATTTCCATGCTACACTTTGCAGCTTTACTAGGGAATTATAGGTGTGGTAGCTTTCCGTTGCTTTCCACACCGGTGGAGGATGATGATAATAATAATAAGGATGATGATGATGGCCGGATGATTTTCGGGGAAGGTTGGGCCCTAGGCTTCCTGACATTTGTCTTACAGGCGAGGACAAACCAGAATAAAACCTCACCAAGGAGGGTGTCCCGACCGGGAATCGAACCTGACCCGCTGCGTGACAAGGCAGCACGCTACCTCGAGACATACTATCTGTTTTGCATTCTTGTCTGTTTTTACATCAAAATCCTGACTCTACTGTTAACTCAGGTGAGTTTCATGAGGACAAAACGAAGTCTGGGCAGGTTTTCCTCGAGGTTTCTCCGTTTTATCCTCCCACAAATTTCTTTCTACCATTTCTCCACACTCAACTTATTACGTTCGTTTCGTTTCATTCATCCGTCCCTGTGATGGCGTGGTTGGTCGGCATCCGTTGTTATTCACAGACCTTCAATATAAGGAACTTCATCGTACCTCATCACTCGACTAGGCCCTGAGAAAGAGATTTTTATTCTGGGTTCCATATCTCAAATTTTTCCTGCAAATCCTTTATAACCAGAAAATTTTCCCGGGTAAATGTATTTGTATCCTGTATAATGAACGTTCTTGGGTTAATATTAGGTAACATTAAACTTGATAATTCAGTAGACTCCAAACCGAGAACATTTGAATCAAAGTGTATTGTTACAATGTGGAACTATCTTAACATATAATTTTCTTCACACTTCACGAAATCTTGTTTGTATTTTGCTTTATAATTTCAGAGCCTTGGAGGAAAGGAATTTGAGGGAAGTGGAGAGGAATGAAAGAGACCAAGCTCGAGTTATTTGCGGCGAAATATCTTCCTTTCTCGAGAGATGGCGCTGGTGTTGTTCTAAGGATTACCTCGCTAGATTGGATTTTAATCTCAAGAAGAAGAAAAGCAAATAAATCTCGAGTGAACTGCTATATGTGTAGACACTAAACTAACGATTCAAGTAGACTCCAGATTTTAATTAATATGTACAGAAATTCTATAAAAAAATCATGCTCAATTCTTTTCAAATATTGTAGATGTTGTTAAAAAAGAATGTACTAACAATCTCTCAATACAAAAATTACAATACACAATAGAATACTTTTACTCCTATTAGCGAATTCCGAAGCATAGCTATTGAGATTGTTCTCTTGAAAATGATCCTAAAAATTCAGGAAACCAGATATAATAAGATCAGTTAAGTTCGTAGACTGCAGCGTGGAGGACGTATGTTACTAATGGGGAATGAAAGATGAGCTTGGAAGCTTGTTATAGGAAAACCAGAGGGAAAACGCCCAGTTGGTAGACTGAAAATGAGGTGGGAGGATAACATTAATCATTATTTGATGGAAGTAGATTATAGCAGACGATGATTGGAAAACATTAACTCAGGATAGTGATATTGCACCGTGTTTAGATCTGCTACCATTTTGCACTGTGTTTAGAGGATTTACTGATATGTTCCATTACACGCATAGTAGCATACAGTTCATAAATATCAGTGCTATTTATAATTTTTTGCCGGGGCCCATCGGAGGCAAAGATTGATTCATCTTTCCTATATAGATTCATAAACATTAATTAATGATAATTCCTCAACATACTGTAGTAATTTATGATTCGTAGTTAAACTCAGTATATTATTTTCAACCATGAAATCTAGCTCGTAAAAGGGGAATATATATTATTACAGACTGTAGTAACGCTAACAAATACACATAATTAAACATTCTTGTTTACTTATAAATAAGATTTAATATTTCAATTTTGTACGTCTGAAGTTTGAAAAAATGAAAATATATTGCACAAAAACAATATTTGATCATTCCAAAGGGAAAGAAAAAACGATAATATTTATAATAATAATAATAATAATAACAATAATAATAAGAATAATAACCCTAATCATAAATAATAATTAAACGTAACAATCTTTATACACCCCAAACACCCACGCATACCTTTTAGTCCATCGCCTCGGGTTACCCCACCCTCGGCTTGCCGCGGACCCAAACATCACAAACCAACTCAGCGCCCGCCTGGACCGCTCGCGTCCTCCAGAACAGTAACAAACCCTGTTACCGAAAGCAAAACTCTATTGATTGAATGATACAGTTCACCACATGTGTTTGGCCTATTTGAGTGCTTACGAGGTAGAGGAGAAGTTGTGCGCATACAAACAGAGCAAACGGGAGGGCGTAGGGGTAGGAAGTGAATGGGCAGAGACACAAAGAGAAAGGAAATTGGCCATAGTTGATTAATCCCTCACTGTAGAGGCCCGCAGGATAACCGTACAGATGTTTCGTACCGAAACAGCACCTTTCGGTTACAATATATGGAGAGCTTAATCCCTCAGCCGCGGACACATCCGAAACTACGGTCATCTCGATAATATCAGAGCGACCTATATCTAGCAGACAATCGAAAATATCCACGACAAAATAAAACAAATAAAAACACACATGCACATCACACAGCCTACATTTAATATATACAAAAAGAATTGTCTGTTTGTTTGTTCATATTTTATGAGCTGCACCATCTTTCATTCGATTGTGATGTGGCTTTTTTTCAGAACGTTCCGGAGATTCCCGGGATGAACATAGGCTATACTAGAGTTGTGCTACTCAACTGCTACAAAACAACCTTAAAAAACATTTAAAAATCACCATTTGTTAGTGAAATAAGTTAAAAAAAGTAGCTGTTCTTGGACGCTTAAATGGCTAACGCTGCCGCTAAACTGCTAAACAACAAATAACAAAATTAAATTAATGTACACCGCACTTGAACCATCTAAAAAAAAACCCTCTTCAAAAAGATCGCCATAAACAAGTGGTTCTCTTTTACGGGAAAACCTCACAGTAAACCCATTTTGTTCTTTTATTGATGCCAAGATGATTGGGATAAGTAGACTTCTTGTGGCAAGCGTAGCAGCGAACGGCTGGTCATTCATTTTACGGGGAGTAAACTCACAATACTAACTAATTCATTTTCTCTCAACTAATTCATACCAAGAAGATCCGGGATAAGTAGATTTCGGGCAACGTCGGATAATCAGCAGGGGGTACAAACCTAAAAATAATCAATGAGTATAAATTTTTATCTTTTTACTTGAACATAAAACACATTAATTTTCATCTTTCAGCTCATTTATGCCAAGAAGATCGGGGTAAGTAGGTTCCCGGGCAACTCCGGGTAATCAGCACGGGGTATATAAAATAATTACGATATAAATGTTTCCTTCTACTTAATCAACTATACATAAATACACTTTACTTTTCACCTTTCAGCTCATTTATGCCAAGGAGATCGGGATAAGTAAATTCCCGGTTACGCCGGGTAATATGCTTGGGGTATCTAAAAATTATTACGTTATAATTTTTTTTCCTTTTACTTGTTCACCTAAACATAAAAACACATTAATTTTTGTCTTTCACCTCATTTATGGCAAGAAGATAGTGATAAGTAGATTCCCGGGTATCGCCTGTTAATCAGCACGGGGTAGCTAAAATTAATTACGATATAAATTTATAAATATTTTTTTCTTTTCAGTTATTCAATTAAACATAAGAACACATTCATTTTATTTTTTTCGGCGCAGCAGCGCACGCCGGATATTACCTAGGATTTTGTACAATCTGGTTTTTGTTTCGCGTGTCGAATATTTTGTATTTAAATACTCTATTTATTGAAAAATAACACTTCTTAATATTCTGTATTCTTTCATTTATATCTTCCTGGATATTATTATGTTTATATAGTCCATTTAAACAGGAGTCCATAATTTTTTTTTTCAGTTATTGAAATAATGTCAATTTTACTGTTTGGAACTTGCTGATAGTAAGTGTCAATTCTAACAAAATCATCACAGTCTTATCCAATTTAGTGTTTGTCCGATCAAAGAAGTTTACCCTAACCTTAAATTGGCGAAACAATAATTCATCCTGCCAGTTATTTATATATTCCGGACCGCAAAGAAAACAAAATCTTTTACAACTCTAAGTTATTATTGTACATCACTATGTAATTTGATGCAAATGTAAGTAATTTTACTCATTTGTTTTTCTATTGTTTTATCAAATATATAAAATGACTGTTTGTTTGTTTGTTTGTTTGTTTGTTTGTTTGTTTGTTCGTATTTTATGTGCTGGCCATACTTTTGATCCGATTGTACATGCGATGTTTTGCAAAATGCTCAGGAGAATCCCTGGGTCAAACACAGAACTATAAGAGAGATTTGATATTCAACTCCTTATACTTTAAAAACGACACAATATACGTAATAATAACAGTTATGGCTGATTTCGCTCTTACTACGGTCCACTTTTAAATACCTGACACAATATATTAGTGTCTTGCCAATTTAAATGTTAAATGACTTGAAATGTCCTATACTGACCTATAGTGAACAAACCTGATCGGACATGACTTATACTGACCGAACCTAATGTAACCTAACCTAACCGAACCTAACGTAACATAACCTAACCTAACCGAACCCTCGTAACTTGAACATAACCTAAACCTAACCTTAACGTAACTTCAACCTAAATTAATCCTAACCGAATCTAAACCGAATCTAAAACGAAACTTAACTGAACCGACACTGTACCTACACTGACCCTAAACTGAACCTAACACAAATTTAACCCGTACCTAAATCTAACCTAACACAAATTTAACCCGTACCTAAATCTAACCTAACACAAATTTAACTCGAACCTAAACCTAACTTAACCGAGCCTAACCTAACCTAAACTGAACCTAACCTTAACCTAACCTCAACCAAAATTGTTCCTAACCTAATCTAAACCGAACCTAAACCGAACCTAAACTGAACCTACACTGAGACTGCACTGATCCTAAACTGAACCAAACACGAAACTGACCCGAACCTAAACTGAACCTAAACCCAATCGTGCCTAATCTGAACCTAACCTGAATCCAAACCCGAAATCAAATCCGAACCAAAACCCGAATCCAAAACAAAAAACCGAATACCCGAAACCAATACTGAGAGAAAAACTGAATTCAAAACTGAAACCCAAACTCGAACCCAAAATGAACACGAACTCAAACAGAACCCGAACCCAAACTGAACCCGAATCCGAACTAGAACCCAAACCAGGACCTAACCGGGAACTAAACTTGAGCTAACCCGGACATAACACTATCCCAACCAAACCGAACCTAAATAAATCTTAATCCAATATATCCAAATCTAACATATCCTATCCTGTCCTAACTTAACCGGGCCAAACCTGGTCTGACCTGATCTGACCGATACCTGGCCAATACCTGACCAACCGATACCTAACATAACCAAGAAACATAATCTAAAAAGTCCAACCGATCCGACCGAACTAGGTCTAAATCGATGAAATTGCCTCTTAACGACCACATTACCAGTAGCTATTCAAACTACCTCTATAAAGACCAAAACTACCAGTAAATCGATTAAACTACATCTAAAACGAGAAATTACCCATAAACCGATGAATCTACTTCTAAACGATTAAAATTACCCTTAAACTGCGTGAATCTACATCAAAACGAGAAATTACCCCGCTAACCGATGAATCTACCTCTAAAAAAACGATAAAATTACCTAACCACCCTAAACCGATGATCTACCTGTAAAACGATAAAATTATCCCTTAACCGATGAATCTAACCTCTAAAACACGATAACAATTACCCTTAACCGATGATCTACCTCTACAAATGATAAGAACTACCCCTAAACCGTCTCAACGTACGTCTAAAACGATAAAATATACCCTTAAACCGATGAATTCTACCTCTAAAACGATTAAATTACCCTTTAAACCGATGAATTCTACTTCTAAAACGATCAATTATTCTTCAACACGATCAACTTACCCCTAAAATTGATAGAACTACCCCTAAACCGATGAATCTACCTCTTAAAACGATAAAATTACCACAACGATGAATATTACCTCTAAAACGATAAAATTACCCTTAACTCGATGAATCTACCTCTAAAAACGATAAAATTACCCTTTTTAACCGATTGAATCTACACTCTAAAACGATAAAATTTACCCTTAAACCCGATGAATCTACCTCTAGAAACGATTAAAATTACCCTTAACCGATGAATCTACTCCTCTAAAACGAGAAATACCTTTCAACCGATGAAATACCCCTAAAATGATAGAACTACCCTTAAAGCGATCGATAGTTACCTCTTAAAAACGAGTGAATTAAGTACCACTAACCGATTAAACTACTCTAAAACGATATAGAATACCCTGTTGAACCGATCAAAGATACCTCTAAAACGAGGAAAACTACCAACAACGATCAAATTACCCCTAAAATGATAAACTACCCCTAAACGATTTAAACTACCCTTAAACGATAAAATTACCCTTAAACCGATGAATCTACCTCTAAAACGATAAAATTACCCTTAAACCGATGAATCTACCTCTAAAACGATAAAATTACCCTTAAACCGATGAATCTACCTCTAAAACGATAAAATTACCCTTAAACCGATGAATCTACCTCTGAAACGATAAAATTACCCTTAAACCGATGAATCTACCTCTAAAACGATCGAGATACATGTAAACCTGCCAATTTACCTGCAACTCGACCAAACAACCGCTAAACTGATAATTACAATATAAATGTATAATTATTTTCCTTTTTACTTATTTAACTAAACATAAAACACATTTAATTCGTTTAGGAGTAGCAGGGCACACCGGGTATTGACTAGTAGTCTATATATATGGATGAGTATTTGTGTGTTAACGATCTAGAGGCTGTAATTTTTGTTATTTCGGAATCAAACTCGGAATATAGCAAACAATTAGAAATGGTAACGTCGAGTTCGTTAACCAACAAAATCGGTCAGTTAGGAATAGGAGTTCACCTGAAACAAACATTTAAAAATACCTCTAGTGGACGCAATTTTAGATTTTTCGTAAAGAAACTCGGCATATGCCATTAAAAAAAAATATCCGACCATTATAAGTGGGAGTTTATCTAAAACACGAACATTTAAAAAATAAATCGCTCTTGCAGCCGCCATGTTTACTTCGATGCAACATATATCTATAGTATATAATTTAATTAACTCTTATATTGTAATGTACCGGTATCATATAAAAAGTATTGGTTTAATTTATTTAATATTTGTAATAAAGGTGTGGAAGAGTAAAACTATACAAATTATTTTTATCTGTATAAAATTATACGCAATAAACAAAATCTTACGATTATGTATGATTTGTTTTCACTACATACCGACACATTTTAAATAATCTGGCATAATAAATTGAGTTCCTCCACCAGCTTTAACGGTTGGTGCACTAACCAATTGTGCTTGAAACAACAGTATATTACGATGCCCCCACCCTAAAATTAAAAACAGGGTGGGGATTAAACTTCTCTCAAAGATAGATAAAAAGTAAAACATCTTATTCTTCTAAAGATAGCGGTTGGGAAGCGATTTTTACAGAAGTGAGGGAATGTTTAAAAACCGAGCGATAGGGAGGTTTTTAATTTCCGAGATTCTGTAAAACACTTCACAAACGTGCGTTGTACATTATTTTTTGCGCGATGGTGTTTTCAAAATAATAAATAATAGTAACATAATGACATATTTGTTGAAAATATTTGCGTTCATTATAAGTAACTGACTAACGTTAACAATGTTGGGCAATATTTATTAGTTGAGACTACAGCAGGGCGTGACACCAATCAGTCATAAAATCACGGCAAGTACGTACTTACAATCATGGTCGCCATTATTGGAAGTACGACAAAATGCACTATTGCGCAAAAAACAAAATACAATCATGAATCTAACTTTTCATTAAACAATGTCGGGTATATTGCAATCTTACCATTATGCATAAGAACCCTGACTCTACTTAAAGTTGGAAATACTTGCATTATGAAACAAATGAGAACTAGCTTTTGTTAATTTTAGATTATCGTAGGTAATGCCACGAATGATTTCCAATTTATCTAGAGCATTTGGAAATCAAGAGTGGCATTTGTTAGGATTATTTAACGAATAAAATTAAGCTATTTACTCACAAATCATTATTTAAGTATAGTTATTTTAAAATATTTATATATTTAATGTAAACGGCCATGTTTGAAAACAAATGAGAAACGATTGGTACGCTTCATTTCCTTCCTTTGTTCATCAGTGCAACCAGATCATAATATTATTTATTGCCAAAGGATCGCAATATTGTAATAATGCACTCTAGTGGAGAAATAATGAAACACACCAACCTGTATATTAATTCATTTCTGATGTCCTACGACAATAATATTTTTCTGGAATGTTATTACCTGGGAAAAAATACATTTAAGAAAGTGCAAACAGTGGTTTCTTTTTTTGGTGGTATAATCAATTGCTACAAATGTTTTTATATTAACTGCCTAATGCGCTATGTGTTAACATTCGTGCACTATATATATATATATATATATATATATATATATATATATATACAAACTGGTAGCCTTATTTCTTAGAGGGTCAGTCACTGCAAAATAATGCTAAGACCTATTCAGAATGTTAAAAAGGAGGTGCTTTCTTTATTATGATAAACTTTCGTTGGTAAATTCTAGGCGAAACACGACTGTGATTGCTTGTAAATAAAAAATCATTAAAATGTAATTGGTCATTGACTCCTATTTGGGGCATGAGTTAAATAGTCCATGTAAAGGATCAAGTCGGCTCTGACCGAGTCGAATAAACTACGTTTTATATTAAATTTATTTCCTGAATTTCATAAAACGTAGGTAAAATATTATAGAATACATGTTACAAAAAAAGCTTCATTTAGCTCTTGGGTCTTAACACGGTCCCTTAGGTCGTGTTTTAATTTGACAACACTCGTTCTAAAGCTTTACTTTTACAACTTGTATACTAAATATCTATTTTTTATTTTATCTCTCTTTTTAATCGGATTGCTAGAGGGCATTTTGATACATGTTATTTTAAACGTAAAGTGATTATATTGCATTAATAATATACTACAGGGTGGACCGCTCGAATGGACCTAATTTCAATTGCTTGTTACTGGCAAACGGTTGAAGATAGAAACTTAAAACAACGTTCATATTACAGAAAAACTCACCAAGTTTTGATATCCAGATCACCACATCTCTATATGAGCCCCAGCAGTCACTGTGACGATATCAAAGCGATGAACAATTTCTTGCCAAGTACGTTGGAGTATGTCTTCTGGAATGTTCTCAATAGCCTCTATGATGCGCTCATCACGAAGATCACGAAGGTCTTTGACTGGGGTGGTGTAAACTTTATCTTTGACATAGCCCCAGAGAAAGAAATCCAGTGGTGTTAAAATCGGGAGATCTCGGGGGCCACGCGATTGGTCCTCCCCTACCAATCCCACGGCCAGGGAAAATGTTTGTCCAAAGTCGTATGAACTTCATTGGACCAGTGGGGAGGAGCACCATCTTGCTGGAAAACGATGTTAGGCTGCAGTTGTTCAATTTGTGGAAAGAAGAACTGCTCCAGCATGTTCAAGATATGTGGTACCACGAACAGTTTTTCTCGGCGAAGAAAAAACGGTCCAATGACCTTATTATGTGACAAACTGCACCAAACATTCATCTTCGGACTATCACGAACATGCTCTTGAATAGCGTGAGGATTCTCCGATCCCCAGATCCGCACATTAATGCCGGTTTACCTTGCCTGACAAATGGAAAGTGGCTTCGTCCGAGAAGAAAATCTTGGTCATGAAGTCAGGAATCAGCGCCGATACGGTCCAGCATCGTATTGGCGAATTCCACTCGTTTCGGCATGTCATTCGGCTCCAGACGTTGCACTAACTGCACTTTATATGCGTGCAGTTTGAGGCGTTTTGTGGACAATCCGTTGTAATGTCGATTTTGGTATTTGAAGTTCCCGCGAAGCTCTTCTTAATGACTTCCGGGGGCTTCGCTCAAATGCGGCTTGAACATTTTGCTACCATTTCATTCGGATGCTCTGCGACCACCACCAATCTTCTTCTTCAACACCTATCCTGTAGCTAATAATGTATCACGCCACTTCTTTATGCTTCTAGCAGTTGGAGCATCACGGTTAAACACACACGCCGGAACTCCCTTTGAACTCTAATGATTGATTTAAACTCCGCATACCACAAAACAGCTTGCGCATTTCATCTGCGGAGTCGCCCATTTTCACAAACAATTAAATCTAAGAATGAGAAACGTATCTTTGTGCCATCTACCGACAGGATTCGAAACTTGGTGAGTTTTTCTGTACTATGAACGTTGTTTTAAGTTTCTATCTTCAACCGTTTGCCAGTAACAAGCAATTGAAATTAGGTCCATTCGAGCGGTCCACCCTGTACTATTCAATTAGATTAGATATTTCGAGGAGAGTGGGTTTTGACATATGTGGGAAAATTAATTAGTGCCACAAATTAAAATGAGAGCATTAAATATTAATTTCTAATTAGATAAATTATAGCAGTTTAGTTACACGATTTTAATATAATTTATAATTAATATGTGGCATTACGATTTTAATTCGTTGAATACTGATCTGTATTGTACAATATATCCATCCATAGTAATTCTGCCCGAGGGCAGGTCTTTCACAGCAATCATAGCATTTTCATGCTATGCTTTGCAGCTTTATTAGGAAATTGTAGGTGTGGTAGCTTCCCGTTGTTTTCCACACCGGTGAAGGATTATATGATAATAATAAGGATGATGCGCATATTATTTAGGGGACCGTTTGGGCCTTAAAGTTTTCCTGACATTTGTCTTACAGGTGAGGAAAAACCCTGATAAAAATCTCACCCAGAAAAACTGCCCCGATCGGGGATCGAACCCGGGCCCGCTGCGTGACAAGGCAGCACGCTATCTCGAGACCACAGTGGTGGACTGTACAATATATATATATATATATATATATATATATATATATATATATATATATATATAGGGTTTTCCTCACCTGCAAGACAAATGTCAGGAAGCTTAGGTCCCAACGATCCCCAAAAATCATCCGGCCATCATCATCTTAATAATTATTATCATCATCCTTCACCGGTGCGGAAAGCTACCACACCTATAATTCCCTAGTAAAGCTGCAGATCATAGCATGAAAATGCTATGATTGCAGTGAAAGACATGCTCTCGGGCAGAATTAGTATGGATGAATGGATGGATATATATATATATATATATATATATATATATATATATATAAACATCTAATTTTCTGATATTGTTTTATATTTTCAACATCTAATAATACATACAATTTATTATTTATTTTACTATAGAAAAGATCGGCCGCAGTGGACTAGTGGTTATGCTCCTTGCCTCTGGTTCCGAGGGTCGCGGGTTCAAACCCGGCTGTGGTCGATGGATTTTTAGGACGGAAAAATCCAAGGACCAAGTCCTCCGGGAGGGACTTTAAGCCGTGGGTACCGAGTGTGAAGATTTTCAGACTCGTAAAAAATCCTTAAGCCTGAATGAAAAGGCCTCTATGCAAAATTTACCGAATTTTCCCGTCCTAGTACTACCTTGGTTTCCTAGATGTCAGTATGAGGCGGAACGCTGACCAGGACCACTCAAAATGACATCTATACGAAAACAAGTGTAACTAAATTAGTATGGTTCAAATTCTTCCCTGTAGGGGGAGAGCGCCTAAATCTCTGTAAAGGGAAAACATGGGCTTACAATACTATATAAAAAAAGAGCAAAATTTACATTTCGTAGCAGGATAACGTTTAATGAAATAGCTGACATGTCTGTGACAATAATGAGGATAAAATAACGTAGCGAGGTTTTAGTAAGAGTTTATAACGTAAAATTCAAATGGATAATATTAAACATTTCTAACAAGATTTCTTAAAACAAACTTTTTTTATTGTGTAAAAAATTGATTTATTTATCCAGGTTAGTTATACGATAAAATGTCATTACTCATGAACTAAGTAAAAATAAATAATAGTTTTAAAAAAAACTGAAACACGCTTTATTAGAAAACCGAAGTAAAAAATGAAAAAATACTTTTAATTTCCAACACGATTGGAATAAAATTAAAGTGGCCAACAAAAAAATCATCTCCAACACATCTAGAATAAAACTAAAGTTATCTACAAAATAATTGTACCATCAAAAGCGTGGGGTGCTCTATATCAATTAATATATTTGATAATAAACGGATATTGGTAAAACTAAAGTCTCTAAGAAGAAAACGTAAAAACTATAAAAAGCACCCCGCGCTTTTGGTGGTAATTTTTTTTTTTTGTAAATAACTGTTCTACATATTTTTCCCATGTATTCATAATTCCCTGTTCATCTGTTATTTCTTCATTATTTTCGTCCTCAATCAGCAACATAGTTTTCCTGCTCTTCTTTCCTTAGTCCAAGCCTTTAACTTCCTGGTACATTAAATCATATTTTCCTTTCCTCTCCAGATTCTCTAGTTCTTCACATTTCTGCTTCATCCATTCTCCCCTTGCCTTGTCAGTTTACTCTTCTAAGTTCGTTGTTTAGTTTCCTGTAGTTTATTTTGGTCTCTTCTGTATTGCTACTTTTCCATTTTTCTTTCTTCCATCTTCTCTAACATTTTTTTCTGTGACCCAAGGTTTCTTAATATTCTTGCTCTCTTTGTATCATATTGGTTCCTCTGCAGCTATCTGCACAGAGATTTGTAATGACTCCATTGTTCCTTGGTATTGCCAAATGAGATTTTCATGGTAGAGGCTTTCTCCTGAAAATTTTGTTGGAATTTTCTCCTTTCCTCTTCAGTTTTAATTTTCTCCAAGTCAAACTTCTTTGTTGCCTGTCTTCCTTTTATCTTCTTCAGGCAAATATCTACTTCGCCTATTAGTAAGACAAGGTCTGAATTGATATCTGCTCCTGGTAGGGTCTTCGCATTTTTCAAGCAATTTCGGAATATTCCCTGTATCAGTATGTAGTCGATCTGTGTATCGTTTGTTGTCCATAGGGCTTACCCATGTGTATATTCTTCTTTTATGTTATTGAGACATTGTATTTCCAATTATCATTGAATTCCTTTTACAGAAACTCACCAGTGATACACCTCTCTCATTCCTTTTTCATAATCCATATCTTCTAACTGTACTTCCATCCTGTCCATCTCCACCTACATCATTCCAGTCACCCATTAGGATAACACATACCCCCTTCTTCTCTCTCTCTCTCTCTCTCTCTCTCTCTCTCTCTCTCTCTCTCTCTCTCTCTCAACAATCTCTTCTATCTTGTCATATCTTTCCTCCACTTCTTCTTCTGCTAACTCACTACGTGGCATGTAAATTTGCACTATCACGAAGTCCACTTTTTTCCTTGTACCCTCACCATTATCATCCGAATATCCACATAACGCACTGATATAACTTTGTCTTTCACACGTGGTCCTAATACTACACCGACACCATGATTTCCTTTAGAATCGCCACTGAAATAAAACATTCTAAATCCATCACTCACTAATTTACCACTTTGTTCCCGCCTCACTTCTGATATTCCCATCATATCCACTTTGTTTCTTCTCATTTCTTCCTTCAAATTTTCCAGTTTTCCGGCTTGCAGAAGAGTTCTCACATTCCAGGCTCCAATCCTTAGTATTCTTTTCTTCTGTTATTTTAGTCTGTTATTTTGACTGCATGATGTTTCCTCCCGGACATCCGAATGGGGGGATAATTTACGTCCGGAGTCTTTTACCGTGGAAAGACTCATCATGCCATGTTTGCAGCTTTACTAGGGATATATAGGTGTGGTAGCTTCCCATTTCTTTCCACACCCCACTCTCTCTCTTTTGCAACTTAAAATCTTGAAAGATCTTAAGAAGGTCCCGAGGGGCCCCAACTTGGAGGTGAGGAGAGTGTATTTGGATAAGTTAGACCCTCCGGACTTCACCGAAATTCACCCCAGAGGTTAAATATCAGTTCCATCAGGGTTTCTGACCAGATCAAAGAACTAGAAATCCCAATTAGTCTCAGCCCCCCTGTAACCTATAATGTTGATTATAAATTTCTCCACTAGGGTGCATTCTTACAATATTGCGATTTTTTGGCAATAAATAATATGATCTGGTTGCAGTGACGAACAACTGAAGCATTAACAATCGTTCCTCATTTGTTTTCAAATATCGCCGTTTACATTAAATATATAAATATTTAACTATATTTAAGTACTGATTTGTGAGTAAACAGCTTAATTTTATTCGTTAAATAGTCCTAACGAATGTCACTCTTTATTTCCAAATTCTCTAGATAAATTCACTCATCTCTTCATGAGTCGTGAATTTATCGATAATTTAGAAATCACTCGTGCATTACTTATGATAATTGCATCGCACTCATTAGATAGGCCTATATTTAAAAAATACAGTGAATATTTCAAATAAATTGGCAATGTTACGATATGGCTAACTGGATTCCACTGGCATAGAATAGTAACTACTGGACGAGGATGGTGAATGTGACATTAAACATAAAGATTCCATAAGCCACAAAGTTAATTAAGGTGAGGAAACTCGGATATTGGATCTACAAGTGCCGGGAAATGAATAGCAGAAGAAACGATATAACGTAACGGTTGCCATTTTAAGATCAAAAACGTCAGCAAGTATTCTTTATATATGGGATGGAAGGGTGTTTTCTTACTCTTCTGCTTTTTTATGCAATCCCTCTCACAACTTACGAGCTTTTATTTTTATGACCAGCTCACACGACTTAAGGCTGACTAGTAAAGAGAGACCACTTATTTTTAACATTGCAGATCCCTATATCGTGTGGACGGGATTACACTTGCTTATATGTCTGGGGCTACAGTCATCTCACAAGAATAACTAGTCTACTGATTTTTTTTCACAAAAGATTGCGAGAATGAACTACAGGGCGGAAAATGAACGCTACCTGCAAACATTCCTAACAGGTGTTCAGGGTATTTGGCTGAATGTTTTGAAATGTGAATACTCGTGAGACAAAGCAAAGTAAACGGACTGGCTAATGAATCAGGCATATATTTTTATAATCTAAAAATATGCTGTAATAAAACTAGAAGTATGAAACAGTATAGGGAAGTTCGGGTAATGCGGATCCTCTTCAACTTTGGCGGGTTCAAGGCCAGTTTCTTTTATTCTTTGTGCGAAGAAGGATTTATTTGTGATATTTATGAAAATGACCACTTCAAAAAGTTCATCAATCTAAGAATCAATTCTTAATTTCTGCTATTAAATATTACAAATGTTGAAAAAAAAACTCCTAAATATATTATAGTATGTAGATTCTGTTTTAATAGACTGACGGGTTTGGTTTGATATTACGTGACATGGTGGATGTATAAAATAATTAAACATAGCATAGGAATTCGGTTAATGTGGACCCACGAGGACCTGGGTCCACTTTACACGAATACGTATATTTTATCAATGAGGATGCTATTTTGTAAATACCATTCATTTAATTAATTTTATATTAATATCCTTGTAATGTAAACCCAAAGACAGTCGCTTTCTGCAGTTGAATGACGTGTGAATGTTATAATCGACAAATATTTTTCAAAATTTTAAATAAGTATCAACGCTTTTTAATTATGATCAGTCATAAATACTTTCATATTAATATGTGCCTGTCTGTATAACTTAATAGAGAAAATAAACTTAAAAATAGATTAAGGTAGACTCTGGGATGCACTTTATCCGAATATGGATGTTTAAGTGGACCTTTCTTGTAATGTAAAAAGTTTATAAATTATAATGAGGTTTCCATATTTGAATAAGACAGCAATGCCATTTCATAGTTACAGCACTAATGATAATCACTGTAATTAAACAAAATTCAAATCTCATAATTAAGAGAAGAAAAACAAGAAATCAAAGCAGGGGTCGAAATTGCCCGAAGTTCCTCTATTTGTAGGCTATGAGCAAAGGAGATGAAAAACAGTAACAAATGTTAAAATCAGAAAAATGTGTATTTTCCAACAGTTCAAGATAGATTACCAGTGAAAACATTATGAATAATTTTTTGAATAAGACAATTTATGTCTGGGCATGGAAATTAAATTAATCAAATTAATATTATTAAAGGAATTTAAAATCACAAACCATGAAAAAATCTGCAAAAAGACAATTAAAAAATTTAATGTATTTAAATTTATTTTAAAAACAAAATAATGCCTAGCAGTCCCTAATCTCTTGTGGTAGTGAGTTCCAGAGTCGAGCAGTGGATAGGATATAGGAATTTGAATAGCAGAAAATTCTTTGTTTTCATATATCATCTACATCAGAAGCACTGCAGCCCGATTCGACCCATGACTTCCCTTAGAAATCACGTACTGGCTTCTCTGTTTGTGGCAATCAGCCACAGTCGCTCGATATGATCTATGTAATTGTTCTTTATCACTATTTTTTCATTGTTTGAATGCAAGAGCAGGTCATATGACCTTACCTCTTACAGTTTATATAAATTTTATATCCCAATCATCATCATCATATAGGCTATATAATTAGATTGGAATGTAATAAACAAGCTTCTGGGATGACCTATGATGGGATAGCAAGAATAGTATTATAGCAAGAAAAAGTCTTATAAACAATAATTGATATTCTTTGCACACACATTCACTTTTTCTCTTTAAATCATCTTAATCCTTGGATAAGAAGGTAAAAGTCTGTAGATAAATGTGAACATTTGTTTGATGCTAAAGATAGATGGAGAACAACAGGTATTTTGTGAAAATACAGACAGATGGTGCTGTACAAAACATCAATTTGGGAGTTTCGACCTTGCAATCGATATGGTTGTCGTCGACTCCCAGATGCTGCCCTGACAAATGATGTAGACTTGCTATACCAATACTGGCCAGTTTCTTCCACAGGGGGCCAGTCAAAACACTTGAAGACTTTCACACGTGTGTGCTAAAGTACTGGCCTTTACAGAATAGAGTCCATTGAATAGATTAGTGATATCATGTTTAACAAGGAAACGTTCATCATAGCTTCAGAACTTAGTGGAATTTTTAATAAAGAATAATGAGAAAAAGGAAATAAGTTACGCATTGTATATTATACAATTTAATTTAATTTGTATTGGGCTAGGTATCACTAATATTTGTAACAAAATTAAATATTTGGGAGTTGAAATAAATTCTGATGAAAGCAACAATTTGGAAATAAAAATAATAGTTAAATCTCGATCTGCAATAGCAATGTTCAATGGAATTTTGTGAGACTATTTAACTCATGCTCCAAATGGGAGTCAATGACCAATCACATTTCAATGATTTTTTATTTACAACCAATCACAATCCCGTTTCGCCTAAAATTTACCAACTAAAGTTTATCATAATAAAGAAAGCACCTCCTTAACATTCTGAATAGGTCATAGCATTATTTTGCAGTGACCGACTCTGTAACAAATACGGCTACCAGATTGTATATATAGTGCATGAATGTCAATACATAGCGCATACGAGAGATAATATAAAAACATTTGTAACAATTGATTATACCACCAAAAGCAGAAACCACTGTTTGCACTTTCTTAAACGAATTATTTTCCAGGAAATGACGTTGCAGAAAAATATAATTGACATATTTACATCATAGGACATCAAAAAATAATTAATACCTATAACGTTGGTTATAAATTTCTCCACTAGGGTGCATTCTTACAACATTGCTATCTTTTGACAATAAATAATATTATGATCTGGTTGCAGTGATCGAACAAACATCGCCGTTTACATTAAATATATAAATATTTTAAAATAACTATAGTTAAATAATGATTTGTGAGTATACAGCTTAATTTTATTCGTTAAATAGTCCTAACAAATGCCACTCTTGATTTCCAAATTCACTAGATAAATTCACTCCTCACTTCATGAGTCGTGAATTTATCGATAATTTGGAAATCAATCGTGGCATTACTTATGATAAACAGATATTCACAGAAACTAAAATTTATACAGTATTTATAAATCAGTAGTAAGAAGTTGAATGACCTATTGTACAGAAACGTGGAATATAAACGCCGAATTAAAGTCAAAATTGTAACTACAGAAGTGGAGTTTTTAAGATCTACACGATGCTCTAAATAAGACAGGATCAGAAACAGCATCATCCGTGAAAAAAATGCACTTTAACGAAAACATTATACAATTTTTGGGACACATGAAGAGGAAAAATGAAGATTGCCAATTAGGAGTTTGGAGTGGAACCCAAATCGAAAGAAAAGAAGAGGGAGACCTAAGAAGACGTGGGTAGAGGGATTTATGAATTTGATGAAAAACAGGGGGCTGCAGGACGGTGACTGGAAGGATAGGGATCAAAGGAGGAAGATAATCGAAACTAAATATTGGGCAGAGGAAGATGTATATATTTAAAACATGTTATAATATGCTAATTTATTTTGTTACAATATTTTGGTAGAATGGCCTTCTACTTCTATAGTTTATAAAGCAGAAACATTTGCGAATCTTTTTCGTCAATTTCCGAACAATTGCGCACGAAGTCTGAGAATTTCATTTCGACAATATTTCAATGAGAGTCGACAGTGATTTGTTCAAACTGACACGGAATGAAAATTGGATTTATCAATATTCAATGTCTAGATTATGAACAAAATCATCATCATCATCATCCTGCCAGGTATTAGTCCTAGAAGAACTGTTACGGCCTGAGAAAGCGGTTTTCGTGCCATCTTTTCGTAGGTCGACCAAGTGACCGTTTCCCTTTTGGACAGTAGTTCATTATTGCCTTGGGGATCCTGGATCTAGCCATTCTTGAGACATGTTCCTTCCAGTTTAGCTGATATCTGGAGAAGTGAGGCGGGGTAATTCCTAGAATTAATTTGGGACCACACAATAAGCTTTTGTTATACAGTGGTTAACGGTAACTCAAGGGTTGACAAGTACATGTACCTAGCGAAGCGAAACTAATGTTTATCATAAAATTGTAAATTTGATTGACGTATTGAATATGTTCAAATTTGTAAAACAATAAATTTTGTTAAAAGGAATACTTGAGCCAATTTAAAACTTCCTTGGAAAATTAATATAAAAGGCCAAGAAATTTTATTGTTAACACAGTGTTGTTAGTAACTCATACACACGCACACATACAGTGTGGTTAGTAACTCCCATACACACACACACACAGAGTGTGGCTAGTTTATCATATTACAAGTATTCAGAGGAGCCTGTTGCTCCCATATTATATTATTATGAATTTGTTGTGAATATTGTGTTGTTCATAAGAGGATAACAAAATAAACTCTTTTTTTAATTAATTACACAATTCATTGTTACTGATCATCGAATTCCTTGTCCTTCACACAAATAGAACCCAGAAAGAAGCTTAATCTAAAAACATGCCCTGTAGAGACCCTCGTACCTTTTCCGGCTGCAGATGTAGTCCAGTATTGGTGACATATTAAGTCCTTGCTAGCAATTAGTTGCTGGGACATTCTATTGCTTTCAAGCCTGATATGAACAAAATAGTAATCGAAATTTATTGTGAATGAAAGTAACTTTCTAGACACCCTGTGTTAGGAAAACAGACAAGTCACGATACACACATGGTGTAGTATTTATGAGGTTACATCGAGTGACAAACTGTAAACGACTATGATGAATTTTCTTGCTATCATCTACTGTTCTGTAGTTATAAATTCACACAAAATGTCCAACCTCTTGTATGTAAATTCAGTTGATTTCCACTGTTTACTGCAGTACATCCACTCCATGCTGCGACACTGAGAACTAGCTATTTAATTCAGGGATTTACAAACTTTACAAGCTTTAACAAAATAAAATACTCCTCTACCTTAAGTTATCCATTACTTTAATAACAATTCATACATGTTATTCATTATATATATATATCCCTAGTAAAGCTGCAAACATAGCATGATGAGTCTTTCCACGGTAAAAGACTCCGGACGTAAATTATCCCCCCATTCGAATGTCTGGGAGGGGGATACTGCGGAAGGAAACATCATGCAGTTAAAAAATGGACAGACAAAGTAAGAAATAAAAATGTGCTAGAAAGAGTGGGTGAAAAAAAGAACAATGCTGGAACTCATAAAGAAGAGGAAAAGAAATTGGATTGGCCACTGGCTAAGAAGAAACTGCCTGCTGAAGGATACTCTAGAAGGAATGGTCAACGGAAAGAAAGTTAGAGGCAGACATCAGATGATAGACAATATTAAAATAAATGGTTTGTATGCAGATACAAAAAGGAAAGCTGAGTTAAGGAAAGAGTGGAGAATGCTAAGTTTGCAGTGAAAGACCTGCTCTTGAGCAGAACACTATGAATGAATGAATGAATGAATGAATGAATGAATGAATGAATATAAGTTAATTCATCACTATTATCGCCTTTTTCTTCTTCTTCATCTAGTTTGGTGTTTCCGTTCTGGAGGTCGAGTTTTGGTCAAAAGCCTTCACCGATATCAATCATTCCAAACCTCTCCTCTTCGATAATTTACATCCATTCAACTCCTCTTTTCGTGATATTCTTCATAACTTGTTATTTCCATCTATATCCCTACCGACTTCTTGATCTCTTCCCACCTAATATAAATATTCTAGTGTTTATATTTGTATTCTTGCAGTATAGTAATTTATTTATATACAGATGTTTAATGTTAACACATCTTTCTGTGCCTACAGTTTTATTTTCCTTCTCCACTCGTCTCTCTCCATCCAACCATGTCCTCTAGTTCTCTTGTTCTCATTCCAGTTCTTATTTCTTGCATCCACGAGTTTCGAGGTCTTCCTTTCCTTCTTCTTCCAGGTGGACACCATTCAAATGTTTTTTTTCTGGGTACCTTTTTTTTTGCATTCGTCGTATATGCCCATACCAATTTAATTGCTTATATCTTATATAATCTCCTACTGAATATCTAATATTCAATTTTTCGCGTGGGAGAGTACGAGTATTTCTTATTTTCTCTAATTTTAAACATCTTGCTGCTCTCCTTATGAGATCCATTTCCATCGACATAAGTTTTTGTTCTAAGTTTTTGTTTAATTTCCAAACTTCAGCTCCACATGTGACAGTACTTCTCACCATTGAATTATATGTTGTTAACTTATTTTTTCTGGTTATATGTCTGTTTCATAAAACTCCGTTCTTCATTGTTGTTATTTTATTCTGTTCTTAATATCGCTTTCTTCTTTATCCTCTTTATCTACTTTTACTTCCATATATTCAAATTCTTCACATCCTCTAATATACCTCTCTTGATCTTCTAATATTAAATCTTCGGTTTCTGCTCCACATTCCATATAAAATGTTTTTTTAATTTATTTTCAAACCCCAGTTATCGTATTCGACCAATAATTTTCTGAAAATAAACTCTATGTCTTCACATTCTTGAGCAATTATTTTCTGGTTATCCGCAAATAACTGTATGTATTGTATCTGTTGATCCATCCCCAACTGGTACTCCCATTCCTGCACATTTCTCCAGTTTGACAGTGCTTTACGTATAAAATAGTAATAATTTCTTTAAACGTGGCCATGCCATCTTATTCTACTCTCTTCCATAAGTTAATTCACATCAGCAATAATTCTCCTATAGTTTTATTATTGTATTATATTATGTAAACACGCACTTTATCATCTAATATAACTTTTTATTCAATGCATTAGGCTGTCATTTCGATATTTCTGGTGTTCACATCTAGCATTGGCATATTTGTAACTCACTTCTGTACACAGTTTTCTGAAAGCATACAATGTTTAATGTTGCACGAAGTTTTCTAAACGGAAGTTTATTTTAATTGAGAACGACTGACACGATACATCAGATTTTAAAATTTTAACAATTTAATCCATAACCTTAACGGTGGTTTACCAAGAATTTTAAAAGTACTGACTTCATATTCAGTAAAACTTGTTTAATCTGGAACGTGAATAATGCGGAAATCTTTCCAATGTGAACAAATTTATTGGTGAAATAATAGTAATTTTACGTGTATTTATTTTCATAAAACAGAATCTGTCCAAAGCGGAAAAGGAAGGACATTTCTAAAGATTTCATGAAACAATTAATTTATAAAGCGGAAAGACAGAGAAATAAATTAGTTTCCACTTCATTGAATTCCCGTTAAGCCAAAAAAAAAAAAACAGTAAGGAATGATTCTTGCACCGGGTAAGTAGAGAATCTACCTGTACCTGAAATTTTATTTCGGCCTAACGGCACACCCGTTATGCGAAATACAGATACGTGTCTTACAAATAATCATTTCACTGTAAAATCTTAAATTTGTTTAAATTCTGAGACCGATCTTTCACAGGTAGCAATCTGAATTTAGGGAATAAAGATGGCTAAACCGTATGTATTATTGTCATTAAAAAAAAGCGATTGAAGATAAATCTCCAAATTAACGGACCGATGCTCCAAAGTCAAGCTCTAGCTGTTGCTAAATCCCTAGGGAATAACGATTTCAAGGCACCTTCAGGTTGGTTGGACAGATTTAAAAGATGACACAATATAGTGTGGAATAAAATTTACGGGAAATCAAAGAATGTGGACGAAAGTGTAGTTAGTGAGCGGAAACCGAAACTGCATAATTTAATTTCAGGATACGCGCCTAAGAGACATTTTTAACGCTGATGAAACGGGACTGTTTTCTCGCTCGTTACCATCGAAGTCGCTCGTACATACTATACTTCACTTTTCAAAGGCAGCGGAACTACAATTAATCCAAGGTACGTAAATACACATATACGGTACTCTATAATCTAAGATTACTAATACGTTGTAGTTCTTTTTTATAATGCGGAATTTTGTTTAATGTGGAAAAAAATGGTCCCATTCGATTCCGCTTTGAACAAGTTTACTGTATAAAGCAAAAGAGATGAAAATTAGTAGGGAAATTTGACGTTCATTTGATGGAATGCCCCTACATGCACAGTGTAAAATAAAATAGCGACGCCTGATGAATATTTCTAGGAAGGAAAGGGCGTGTAGCAAATGAAATTTAAAACTAATTAGGTAGACTTGGAACATTGGGATATTGTATAAATGAGATATTCATAGCCATGTTGAAATAAGCGCAGCTGCCCTCTAATGAATTACAGGTTGGCTGCATGCATGTTGGATACTCTTGATTTACTACAAAGCAATTGAGCCATCTACCTGATCCGTATCAATAAATCCATCCAATCGGCATTTACATGCCTCCAGCACACAACTGCAATATATTACGCCATTCCTCTCCAAGATGTAACGCACGGTATATATGCTAATCTTAAGTTAGTCAACCTATGTTCTCATATTACAATATACAGTACTTTGTAGAACATGTAGAACATACCACCAAGTAACTAACTCACTGGAACATCTCGAACCTGGATATACATGGTCGCTCGTATATATTCTCTCGATATATCCTTATCTTTTCTTAATATTTATATTATTTCCGTGTGTAAACCATTTCCTACAAATCCTGGTTAATGTTGTTCTCCCATCTCATTCTTGGTTTACCTACTGGGGATTATCTTCTGGTTTTCCTACAGAAAGTTCCTATGTCCCAATTCCATTTCCCAATCGTAGACATATCCTAAGTCCACAAGACTTAACTATTCCTATTGAAATTGGTATCCCATAAAGATCATCACAAAATAATTAAATCTGATAATAAAAGGTTATAAATTAAGAAAAACAACAAATGTTTAAGTAAGATAATTAATTGCATTAATTTAGTATAAAATCTTGCTTTCATAAAAAAACAAATTAAATGTAATATGACAATTTAGTTTTGATTCCAAAATGTTCTTACTTTTTTTTTCTTTTCTTCTTCTTTTTCATTTTCTGATTTTATTTCGTCCCCTTTTCACGTTTCACCTTTTTTAAAATATAGGCATATTTTTATAAACAAAGAGAGCCCCTTGTGAAATTTTTGTTAATCAACCACAGAGAAAAGGCCTAAAACCAGGTGGTAGGAGGATGCGTACAATGATAATAGGATATTGTTATGAATACATAGAGTATCTTACATAGATTATTTTAATTATTCAAATAAAACAGTTGTTGAAATAAAGCACTTAGACATATTATATTTCAGGACAGAATTTTGACTTATGGCAGGAACAAAGCTTTCAAGGCTAACTGTAAAATCTCTGCATTTAAACTATGGAATGTTTAATACAGTTAGTTGGAGATGTAGGTCAAGAACTTAGTATTTAACCCTAACAAAATAGGGGACTCGTGTCAGTCAGTGGAAGCAGTAGCTGATAGGTAAGTCTACCTACCATTTTTCTTAATAAATTCGCTAGGAACAGTTAGAAATGTAGTCAAGTATCTTAAATATTTTAATACTGTTTTTTAAAGTGTAGGAATTATTAGATACTTATTAAAATGTAAATTAGGGTAGATTAACAATCCCCCATCTCCCTCTCTCAAACCTTAAGAAAGTTCGAATGTAGGTTTTCTTAATATAAGCTTAGATTAGTTATTTAGGGTTAGAATACTTAGTGTTACTGTAATCATTATTCTCTAGAAATAAAAATAGATAAATTAAGAATCCATTTATTTATGTTCAAAACACGTATGTCTTTATAACTAATACATTCACATACTAACGCTCGGCTAGAATCTTATGCTACCAAAATTCGAAGTCCCGAAGGTCCTTTAAGCCCTAAGAAAACTAGCAGTTTGTAATATAATGTAAAATTAAAAGATGGGATTCAAGATCTGAGGACAAAAACAACTAGAGGAGGTCAGAGGTGGAGAAGGTCCGCATTGGACTATAATGCCACTTAAAAATAAGACTATTATACAAGCCCAAGGCACACTCAAATCAAAGCTGGATATTTAAAATTCATTACACCCATTTCGCCAGAGTGTAGAGTAGACCCTCTACCGAACATAGCATAGTTACACACTTATTTATACTCCCTCTGAATCCTGTATGGTCTTATCGAATGGCCAATAAATGGAATATTACAATACCAAGTTACTCTTATATTTACACAACGAACGGAATTTTCACCACAGTAGACTTTGCATCCGGATCGCGAGGAGGATATTGTATCTTTCAGGCCAGGGTACTTAGCGATACGAACCTCATTTCAAAATAATTCTGGCCACTTTTTGAATGCGATAATTAACAGAAAAATTATATCAATTCAATGCACATGTTTTAGAAAATCGGACCAATTAGATGCAAAAAAAATTAATAAATATGCCTAAACGTGGTTTCTCTTTTCTTTTTATTTTTCACTTAAGATGAAAAAATAAGCCCCGACAGATAAAATTAGTTTATAACAGCTATTAATAGAAAAAAAAAAAGAAATGGTGATATTATCATCAATATATTAGTAGGCCCGTAATCGTTGTAGATACTTTTTTCGGGGCCTAAATTGAAGCCTTGCATGACGGCTATCTATATAATAATTTTATGCAAAAACATTTATAACTTTCTAAATAATTCGCTAAAATATAAAAACAGGTGTCTCAGTAGAATACCATCAATATTGCCAATAATGGTCCCATAGCAAATTTTAAAAGTGATGTTTGCTCTTGAAGGATTGTTCTACAACACCTACGTAATCAAAAGAACACAAAGTATAATTGAACACCTAAAAAACAAGCCTCTCCAAAAATCGGGCTATTTCAATTTGACGCGCCGCCGGAGCGTAAGGGCCAACAAGGTGGAGGGCTTTTCTCTATGCTACGGCTGCTCGAGCGCTGAAAAGCATGACGACTACTATACAACTGGAATGACAATGTTAACAAGTCAATGGCGATAAATACTTGTTTATCGAAAAACGCCAGGAGAGAGAAAGATGGCGATTGGGACGGAGAGACTGTGACAACTGTAATAATCTCTGAAGAATAAGAAGTCTGTTCTCATAGGATGCTTAAAAAAACTATACGTGCACGCGTAGGTAACTTCATAATTAACTTATCCCGATCCTTATCCCTGGTTATTAGTACTTATAATGCCCAGATGAAGTTCGGGGACTATTTTACTTTAAAATTTCTCAAAGAGATGATCTTTTTTAATAAAGTTAATAAATGTAATTATATATGTGGCACAATTAAGAAAATATTTAAAAATATAAGAAAGGAAACAAAACTCAAATTTTATAAAGCTGTGGCAGTCCCCGTACTGTTGTATGGTAGTGAGTTTTGGATTTTAACTAAAAGAGAAGAGAAGAGAAGAATATAGAAACAACTGAAATGAGATTTCTGAGAAGTGTAGCTGGCTGCAAACTTCTAGATAAAAGAAGAAGTGAAGATATTAGAAATGAGCTAAATATTTTTAAACTTTTAGATGAAATAAAATAATTAGAAAAACCGGAAAGAACATGTTCAAACAATGAAAGATGAACGCATACCAAAAATTATACCTAATTACAAACCAAAAGGAGACAGAAATGTTGGTAGACAGAAAAATAGATGGATTCAACTTTTTGAATGAGAATATATGAGACCGGAACAAGCCACATGGCCTTAATCCGTGATTGTTGATGATTATTGGAATCTCACTCAACAAACTTGTCCCGCCTGGCATTCGGACCCGGAAACACTGGGTTATAGAGAAGGACATAGCCCCTAGAGCACCCTCTCTGCCATCACCGGTTGAAATATTCGCAACTTTAACATGTCAATTAATATATCGACAAACAAGAGGTGCAATGATGTATGAATATGAACGAGACCAGGTGTGACCGATATATTTTCGGAAGTGATCACGGTTAACAGAACATAAGGGAAGGGCACATATTGGTCAATCACTGTAACGAAGCTTCCTCTATTAACGGAAGAGAAATCTATAGGCTGTTGTTGGTTACATCAACCGGACCTTCATTCACTAGAACGACATAAACAACCTAGCTTGTGTATGCATGGTGTCACAATTAAAAGCTAACGTCCTTCCTCCAATATAATACATAATAAAACGTAATTTGTGATGTAATTTTTCATACTGTGTTATAAGAAGTCATCAGACTTTGGAGAAGTTGTTTCAATTTTGAGAAATTAAAGGCTGAAATGTTTATAACCTGACTTAGAAAGCCGGAGCCGCATCAGTAGACGCGAGGCTAGCTGACCCTTCTGGGATCCCAGGTTCCAATCCTGGCGATTCCAGAGAAGTACAATTGGTAGTTTACAACGGGATTTTTCGTGTTTTACTCGGGGATCTCTCAGTAAAAGCCTCCAAAAAACAAGACAGGCTAAAATAAGAAATGAATTCCTTTGGACAGAAATGAATGTCACCACATCTGTTGTTAAGGGAATTGAAAATCAAACGCTTAAATGGTATGGCCATGTACAAAGAATGGGAAATGAAAGATGGCAGATATATATATATATATAATATATATATATCAATGGTCACCCCCTAGAAGAAATAAACATGGCAGACCAAGATGGAAATGGAAAACCTACGTCAGAATTATAAAGGATGGTAGGGTTTTGGAAGAAGGGGATTGGAATGATAGAAATAAATGGAAGTCGAAGAAGAAGAAGAAGAAGAAGAAAAAGGAGACTCGGGTTCTCCCGTTTGCCCAATTTCACCTCAGCAACACTCCTCTCCCTTCCCCTTTCAATCTCTTTTTCTCATTCATTCATTTCATACCATCCTTCACCTCATCTTATGTTAGGAAAACAGTTTGGTTGGCAATTCACAGGTTTTAAAAATATGTGGTTTCGGGTATCTGTTGTGGGGACACATGGATGCTGTCTCATGTTTTTGAGCTTGAGCAATAAAAAAAACAGAAGGGGGTCAATGGGAGGGTTGTAGTCCCCCTTCCAGAGCTACGAACTAAGGTCATTATTGTCGGACCAACGGACCTGTGCCCTTTCAGCGCTGCAGTCGTTCTTAGAAAAGTTATTGCATGTACTTACTCCATTCCACGCGTTTCCTTTCCACCACGTCAAACAGCAGCCACAATAAATTTTCGAATAGGGATGTTGCCAAATTTCCCCCAAACAATGTCGTGGATCTTGAATATTGAATAATTTAAGGTTAATTATTTCTTCTTCATAATTAAGTAGGTCCAATGACGATGATTGACTTTTATTATTTGCTTAATAATATTTCTTTCACCGCACCGTGCTACAGTATAAGTTGAGTTGATAACACTGGACTGCAAGCGCAAATAATCTGCCTCCTAAGAAGGCTCAAAATTGTGAAAAGTGGGAGGGATGAATGAAAAGGGAGAGATAAGAATGCAAGGAGGGAAATGATTTACCGAGAGATAAATGGAATTAGTGTTCAATTTGCATATCTTGCGGGGGCACAGATCCGTTGGTTAGACAATAACATCACAATTGAAGTCAAGGCTTATTAAGAACCGATAAATTTTGCTCAAAGATCTTGCTCTGGGAGTGAAGTTCTTTTACTTGCTGTAAATGTATAACTCTGAGCATCACTGCTTTAGATACCTTCAGAAGTAACCAATACTCCTGATTTTTACACTCTGAAAATTCAATTAATGGAAATTTAAAAATTGTTCTAGCGGCCGCAATTTTCTATTTTTCTGAACGAAAGTCGATATAAGCTATTGAGATAAAACAGGAATGGTTTTCTCGAAAAAATCAGCGAAATCCGACCAATAAAAATGAGGATTTATCTGAAATCCGACTAGCAAAAATCGCTGTAACGACCGGCATATTTATTTTCTCGCAATTAAATTGGACATACATGATTTAATTAACAAAAGAAAGATATTCCCGCAAACCAGAAAATCGGAACCTAAATCGTTCTAGCTGCCGCAATTTTCTATTTATTTCTGAACGGAAGTTGGTATATGCTATTGAAATAAAATAGGAATGGTTTTCTCCAAATATTAGCGAAATCCGACCAATAAAAATGGGTGTTTACCTGAAATCGGAACCCAAATCGTTCTAGCTGCCGCAATTTTCTATTTTATCTGAACGAAAGTTGGTATAAGCTATTGAAATAAAATAGGAATGGTTTTCTCCAAATAACAGCGAAATCCGACCAATAAAAATGGGTGTTTTCCTTAAATCCGACTTGCAAAAGTCGCTCTAACGGCCGCCATATTCGCATTCTCACAAATAAATTGGACATATTATTTAATTAACAAAAGGAAGGTATTTCCGTAAACCACGAAATCGGACCCTAAATCGTTCTAGCGGCCGCAATTTTCTATTTTTTCTGAACGAAAGTTGATATAAGCTATTTTAAAATAAAATCATCGAATCCAACTTGTAAAAATCGCTCAAACGGCCGCCACATTTTCTTTCTCCAATTAAATTGGACATATAGGATTTTATTAACTACACACACACACACACACACACATATATATATAACTAGCTAAATCGAACCATAAATTCGACTTGCTGGGAAATTCGATTAGTTTACGCAGTTCATGTTCGACCGACATTTGTTTATTTTAATATTCTATACATGACATGCAATAATTGCAATTCTGGATGAATTGTTTAATCAAATATTAATTTAGGGACAATAAATATAGTTCTCAGTGAAACAACTAATAAATCTTGTAACAATTCAACTCACTGGTAATGTTAGCTACGTTAATTTAATGGTAACTGACAAGGCCATTGTATGACTCTGCAGGTATATGCCATTTTGAGTATGGAGACGCAATTTGACACGGTATTGAAGTCAACTTGAATAAATTCAATGCTAAAATGTAGTCTATATTGTGCATGCGGTACGAATGTCAGGTGGCCGTGGAAAACAAGTGAACAATGCATGTTTGTGTGACTGAAACAATGTGTTAAGAGCAATAGCATGAAGTCACCATCCGTTTTCGTGTCACCCATGTTTCACACGTCCACAGTGCTTTCACCGAATGTCAATTATTACCAATTGTAAGAAAAAATCAACAAATAATCTTCAGTTTGTATTTATATCTTCGCACCAGATACATTACTCAGTAAAAATACTAAATATTATATAATTTATGTATTGCATAGGATTATAACGTAGGCCTATGAATATATTTCTATATTCTAGTGGTTATGCTCCTTGCCTCTGGTCCCGAGGGTCGCGGGTTTAAACCCGGCCGGGGTCGATGGATTTTTTCGGATGGAAAAATCCAAGGAGCAAGTCCTCCGAGAGGGACTTTAAGCCGTGGGTCCTGAGTCTGAAGAATTTCAGGCTCGTAAAAGATCCTTAAGCCTGAATAAAAAGGTCTCTAAGCAAAATGTACCGAATTTTTCCCGTCCTAGTACTACCTTGGTTTCCTAGATGTCACTAAGAGGCGGAACGCTGACAATGGAACACTCAAATGACGTCTATACGAAAACAAGTGCAACTAAATTAGTATGGTTCAAATTTTTCCCTGTAGGGGGAGAGCGTCGAAATCTCTTTTAAGGGAAACATGGGCTTACAAGATACAAGCAGATATTATAATGATATTGTGAAAAGAAAAATTAATGTCTAAACCAGGAATCGAAACGTGGAACTCTCGTATTCCACACGAGCGTGCAAGACCACTACACTATTCGAGACATGGTGCAAACATTAACAATTCTTTCCACATATACAAATCTATAATTCTCGTTTCGTCCGCTGCTATGTAGATGTCACCACCGTCAACGGCCGGCTTCATTTAGAAGTATCTATGTTCGAGAATTTTACACCACCACTTTTATAAGCAGTAATCGGTGTTATCTAACGTGTCTCGAATAGTGTAGTGTTCTTGTACGCTCGTACGGAATACCAGAGGTCCACTGTTCGATTTCTGGTTCAGACATTATTTTTTTATAAAATATCATTACAATATTTAATATGATCCATTATAGGAACTGTTTTAAAATAACAATAAATGGACAGTTTACGACGAATGAGGGAAATTTTGAAGAAGTGGCTGAATGCAAATACCTAGGAACAGTAATTACAAACAGGGATGAGATGCACAAAGAAATTAAACATAGGTTCAATTATTTATATATATATATATATATATATATATATGGTATGATAAGAAAAATAAATGCCTGGACGGGATTCGAACCCGAGATCTCAGAGATGCGGGTTCGAATCCCGTCCGGGCATTTACTTTTATCATACCATATTAAGCTTGCATTGCTCAATGTTAAATATTTAATTATAACATATATATATATATATATATATATATATGGGGGAAAGCCGTAGCGTAGTGGTTAAGGCACTGAGCTACAAGCCGGAGGGTCGAGGTTTCAAGTCCCGTTGGGGTCAGGATTTTTAAACTGACCAAAACCCTCTGGCGGCACTATGGCCCTGGGGTCGACTCAGCCTCTAACTGAAATGAGTACCAGACGCTTGTTCTGGGGTAAAGGCGGCCGTCACGCAGGGCTGACAACCCGGCTGACATAAAGTGCCGATTGTCTAGAAAAAGTGGGAGCCTAACCTCCTACTACCCCAAGGGCCTCCTGAGGCCTGTTGTGGGATCACTTTACCTTATATATATATATATATATATATATATATATATATATAAGGAAAGTGTTAAATGCACCTTAATTGTACCGAATTCCGAAGGAATGAAGAAACAGAGGATGATCTCACGTAAATATTAAAAGAAAAATCTTATCTTCAGCATTTCCATCTAGTAGACACTAAAAATTATCATCACCAAATATGTAGGCCTATGCATTTCGATGTTTTAATTAAATGTTGACATTAACTAACTAACTATATATATATATATATATATGTGTGTGTGTATGTGTGTGGTTATAGTTTTAGAGCATTACAGAGAGCTGCTAAACATTCATATATATATATATATATATATATATATATGGTATGATAAGAAAAATAAATGCCTGGACGGGATTCGAACCCGGATCTCTGAGTCTGTACCTCAGCGTGATATCCATTACACAACCAGGCGAATCCAATTCAAACACTTATTTTTCTTATATATGTATTATACTATCCATTATTACTAGATGTCGCGAGAACACTGTCTTCACTGCCATCTAGCAGCTGACTATAACAAGTAAGCGAATTAAAGAGAATATTTATTTTACTTTATAGCAGTGACGCTATATATATATATATATATATATATAGTTTCCGTATAAGTGTATCTCAAAACACATTGTAAAATGAAAAATAGGTTAAAGTTGAGCTGTTGGAGTGTATGATACCAGGGATTATTTTATAAAACATGTCTGAGGTCTGAGGGCGGATACTGTAACATTATCCATCTACCTGAAGTAAGATCCCAGCTCTGATTAACATTTAAGGCCAGAATTAAACAACGCATCTAAGCAGTTCCGGGATCATTTCCTTGACAAGTGCGGAAGATTAACAGGAAATTGCTCAAGACAAAAATCAATGTAGAGTCAACTTGTGCTTTTATGCAGGTATTACTCTTCTCTTCCTTCCTCTTTCTTCTTTCAGTTTCACGTAACATTTCACAGAGTGTTTTTAAAAATAGTCCAACACATGGAACTGCGTAAATTTATCGAATTCATCACGAAGTCCAATCATTTTCCCATTTTGCTAGTTTACGGAATACAGTATAATATCCTTGTTTTAACTATTAAATCGTGTGTTCAAAATTTAATTGATACAAAACAAACTACAGAACAAATAACAAAGTAAATAATACAATTTCCAACAAAATAGAGGAATAAACATATATAAAAATAAAGGAATTTATAAATTGAAATGAAATAGCTGTGACTATTTAACTCATGCCACAAATGGGAGTCAATGTCCAATCACGTTAAAATGATTTTTTATTTACAACCAATCACAGTAGTGTTTCGCCTAGAATTTACCAACTAAAGTTTATCATAAGTAATGCCACGAGTGATTTTCAATTTATCTAGAGAATTTGGAAATCAAGAGTTGCATTTGTTAGAACTATTTAACGAATAAAATTAAGCTGTTTACTCACAAATCATTGTTTAATTACAGTTATTTTAAAATATTTATATATTTAATGTAAACGGGGATGTTTGAAAACAAATCAGAAATGTGAGGTTATGTTCATTCACTGCTGCTTGATCATATTATTTATTGCCTAATAAGATCGCAATATTGTAAGAGTGCACCCAAGTGGAGAAATGATGAAACACATCAAACTATATATCATAATCAACATTAAGTAAACAACTCAGTAAAATCAAGGAATCCTTTCATTATTTGCTATATTCAATGTATTTTTTGGAGAAAAATAATGCTTTGACCTGTTCAGAGCATTAAAAAGGAGGAGCTATCTTTATCACAAAAGCAGGAGCTGATAAAGAGAAATCGATAAAGAGCGAGGTGAAACACGACTGTCATTGGTTGTAAAAGAACATTCATTGAAACGTGATTGTTCAATGACTAGCATTTGTGGCATGAGTTAAATAGTCATAATAAAGAAAACACCTCCTTTTTAACATTCTGAATAGGCCACAGCATTAATTTGCAGTGACTTACTCGCGAAGAAGTACGACTACCAGATTGTATATATAGTGCATGAATGTCAACACACAGCGCATACCAGAGATAATATAAAAAACATTTGTAGCAATTGATTATGCCACCAAAAAAAAAAAGAAACCACTGTTTGCACTTCCTTAAATGTATTTTGTCCCAGGTAATAACATTCCAGAAAAATATAATTGTCATATTTCGCACGCCGTAGCGTAGTGGTTAAGGCACTGAGCTACAAGCCGGAGGGTCGAGGGTTCAAGTCCCGTTGGGGTCAGGATTTTTAAACTGACCCAAAGCCCTCTGGCGGCACTATGGCCCTGGGGTCGACTCAGCCTCTAACGGAAATGAGTACCAGACGCTTGTTCTGGGGGTAAAGGCGGCCGTCACGCAGGGCTGACAACCCGGCTGACATAAAGTGCCGATTGTCTAGAAAAAGTGGGAGCCTTAACCTCCTACTACCCCAAAGGCCTCCTGAGGCCTGTCGTGGGATCACTTTACTTACTTTACATCATAGGACATCAGAAATAAATTTACAGTTTGTTGTGTTACATTTTTATCCACCAGAGTGCATTCTTACAAGATTACGTTCCTTTGGCAATAAATAATATTATCTGGTTGCATTGACGAACAAAAGAAGCAAATGAAGCGTACCAATCGTTTCTCGTTTGTTTTCAAACATCGCCGTTTACATTAAATATATAAATATTTTAAAAGAACTATATTTAAATAATTTGTGAGTAAACAGCTTAATTTTATTCGTAAAATAGTCCTAAAAAATTCCACTCTTGATTTCCAAATTTTCTAGATTAATTCACTCCTCACTTCGTGAGTCGTGAATTTATCGATCATTTGGAAATCACTCGTGGCATTACTTATTGCAAATTTTATATTGGAATAACTACTAGAAACCTCACTAGAAGATTTAATGAACATTTTAGAGATTTCTTGAAGAATGAGGGTAAACACACAGTAGAAGCAGGTAATTAATTTAACACAATATAAAATGTATTATCGATCCTGCATAGTGAAAACGATACTTTCGAAGAGTTAGAAATTATCACGGAAACCACAAACAAATTCCTGTTAAATGAGAACATACCCAGTAATGTGAACCAGCAACAGTCAGTACCAAACTGAAAGCAGTAGATGAAAATTAAGTTTTCGAAAGGCCTCCTACAAAACTACACTGCTGATTATTCAGGACGACTGAGATCTCAGGTACTGTTTCATATTCATTAACATTTTAAAACAAAATGTGTACCCTAACTAACTCGCTGGGAGTATCGAATCCCCCTAGAAAATGTTGATGAAATAAAGTTAAGTTTATTCCTGTAAATATAATTATAAACTGAAATTTTAATCATTTAGGGTCTATGGAAAGCCCTGCAAATAAAGGTATCATTGAATGACACCAGCCAAGATTGCAAATACCACACTTGTGGTAGGTTTATAGACACACGGATATAAGCTCCCCATATCATTTTAATTTTATTATATTCTATGTTTTTGTTAGTATTAGCTAGTATTAGATCACATCATCATTGTATTTTGTTTACTCTATATTTTAATAATATCTTAAAACTGTAATATTATGTATTTTTTGTATAATTCTACTATTCGCTGGTTGAGTGGAAGACAATGCCTTATGGCCTTAACTCTGCCAGCTAAAATAAAGTATTATTATTATTATTATTATTATTATTATTATTATTATTATTATTATTATTATTATTATTATTATTATTATTATTATTATTATTATTATTTATAATTATTATTTCTTATTTCCTTCCATTGTCAACTTTATACTGTTTAGCCTGCCTATATCTATTATGTATCATTAACCATGCAGATAATTCCTAATATTGTACTATTGTAATATGTACTATAATTTAACCCTGGTGAAGTCAAAAAGAAGACCTTACGGTGTTAACTCCATCAGGTAAATGAATAATTAAATAAATAAAATAGAGAATAAATAAGCATTTTGGATAGTAAAGTCGATTATATTGTGCCCAGAGGCTCTGATTTACGCTTGAGGTTACCTTACAAGTCCAAAAATCTTCAGACTCAGAACCCGTGGCTTAAAGTAAGTCCCGAATGACTTCTGATTTGGATTTTTTCATCCTAAAAATACGTAGGCCCGGTCGGGTTTAAACGCCCGACCCTCGAGTATAGTCTAGAGCCAAGGCACCTAACATATAAACACCACCGAGACGATTTTTTAGGAATATTCCATACAACGGTGGTTCTCCTTCAACCCAAAGTGATTTTTCGCCAGAGATTTCTGTCTAAAGCATTTTCTTCCCTCAAATCTATAGCTTCCATACTTCTCGTCACTCCATCTATCCAACGTTCTCTAGCCTGCCTCTTCCACTTCTTCCATTAGCTTTCCAATGAAGGATCTTCTTTGGTATTCTATCTTCTTCTTCTTCTTCTTCTATTCTTGTGAGGTACATATACCATTTGAGACGTAAATTATTATAATATTATTATAACTACTATATTACTATGCCCACCGTTGTGGTCTCGAAGTAGCGTGCTGCCTTGTCACGCAGCGGGCCCGGGTTCGATCCCCGATCGGGACAGTTTATATGGGTTAGGTTTTTATCGGGGTTTTTCCTCACCTGTAAGACAAATGCCAGGAAAACTTTAAGGCCCAAACGGTCCCCGAAATTTTATGGCCATCATCATCCTTATCATTATCATCATCATCCTTCACCGGTGTGGAAAGCAACGGAAAGCTACCACACCTACAATTCCCTAGTAAATCTGCAAGCATAGCATGAAAATGAGATGATTGCAGGGAAGGACCTGTCTTCGGGCAGAATTACTATGGATGGATATTACTATAATTATATGGCCATCATTATCATCAATATCATATTCGCCTAAGTAGCTTAAGTTTAGTTTAAGCCTCTCCTGGCGCATCATTACCATCATCATCAACTCTCATATCATCGCCATGCCAGGAGAGAACATCAGAAATTTCGAAATGACAACCTGGGGCATTTTGAAAAAAATATATTATTGAAATCTACAGAAAAATAACAAGCCCACAACAATAAAGGTTCACAGTCTACTGGATACAACCAAAGATGGTATACAAGATATGACCTTAGTTGTTAAAGCATATACAAACATTACATTTAAAAATAAAAACACATGTTTTCTCATATCGGAGCAGTTGTAAATGGACTTTTAGTACACCTGGCGTTAGGTAAAGTTAAGTACTAGGAAATTGATATAACTTATGGAACTAAAGACATTTTAATAGCTGGTTTATATAGAATTAGAAGCTAGAATCTTATTAAATGCATATGTTTGCGATTCACAAAGCATGACTAGTTTAAGAGAACGGTTCAGTTCACTAAATCTAATGGATATTTTGCGTTCAGTGATCCGAATCAAGCAGAACAATGAGATTTCCATCGCTTATTTCCGAAATAGAAGATAAATTCAGTTCGTTCGTGATCAGGGAGTGTGAACTAGATAAAAACAAGAAATAATGAATAAATTAATCAGATTGTAAACAATCATTCCTAATGTATCTATAAAATTGTTTTTTATACCTGTTAGCTAATATTTTATTCGAACTTATATTATGTAAATCTATATATGAAGTTGTCCACCGCTGTGGTCTCGGGGTAGCGTGCTGCCTTGTCACGCAGCGGGCCCGGGTTCGATCCCCGGTCGGGGCAGTTTTTCTGGGTGAGGTTTTTATCGGAGTTTTTCCTCACCTGTAAGACAAATGTCAGGAAAACTTTAAGGCCCAAACGGTCCCCGAAATCATATGGCCATCATCATCATCCTTATCATTATCACCATCATCATCATCATCCTTCACCGGTGTGGAAAGCAACGGGAAGCTACCACACCTATAATTCCCTAGAAAAACTGCAAGCATAGCATGAAAATGCTATGATTGCAGTGAAGGACCTGCCTTCGGGCAGAATTACTATGGATGGATGGATATCTGAAGTTAGCCTATGGCGTATGTAAAATATATCCTGCGAGTTTCGTTCGTCCATCCATCCATAGTAATTCTGCCCGAGGGCAGGTCTTTCACTGAAATCACAGTATTTTCATGCTATGCTTGGAGCATTACTAGGGAATTGTAGGTGTGGTAGCTTTCCATTGCTTTCTACACCGGTTTGTTGTTTTCAGTCACTGTGAATATATAGCCGCTGTCTATAATGCTCTAAAACTATAACACACACACATATGTGTGTATATATATATATATATATATATATATAATGTGTCGATTAATGTCTTTGACATCGTCCGATTCCCAATAACCAATTTTGTCGGTCAATCCAATCTCTTGGTTGTAGATGTTTCTCCTTCATGTATAAATATATTCCCTGACTCCAGGAGGTTTTAGGTCTTCCTCTGCCTCGTCTTTCCTCAGGTTTCCATTCCAAAACAGACTTTGGTAGCCGATCCTCTTCCATTCGCTGGACATGTCCGTACCATCTTAATTGCTGAGTTATATGGTATATATCCATCCATAGTAATTCTGCCCGAGGGCAGGTCTTTCACTGCAATCATAGCATTTTCATTCTATGCTTGCAGCTTTTAGGGAATTGTAGGTGTGGTAGCTTCCCGTTGCTTTTCACACCGGTGAAGGATGATGATGATGATAATGATGATGATTATGGCCATATTATTTCGGGAACCGTTGGGCCTTAACGTTTTCCTGACATTTGTCTTACAGGTGAGGAAAAACCCCGATAAAAACCTCACGCAGAAAAACTGCCCCGACCGGGAATCGAACCCGGGCGGGCCCGCTGCGTGACAACGCAGCACGCTACCTCGAGACCACAGCAGTGGAAGGTGACCTATTTATGATTTGTTACTGCACCTCTACTGGATCCGAAACAAAGACTCTTACTTTAAGAGAGGAGAGGAGATTACGGGTATTTGAGAATAAAGTTCTTAGAAACAATGTTGGACCAAAGAGAGATGAACGAACATGAGAATGGAGAAGACTACTTAACAGTGAGCTACATGATCTTTATAAGAAATCAGACACAATAAGAACAGTTAAGTCTAGTAGACTGCGGTGGGCAGGTCATGCAGCATGAATGGGAATGAAAGAGGGGCACGGAAGCTTCTTGTAGGAAAACCAGAGGGAAAACGCACAGTTGGTAGACCAATAATGAGGTGGGAGAATAACATTAACCATAATTTGAGGTCAGTGGATTATACAGGAGATGATTGGAAAATATTCGCTCAGGTTAGGGTTGAATGGAGAGCTTGTGTCCACGCCGCCATGAATATATGGGTTTGATAGTGCCAGTGAGTTAGTTAACCACATTCCCCAGAATGTGGAACATTACTTACTTACTTACTCACTGGCACTATCGAACCCGTAGGTTCATGGCCGCACGGACATAAGCTCTCCATACATCCCTATCCTGAGCTAATGCTTTCCAATCATTCCCTGTATAATCTACTTCCCTCAAATCATAGTTAATGTTGTTCTCCCACCTCATTCTTGGTCTACCAACTGGGCGTTTTCCTTCTGGCTTTCCTACAAGAAGTTTCCCTGCAAGTCTTTGATTCCCCATACGCGCAACATGTCCTGCCCATCGCAGTCTACGGGACTTAACTGTTCTTATTATATCTGGCTTCCTATAAAGACCATGTAGTTCATTGTTATGTAGTCTTCTCCATTCACCTGTCTGTTCATCTCTCTTTGGTCCAAAAATTTTCCTAAGAACTTTATTCTCAAATACTCGTAATCTCCTTTCCTCCCTTAAAGTAAGAGTCCATGTTTCGCACCCATATAATATAACTGGTAGAATAATAGTTTTATATATTTTCAGCTTAACGTTTTTTGAAAGGAGTTGGGACATCAAAAGTCTCTGCAATGCATAATAGCATGCATTTCCAGAATTGAGCCTATGTTTAATTTCTTTGTGCATCTCATTCCTATTTGTGATTATTGTTCCTAGGTATTTGAATTCAGCCAATTCCTCAAAATTTCCCTCATTTGTCATTAACTGTCCATTTCCATTATATAATGTATTTCTACATGTGACCATATATTTAGTTTTACTGATATTTACTTCCAGTCCTAATTTTCTTAGTGTTACTCAATAGTGTATGCGTGTTGGCCTTTAGTATCTCCTCGCTATCGACCAGTAGTACTACATCATCAGCATAAACTAACAGCTTATTAATACCATTCAGTTGTAAGCCTTCCTCATTCTCTAAAGATTTAATGGCATGCTCTACATTACAGAATAGATTAGTCATGTGATTTATTAGCACATGTCTATAAAAAACAATCTTTCTGAATGTATATAAAGGCAAAGTGATACCACTACAGCCTTTAGGAGGCCCCTGGTGTGCTAGGACATAAGATTCCCACTTTTATAGACAATCCTCTGCAATTTTTTGAAAGAAAAATATTAAGGATAGTGTATGGACCTATATGTGAGTACGGTGTCTGGCGAAAACGCTATAATCAGGGGTTGCATGCATTATTCAAAGAGGTGGAAATTAGCAAATTCATTAAATTAACCAGACTACGATGAGCAGGGTATGTAAGAAGAAAGGAAGCGTCAGAAATATGTAAAAGGATATGGTCCACTCAACCAGAAGGTAGAAGAAAAAGAGAAAGACCGAAACTGCGATGGAAGGATGAGATGGATGGAGATGCTAGAGAGTTGATATTGAGAAATTGGTGAGGCACAGGGATGAGCTAATTGGAGGAGACTCCTTGAGGAGACCAGGACTCAGGAATGTATTGTTGCGCCAATGATGATGATAGACAATCGGTACTTGATGTCAACCGATTAGTCTGTCCTGCATGACGGCCGCCTTTACTCCCAGAACAAGAGTTTGGTATTCAGTTTTGTTAGAGTTTAAGTTGACTCCAGGGTTATCATGCCATCAGAAAGTTGGAGTCAGTTTAAAAATTCTGAGCCCACTGGGACTCGAACCCTCGACCTTTATTGTAAATGTCATTAACTTACTCGAACCTCAAAATAAAGTTTTTTTTTTAAATACGACATACCATAGAAATCCACCACAAGAAAAAAGTAATAATAATATAGTTACGCTTATTTTCCTATATATGTCAGCGAGTGGCATGTGGTCCTTATAATTTGCTATAATAATATCCCCGTAACTTTCTGTACATAATTTTGTCAAAATGTCTTTAAAAACTAGAGTATACTGTCTTCTTTATGGAGGCTTACGTGGAAGGTAAAGAGATCCCTCTATAGGTCATATGAGATCTTTGGGATAGTAAGAGGTTAAGGCTCCTATTTTTCTAGACAATCAGTATTTGATGTCAGCCGGTTAGTCAGCCCTGCGTGATGTCCGCGTTTACCCTCAGAACAAGTGCATGGTACTCATTTCCATTAGGGGCTCAGTCGATCCCATGGCCATGGTGCCATCAGAATATTTGGGTTAGTTTAAAAATCTTGACTGCACCGGGACTCGAACCCTTGATCTTTCCATTTAGTGAATATTGCCTTAACCATCTATGCCACGGCATGCTCTTTCTTTAAAAGGGGTTTCTCAAATAACTTATTGTTTACCAACTAAAAGCTTGGGTGTGACCAAATATGTTGAAATGTCTCAAAATAATACAAAATAAAATAAATTATAGAATTGGATCGGAAAGAATAAAGATATAAGAACATAGTTAAATATATAACCACTTAAAGATAAAATCAAGGAATATACAGATAAATGGTTTGGACATGTAGAAAGAATGAATGTAATAAGCTTACCAAAAGCAGCATTTAACTACAAACCAAGAGGTTCAAGGAATGTAGGAAAACCAGTGAAAAGTTGGACAGAACAACTGTGAGGTGGAACAGGCAATTTGCCTGCCTGTGAAGTGAAGAAGAAGAAATAATTATAAATGATCGAAAAGAGGAAAAAATACTGGAGTGAAGAAAATGGAAAGAATAGAACTCCATAAATTATGTATTTTATACATGGAAATATCCAAATCTATGTATTAGAAATATGTAGGTCTGCAGAAGTTAGTCAGTTACAGAAACTCGAAAGAAGACAAGTAACAAAAGAAGTAAGTTTTGAGGACTCATATATATACCATTTCACTGTTCCCAGATACTGGCATAATCATACAAGACATAAACTTTAAAAATGAAGAGCCAAATAGGAATATCAACTTGGACAGGAAGTCCTCTAGTTTTAAATAGAGTATACTACCAAACACGAACCGGAATAAGAAGGCGCAGGAAGAATGGCTCTTGGGAAATGTAAACTAAACCAGGTTTATGGAGGGAGAACGCTTTTTTTTCGTGCATGCTATTGATATTTCTTCAATCCCAAGAAATTCCATCGAGACAGATATTTTCTTTGCAACTTGCAATATTCTACGAAATGGGACTCCTGGCGGACTAGTTGGCAAGGAATTTTTCTCTTTCGACAAGCACGCTTTAAAAAATCAGAATAGATATTGATAAATGTGAATAAGAGATGAGAACTAGTATGTCATACTGAAAGATGTAACAACAAGCTGATCTGTGAGTGAAACATGAGAGTAAATATTAAAATATTATATTACACTACTTAATCTTTAATAATAATAATAATAATAAATAATAATAATAATAATAATAATAATAATAATAATACTTTACTTATTCTGGCAGAGTTAAGGCCATAAGGCCCTCTCTTCCACTCAATCAGCACAAATACAAATAAATATTTGACAAATATATATATACACACTATACTAATTATAAACAGTTAAAGATACAATGAATGTAGCAATGTAAATTTCATGTACAAACAACATTTTATATGGTAATAACAATAATGATACGATAATAATAATAATAATAATAATAATAATAATATAAATATGATACATTATACGAGAAACACCAATTAATATATACAACTTACACTGGATAATAATGAAGTCGAGTTTAGAGCAAATATAAATTTAGATTTCTTTTAAAAGATGCCAATGTCCGGCAGCCCCTTATTTCTTGTGGTAGGGAATTCCAGTTGCGAGAAGTGAAAATGGTATATGACATGGAGTGATGTGATGTCCTATGTTGCGGTATATTAAGCAAGAGACTATGTTGTGATCTTGTGTTTAAGTTATGGTTTGAGGATAGATACTGGAAACGGGATGATAAATAATTGGGAATCGAGGTATGTAGGATCTTAAATAAGAGAATTAGACAGTGCGATTTTCTTCTCTCTTTTAGATGTAGCCATGGCAATTCGTGGAATAATGGAGATATGTGATCGTATTTTCGAACATTAAATATGAATCTGATACACATATTATGGACACGCTGCATAGGAAGCCAGATATAATAAGAACAGTTAAGTCTCCTAGACTGCAATTGGCAGGACATGTGGCACGAATGGGGAATGAGAGACGTACATGGAAGCTTCTTGTATAAAAACAGAGGAAAACGTTCGGTTGGTAGACCAAGAATGAGGTGGGAGTATAACATTAACCATGATTTGAAGGAAGTACATTAAACAGGGAATGATTGGAAAACATTAGCTAAATATAGGGATATATGGAGAGCTTATGTCCTTGCGGCCATGGACCTATGGGTTCGATTGTGCCAGTTAGTTTGTTAATAAGAATACTATGTGGCGCCACATGAAGTAAAAACTGTAGGCATATAATAATTTGGTATCAATTATTTATGGAGGTATGATATGTGATTGAGGTGTGAGTAAGATTTGAGATAGTTATTTTAAAAACGGGCTGTTCTTTACAACCTGTGACGCGACTTTTTAAATTTATTCATAAACTCCTGTCAAATTGTATTTTTGTGGTTTCATTTTTCAAATTATTTCCCTTCATTTATAATGATATCTAGTTCAGAAGATGGTCTACAGATATCGCTCTTTCATTATACAGAAATATATTTTCAAAATATCAGTAAGTAAAACGAAACTCCTAGCTTTTAAGGTATCAGATACCGTAAGAGCTAAAATAATTCTGGAGGAGAAACCCATTGAACAAATGAACCATTTTAAATACCTGGGTTATGAAATCTCCTATTTTAAAAATGAAGATCTATTTAACAAACTTAATAAATTTAATTATATATGTGGAACAATCAAAAGGATATTTAAAAGCACAAGCAACGAAACAAAACTAAAATTTTATAAAGTAGTGGCAGTCCCCTTACTATTGTATGGTAGTGAATTTTGGGTTTTAACTAAAAGAGAAGAGAAGATCATAGAAGCAGCTGAAATGAGATTTCTGAGAAGTGTGGCTGGTTGCAAACTTCTAGATAAGAGAAGAAGTGAAGATATTAGAAATGAGCTAAATATATTTAAACTCTTGGATAGGATAAAAGAATCTAGAAAAAACGGAAAGAACATGTTCAAAGAATGGAAGATGATCGCATTCCCAAAATTATACTTAAATACAAACCAAAAGGACGCAGGAATGTTGGTAGACCGAAGAAGAGATGGATCCAACTTTTGAATGAAAATCTATGAGACCGAAACAAGCCACATGAGCTTAATCCGTGATTGTTGATGATGATGATTTTTATTTTTTTCTAACGATTATTTCAATATATTTTTCATAAGTAATGCCACGAGCGATTTCCAATTTATCTAGAGAATTTGGAAATCAAGAGTGGCATTTGTTAGGACTATTTAACGAATAAAATTAAGCTGTTTATTCACAAATCATTATTTAAATATAGTTATTTTAAAATATTTATATATTTAATGTAAACGGCGGTGTTTGAAAACAAATGAGAAACGATTGGTACGCTTCATTTGCTTCTTTTGTTCGTCACTGCAACTAGATCATATTATTTATTGCCAAAGGAACGCAATATTGTAAGAATGCACTCTAGTGGAGAAAAAATGAAACACATCAAACTGTATATTAGTTCATTTCTGATGTCCTATGATATACATATGACAATTATATTTTTCTGAGAAAAAGTACATTTAAGAAAGTGCAAACTAGGTTTCTTTTTTTGGTGGTATAATCAATTGCTATATATGTTTTTATATTAACTCCCGCATGCGGTATGTGTGGACATTCATGCACTATATATACAATCTGGTAGCCGTATTTCTTAGTGAGTCAGTCACTGCAAAATAATGCTATGGCCTATTCAGAATGTTAAAAAGGAGGTGCTTTCTTTATTATGATAAACTTTAGTTGGTAAATTCTAGGCGAAACATGACTGTGATTGGTTGTAAATAAAAATCATTGTAACGTGATTGGGCATTGACTCCCATTTGGGGCATGAGTTAAATAGTCTATGATATTTTAACGAATATTCTAAGAAAAAACAATACACTATAATAAACTAAAGTTTAAATATTTTGTTTCTTGTAACTATCAAACAATAACTAAACACAAAATAAATATTGTACATTTTAACTGAATATTTCGAAAGTAAATTATAAAAGCTATTCACGCTGCTGAACAAGACACAGCGTACCAAGAAAAAGTTACATGTTTTCTTTACTATCAGTAGGCTACTGAACAACAGATGACTTAGCATCGTCCCTCCGCCCCGCATATAGTCTACTTTTGGTAGGTAGAGGGGGAAAGAAAACCCTTCGTCCTCTATCAACTAGTTTGAAATGGGAAATTGTAGCGCATACTCTCCTGCTGATGATGGATGTTAACTTCCGAAAGGCCTCAAATGAACAATATTTTAACAAAGTTGAGGACGACGGCACCTGCCACCAGGTACATTTTAATTTTTATCTTATGATTATCGTTATTATTGTTGTTACTATTACTATTACTATTATTATTATGAAGCTAATATATCTAAGAAAATCACAAATCATTAAAAACAACAGGAATAATTAACAGTATAATGAAACCATCTTTAGTACAAAAGAACGCAAGATTATGACTTTATAAGGTTCTCGCAAGACCAGTATTAAGATATGGTAGTGAAGCATGGACAATACGAAGAAGAGATGAAAACCAAAGAACAGCAAATGAGATGCGATTTATGTGCCATACAGCAGGTTATACAAAGTGGGACCATAAAAGAAATGAGGAAATTATGGAAGAGATGGATTTAGAACTCATTCTTCGCCATATACAAAACTACCAGAACAACTGGAAAGCCCATCATCAACGAATTTCATCTCGTAGAATTCCAAAAGTGTCGTTACTGCCCACAAGACAAAAGATCGCTGGGAAGTCCAAAAATAGCGCTGAATGAAAAATTCCTCTTTGAGACCGTAACAGGCCACATGGCCTAATACTTGCATGGATGATAATGATGATAATGATTATTATTATTATTATTATTATTATTATTATTATTATTATTATTCCCTCCATGGTATCTTTACCTTGTGATGAAGTGGCTTGCGTGCTTAAATGATCCCGAGAGCTATGCAGGCGGTAGCATTGCTGCCGATAGGGTTAACCATGCCGGACTGGTCGAAGGTGATAAGCCAGACAAAAAAAAGTACCTAGGTCGAAAGAGAAACTATCTTTCACCGTAAAAATACAACCGTCAAGAAATGCGGACATGGGTTACACTAGGGTAACTCAGGATAGGAATGTATGGAGAGCTACTGTCCGCGCGGCCATGAACCTACGGGTTCGATGGTGCCAATGAGTAAGTATTATTATTATTATTATTATTATTATTATTATTATTATTATTATTATTATTATTATTATTATTATTATTATTCAGTCCACCGCTGTGGTTTCGAGTAGCGTGCTGCCTTGTCACGCAGACGACCCGGGGTCGAATTCCGGTCGTGACAGGCTCCAAGGTGAGGTTTTTTTCGGGGTTTTTCCTCACCTGTAAGGCAAATGTCAGGAAGCTTAGGGCCCAAAGGTCCCCGAAAATCATCCGGCCATCATCATCATCCTTATCATTATCATCATAATCATCCTCCAACGGTGTGGAAATCAACGGGAAGCTTCTACAGCTATAATTCCCTAGTAAAGCTGCAAAGCATAGCATGAAAATGCTATGATGGTAGTGAAAGACCTGCCCTCGGGCAGAATTACTATGGATGGATTATTATTCATTTGCTCTTTTAATGTAAGTTCTAACGGAGTCCGTCGCCGTGGCGTAGTCGGTAGAGCCCTATCTTCCACTCCGACGACCCGGGTTCGATTCCCGGCGGAGTAGGGGATTTTAAATCTCCACCTTGGATCTGGTTGTGTGTGTCCTGATTGCGTTTGTATGTGTGAATAAGATAGAAAGGTTAACAAAGGTAAAACAAAAAGGAAGAACAGTGTAAAAGGAAAAGAAAACGAGAAAGAAAGAAATTAAAAAAAAGGAAAGATAAAAGTGGAATTGTTATATCATGAATTCCTTGGAATATTTCAGTGTATCGTTAAAACGAAACACCCTACAAGTTGTATTTCCATGGGAAAGGTGTGTTTCGACAAACACCTGTTTAATTATTTAAAGTAGAAAACTTTGTACGAGGGCAAATAACGTTGCAGCCGCGATCTAGAGGGAGAAATTCATTTGTTTGGTCTGAATAAGCCAGTGACCTGGAGTGAGTTTTGCGGGTGTGGGTTGGTGGATAAAGGGCCAAACACAGTTAACTCCAATGATGCGATGTGATGCCGCCAGGGGGCTAGTAGTATATTTATCGGCCAAAGCTTTCATAAACAAGTTGTGCAGCGATAAACACCAGATAGCAGAAAATATGTAAATAACATGGTCCATTGGTCCGTGGGAATAAAACTTACTACCTGCTCCCCATCATTCATTCTGAGAGACCTTTTACAAATCTGATGTGTTAATTTTCTGATAATACAGTAGAACAGAGTTATACTGTAAATGTTGCTCTCTCATTCTGTGAAATATAGCTGCACAACTTTCCCTCTAACAATAACTAACTCACTGGCACTATCAAACACGTAGGTTCATGGCCGCGCGGACATAAGCTCTCCATATATCCCTATCCTGAGCCAATGTTTTCCAATCATCTGTATAATCTACTTCTCTCAAATCATAGTTAATGTTATTCTTGCACCTCATTCTTGGTCTACCAACTGGGCGTTTTCCCTCTGGTTTTCCTACAAGTAGCTTCCATGCACGTATTTCATTCCCCATTCGTGCCACACGTCCTGCCCATCGCAGTCTACGAGTCTTAACTGTTCTCATTATATCTGGCTTCCTATAAAGACTATGTAATCCACTGTTACGCAAGTCTTCTCCATTCACCTGTCTGTTCTTCTCTCTTTGGTCCAAAAATGTTCCTAAAAACTTTATTCTCAAATACTCGTAATCTCCTTTCCTCCCTTAAAATAACAGTCCATGGTTCGCATCCATATAATATAACTGGTAGAATAATAATATTTTTATATATTTTCAGTTTAAACTTTTTTTAAAGGTGTTAGGAAGTCAAGAGTCTCTGTAATGCATAATAACATGCATTTCCAGAATTGAACCTATGTTTAATTTCCTTGTGCATCTGATTTCTGTTTGTGATTATTGTTCCTAGGTTTTTGAATTCAGCCACTTCCTCAAAATTTCCCTCATTTGTCATTAAACTGTCCATTTCCATTATATAATGTATTTTTATGTGTGACCATATATTTAGTTTTATTGATATTTACTTCCAGTCCCAATTTCCTAGTATTACTCAGTAGTGTGTGCGTGTAGGCCTTTAGTATCTCTTCGCTATCAGCCATTAGTACTACATCACCAGCATAAACTAAACCTTATTAATACCATTGAGTTGTAGGCCTTTTTCATCCTCTTAAAATATGATGGCATTCTAATAATAACAATAATAATAATAATATATTTTATTTAGGATTTTCTCTACATTACAGAACTTATGCTTCAGTCCAAATGTATTTTGCTACGCCACAGATTTCTATCGTCAGTATGTTTGAGGTCTCTGCTGACCATGTTTTTCCTCGCTTTATCCTTTCACTGTTCCCCGGGTTTCCCCCTCCTTCTCCTGCCTTCAGTATTCCAATCCAGCATAATTCTTGGGATTCTATTATTCTCCATCCTCTTCAGATGTCCATACCATTTCAATCTTCGTTCTTCTATTAGTTCTGTAATATTATGTTTAACATTGACTATTTCTCCAATTTTTTGTTTCCGAATTTTCTCATTTCTTGATTTTCTTGATGCCCTTCGCCAAAACTCCATCTCTCTTGTCAATCATGTTTTTGCTTGCTGTATATTTAGAGTCCAGGTCTCTGACCCATACAACACATGCCTAATATAGTTTGTACTAATTATTTACATATCAATGTTTCGGATTTATTTGTAATATTTTTACTCCATATCACTGAATTTAAGATTCCAATTTTTTTTTCCTTCACTAATTATTTTCTCAATTTCACTATAACTTTTCCCATCATCATCCAGGGATTAACCTTGTTGGCTTGTTCCGGTTTCATGAAAGCTAGAATTGTTAAAATTGTTCAGACTATGTTCTGTGCGGTTTACAATTTAGCAATACTCGTTATCGGTATGATAAGTTAATATATTTAGCGTGAAAGAGCTTTTTACCTTTATCTTTAAATTATTTATTATTTTTTATGGGTTTTAAGCTTTTTTTTATTTCCCTTATTATTTAGTGAACATATTTAAGTAGTCACAAAGTTAAAAGAGCAATTTAACCTCTAATTAGTGCTTTCAAAACACAATACTTTCTAAGGTTTAACTATTTATTTAGGGTGTCTCAAATCTTAGTGGTCAGGGGGTTAATAATATAATAAAGGAAATATAATACTGTCAATAATTGTCCTGTAATGATATAGGGGTCTTCTACGGGACGTGCTCCAATTCATGTTAATAGGACTACTGTATTTACTATAATTCAGAATATAATTTGGTTAATAGGATAAAATTGAATGCCTCGAAAGTTAGAATCAAAGAACGGTAAAATAAATAAAATAGCAATTGATATTGCTAGGGCGAAATCTTCCTTCTGGCATTCTATCAATATGTTCTTTCCAGGTGTTACTGTAGGCCTATTTAATTATTTGGTCTGTAAGTTTGAAAATATTTAGTTCCTTTCTTATATCTGTATTTCTTCTCTTATCCAGCAGAGTATATCCCGCAATATTTATTAAAAATCTCATCTCAGCTGCTTCCAATCTTTGTTCTTGTCTTTTAGTGTTCGTCCAACATTCTGATCCATACAACAATACAGGAACAATTTAATAAATTTCATTTTTGTTTCTTTTCTTGTGTTTTAAGGGTTCTTTTAATAGTGCCACACATTAGATTAAATTGATTTATTTTGTCATTAATATCTTCAATTTTAACACATGATAAATTGAAACCTAGATATTTACGACTGTTTACTTTTCCCATCTGATTCTAAAATTGATCCTAAATATTTTAATTTTTCAACTTTCCTAATTTCCACATTTTCACATTATTTCTCTTCATTCTCCAGTTCTCTCATGAGATATTCGGTTTTCTTAATAATAATAATAATAATAATAATAATAATAATAATAATAATAATAATAATAATAATAATAAAAATAATAATAATAACAATAATAATAATACTTTATTTATTTAGCAGGTTTCACAATATCTTCCTGCGCCCACTTGACGTACTGCCATTCTCCTCCACATCTCTCTGTCATTCCAGTCTCCATCGACCAAACATGTTTCCCCTCATTCTACTCAAAACACCATCAATCCACGTTATTTTGGCCGTCCTCTTCTTCTTCTACCAAGTGGCACCCATTCTAGTATTCTTCTTGGGAATCTGTCTTCTATCATTCTTTTTACATGGCCAACGATAATGCATAATAAAATTTCATTGAGGTAATAGTCACAATTAAAACTAATTAAATTAGTATCTGACAGGTGCAGACGTTCTTAATTTAGAAACTTTTTAAATATATTTACTTTTTATGTATTACAGGCATTTGAAGAGAGAAAATTGAGATTGTATGGCATCTCAAGAAAATGATATATGATAGAATCATTAAGAAGTGGAAAACAGATAGGAAAAGAAGAAAGAGAAGACCTAACAAAGGTTGGATGGACGGTGTGAGAAGAAGTACGAGTGAACTGGGACTTAACAGATGAGTAGGAACTTTACCGCTACAACTAGAGAAGGCAAATTTCTTCAGGGCGACTGAAAACCACTGTATTGTGGATAAATTCCGAAAAAAAATAATAAAAAGTAACCGAGATGAGGATGACCGGAACTCATCGGGTTCTAATTTCACAATTTTATTTAAAAAATGCTCCATGCTACTTCAGGCTAAAAGGTACTTGGTCTACCAGCCAATTTTCGGCCTTACATCCACATGTGTTAATCCCAGATGTGAGTGACATGTGGTCAGCATGTTGGGTCCACCAACTTATAGCTGGTTTCCTCAGCCTGGAGGTACCCAAACTCCTAACGATACTAGGTGGGCACCTGTCTCATACGAGTATTAGCCGAGAGTCATAAGAAAATGTCTTCCCTCATGGGGTCTGGAACCAGTGCAAGTCCTGTAACTCTGCATCGAGGCAACATGCCTTAAACCACCGGGCTACGATAAGGGTCCATTATTTTTATACAGTAGACTACTAGCTAATACTGGGCGTGCACTGCTACGCCTAAATAAATGGAATATAAAAGGTAAATTAAATTGCATTTCACAAAAATAACAATTAATTATGAGTATTCTAAATAGAAAAGCGAGATTTAAATATCATTTCATAGAATATTATACAGCTGGAATACAATTATTTGGAACAGAAGTTAAATCAATAAGACAAAATAAAGTTAATATCATGGAAAGTTTTTGTGGTATGCATGGTAGCTGATAGTCAATTTTTAATTTTGGATTTCAGGCACTCCTGCACATCTAATTGTCAGATTTATCACATTTTTAAAATAATACTTACCTAGGTTTATTTTAGTAGGATATCCTGTGCTTCGTTATGAAAAACATGTGACCGCTAAAACATTTTTTTAAATTTTGCTTCAGGTCAACTCTTACACCTAATTGTTTTAGAACATAATAAATAGCACTGCACAAAGAAATTAAACATAGGCTCAATTCTGGAAATGCGTGTTATTATGCACTACAGGGACTCTTGACGTCCCAACTCCTTTCAAAAAACGTTAAACTGAAAATATACAAAACTATTATCCTACCCGGGGCACGTCGTAGGCACTGAGCTACAAGCCGGAAGGTCGAGGGTTCAAGTCCCGGTGGGGTCAGGATTTTTAAACTGACCCAAACCTTCTGGCGGCACTATGACCCTGGGGTCGACTCAGCCTCTAACGGAAATGAGTACCAGACGCTTGTTCTGGGGGTAAAGGCGGCCGTCACGCAGGGCTGACAACCCGGCTGACATCAATTGCCGATTGTCCAGAAATAGTGGGAGCCTTAACCTCCTACTGCCCCAAGGGCCTCCTGAGGCCTGTAGTGGGATTACTTTACTTATTATCCTACCAGTTATATTACTTGGATGCGAAACATGGACTCTTCTTTAAGGGAGGAAATGAGATTATGAGTATTTGAGAATAAAGTTCTTACAAAAATGTTTGGACCAAAGACAAATAAACAGGCAGGTGAATGGAAAAGACTACATAACAATGAACTGCATGGTATTTATAGGAAGCCAGATATAATAAGAACAATTAACTTACATGGAATGCGATGGGCAGGACATGTGGCACGAATGGGGAATGAAAGACGTTCATGGAAGCTTCTTGTAGGAAAACCAGAGGGAAAACGCCCACTTGGTAGACCAATAATGAGGTGAGAGAATAACATTAACTATGATGTGAGGGAAGTAAATTATACAGAAAATGATTGGAAAACATTAGCTCAGGATAGGAATGAATGGAGAGCTTATGTCCGCGCGGCCGTGAACCTATGGCTTCGATAGTGCCAGTGAGTTAGTTATAAGAATTGTCACGAATGGGAATGAAATATGTGTTTTGAAGCTTCTTGTAGGTAAACCAGGGGGAAAACGGCTAGTTGGTAGACCAAGAATGAAGTGGGAAAATAACATGAACTATGATTTGAGAGAAGTAGATTATACAGGGACTGATTGGAAAACATGAGCTGAGGATAGGGGTGTACATAGAGCTTATGTCCGCGCGGCCATGAACCTATGGGTTCCATATGTTCAGTGAGTTAGTTAATTAGTTATTAGATAGCGACTGAACAGTCTATGTCCCTGAAAACATGTATGTACAAATTTTCAAAGCAATCGACAACCTACTTTTCGAATTTTGTGAGCACAAACATAAGTAGGCAGATTTTTTTACATAGGCCTATAAATATAATATCCTCATACGATAGGCCTGTAAGGCGTGGAATGCGTGGGCATGTAAAAGTAGCTACATAGAGAGATTTAGAATTAAGGTAGAGGGAGATAGTGAGAGAGAAAGAAAGAGATAAGCGAATTGTTACTGAAATTCTATGAAACCATCCTTCATCTGTGTACATTCTGAAATTCTATAATGCATAACTAAATAGCCTTGCCATGAAAACCAATTGTAGCAAATTGCTGAGATTAGAGAAGGTCATTATTCGATAATAACCGACATCAAATGATAATGATGGTTGATGTAATGAAGTTATGATTCGATCACAATTAACTGGACATGTTATTAAATTGAAAATGATACAGTGATATGATGATTCGTGATATTAAAGATAGCAGAGTTAACAGTGTTTCGAATTTAACCTATGTCAGACAGCCTTTTGTTCTATTATGTAACTATGCTATGGTCTAATAGCATGAGAATGGATGGGAAAGTCTATATCAATTCATTTGTGCCTCCACAAGTGTTTATAATAATATGTATTTACATCAGCAATCATGTATCACAGGGGTCACCAATTAGCGCACCGCGGTCCTGGTCCGGATCTGGACCCTGGGGCTTTGAACCGGTTAAATGCCGAATTAATACAAATTTTAAACCCGGTTAAACATCGAATACAACCAGTTGTACTAAATTTCATGTCATGATAGTATTAAGAATTTCAAGAAGAGAAAAAATTCGGAACTCAGTTATAAGGGAGAAAATGAAGATTGAAGACACTATTTTAGGTTATATTAAAACTCAGCAATTAAGATGGTACGGACATGTCCAGCGAATGGAAGAGGATCTACTACCAAAATGTGTATTGGAATGGAAACCTGAGGGAAGACGAGGCAGAGGAAGACCTAAAATCTCCTGGAGTCAGGGAATATGTTTATACATGAAGGAGAAACATCTACAACCAGGAGATTGGATGGACCGACAAATTTGGATATTAGGAATCGGACGATGTCAAAGACATTAATCAACCGATGATCTATCAATCTATGATAGTATTATTGTTGGCTCGGTTGCAGTGCTGCTTATGGTCGGAGATTTGACTGAAGATGAATGGGATTCCATTTGAAACCTAATATCGCGAAAACACGAAATTTGTGAAGTGAGATATTTAAATATTACTCCGACCATATGTTAAGTTTATCATAAACTTATTAATAATTATTAGAATTAATAACTGTGTGCTACTGTGCTGTATCCACCTTGGGTCTGGGTGTGTGTCCTGTCTTGTGTTTGTATGTGTGAATAAGATAAAAAGGTTAACAAAGGTAAAATAAAAAGGAACAACAGTGTAAACGAAAGAAAAACGAGAAAGGAAAAAAAAAACCATAAAATAATTTAAATCATTTCCTTATAATATTAATTACTTAATAAAAGCTTCGTATGTTTAATCAACTGTGGTTCCGGACCACGACTTAATTTACTACATTGGACATGGACCTACATGAAATCTAATTGGTGACTCCTGATGTATAGGGACTCTTGTCATCCCAACTTATCTCTAAAATGTTACATCAAACATATATAAAACAGCTATTCTTCCAGTTATAATATACGGATGCGAAATACGATCCCTCAATTTAAGGGAGGCGAAAAATGATGGTTTATGAGTAGGCTTACCTGAGAATGATTTCTTACAAGGAAACTGTCAACCATTACATGTCGAAACCTATCTTGAAAAATGTCATAGAGAAGCGTTGTGATGTATCAAGTCCGTGTTCAAAAAATGATCTGCCATTTTTAATTGCAAGGCACATATATCGAAACGAGATTCCAGCAATGATTTCCCACTGTACGGAGCAGGGTTTTTTATTATTATTTCTATTATTATAGTTATCATTAATTATTATTATTAACTAACACACTGGCACTATCAAACCCGTAGGTTCATGGCCGCGCGGACATTAGCTCTCCATACATCCCTATCCTGAGCCAATGTTTTTCAATCATCCCCTGTATAATCTACTTCCCTCAAATCATAATTAATGCTATTCTCCCAACTCATTCTTCGTCTACCAACTTGGCGTTTTCCCCTCTGGTTTTCCTACATGAAGCTTCCATGCATGCCTTTCATTCCCCATTCGTGTCACATGTCCTGCCCATCGCAGTCTACGAGACTTAACATTTCTCATTATATCTGGCTTCCTATAAAGACCATGTAATTCATTGTTATGCTGTCTTCTCCATTCATCTCTCTTTGGTCCAAACATTTTCCTAAGATCTTTCTTCTCAAATACTCGTAATCTCCTTTCCTCCCTTGAAGTAAGAGTCCAGGTTTCGCATCCAATTGTTATTATCATTATTATTATTATTATTATTATTATTAATATTATTATTATACCATTGTTATAATAATAATATTTATTATTATTATTATTATTATTATTATTATTATTATTATTATTATTATTATTATTATTATTATTATTGCAATGCAAGATTAATTTTATATTATGTGAAGTATATATTGCAATAATGTTTATTAGTATGTAAATTATATACACATACATATATACAGATGTATTATGACAGCCAATTATTATTACTACATTATTATTGTTTTTAGTATTAATTTATATTGTTATTATTATTATTATTATTATTGGCTCAAGAATTTGAAGATATAGAATACCTCACTAGAAAATTAATACAAGAATATAGTTTATGGGGTTTAAAGATCAATATGGATAAATCTAGATATATGGCAATAGGGGATCTTCCTCAAGATTTAATACTAGAAGAAAATTTAGGGACAATTAAATACACTGATGAATATAAGCATTTGGGAATTAAAATTACTAAAGATGGAAAACAAGAAACAGAGATAAGAAACAGGATCAATATAGGAAAGTATGCTATATCTGCCCTAAATGGAATAGTATGGGACAAACATATCTTCAAAGAAACAAAAAAAAAACTATTTTTAATACAATAATCAGAAGCATTATTACCTATGGAGTTGATGTGTGGGCTTTAAATGCACAAATGAAAAAAAAAATTACTCGCCACTGAAATGAATTAGGCTACTGGAGACGTGCTGCAAGAACATCCAGGAAGGAAAAAATCAGAAATTCATATATAAAAGAAAAAATGCAGGTACAATATTCAATATTAGATTTCATAAAGAAGAAACAATTAAATTGGTACGGACACATTAGAAGGATGGAAGAAGGAAGACTACCTAAGATAATCATGGATTGGGAACCACAGGGAAGGAAAAAGAAGGGTAGACCAAATATTACGTGGATTCAGGGAATCAATGAAACTAAGAGGGAATGGGAAATAGAAGAAGATATATGGATGAACAGACAAGAATGGAAAAATGTGTTGAAACAAATATGTAGTTAACTGTGAACATGGGTACCGAAAAATTTATATTCATTGTAAAGCCGGAATAATAATAATAATAATAATAATATATTATATATATTATTAATATTATATGACTATTAACGGCAGTCGGAGAGGAACACTTTTGGATACATAATTTGGTACTTTATAAGCCCTTATCTGTCTCAAATATTATTAATATTATATTTAGTGTTACCATTTTCATTAAGTTACCCTTTGCATTAAAGGGCTTCTTCTATTGCTAAATTCACAGAGATCGAACATACTATTTATTACTTATTTCATATAAATCAAGTTTACATAAATATGTTATTATTGACTATAGATATAATGTGTAAATGCATTATAAATTTTAACTCTTTAAGTCACACCGAATTTATACCCAAATTTTAAAGTTTATTTTTCGTTTTAAAGAGCCAATATTTCAGTAATTACTAACAAAGTACTATAGGGAACTATTATTTTTGTTATGTAGTGATTTGATGACATATATTCTTCACTAAATCCTTTACATCGCCCGTTAGTACAGTATAATCATATAGGCCTAGTAATATTATTTTAAAACCTTATTACTGCCGTACTTTGCCAAATTGAATTAAAGCTGGAACTGTTCTTCTCTATTACAAAGTTTCTTGAAAATTACTAATAATCTTACATTATTTAAATCTAAAATGTGTTAAAATTATATGGTTAATAAGATATTATTTGAGCGCAATTTGTTGTTCATATAGTCACTAGGTGAATGTCTTTTGTTTGATACAAAGGCAAGGCCATCTTAAGACGAAGGATAATTATTTTCATCTTTAATTACTTTTAGGATTGATAAAACTAACCGTTATGTTTATCTAAACACATATTAGATACTTTTGTATCCAATCTATGGTCCCAGTCTTTGTTTGATACACTTTATGGTGCATACTGATAATTCTTATCAAGAAAAAAAAAAAGGCGGTAGAATGTTTACTTACCGAAGAAGGAAGTATTTTCAATCTTTGTTGCTGATTTGTGCATCTTGTGTTTATTTTATCACTACACACGTGTTACTGAATATATATTTAACTTTTCCCCGCACTAAATAAAGCACTATCATACTCATAAAGTTTGTAAATAAAACAAAACGCGCTCCTTTTACAAAGGACAAACGTGCAAGCTGTTCACCGCCAGCAAACTGACTACTCTTGCCATCTAGGGAGTAAAATCCGTAACACTTGCTCTATCAATTGATTACGCCTATGTGCTATTAGGAAAAAAACACTGTAATTTATAAAAAAAAACATTAATATCTACGTCTTATCACAACATTATTTTTCGCTGTTATTTATAGAAGCTTTAACATATACGGTCATATCGCACCTATCTTATTTTTAAATTATAATATGAAATTGAGAATATGAATGGTGGTAATGAAATTCCAACGAATAATTTCTCACAATGACTGAGGAAACCAGAAAAATTACAGTTTAACTCCGGAGATTGATTAAATAAATAATATGTTCTAAGTCTATAATAAAATAAACAATTAATCTGGAATAAAGATACACCCACCAAGAGTAAAATGGTAATATATAAAAATTATTTCAAACCAGTTCTAACATATGAGACTTGGACATATACAAAGAAGGACTTGAGCAGATTCCAAACTACAGAAATGAAATTCTTACTTGGAATGGTACATAAAACAAGGAGAGATAGAATAAGGAATGACAAAATCAGGGAGACGTTAAGCGTAGAAAAATTAACCACAGACATAACAAAATGGACTAAAATGGTTTGGATGTCTAAAAAGAATGGAAACGAAAATACTACCACAAATACTGTTAAATCTCAAGATACAAGGAAAACGACCACGAGGTATACCATGAGAAAGATGTATTAACCAAGTGAAGAAAAGTCTACAAGAGAGAGGATACGACTGGGAAGAACTAAAAAGAAGGAAAGCATGGGAACATAGAGATGGTTGGAGGCGTATTTGAAATGGACCTTCCGAAGAGGACATTTAATGTATGATGATTTAACTAAATTCTACTCGCTCGTTTTCTTCTGTTTTATTAAACATATTAAATGGATTAATCCAATTGATGTATCCAATAGGATGAATAATCAATTAAAGGATTAAGAACCCGTAACTCCGGTTTTATAAAAATGACTCCCAGGGTTCTTTACTACAAATGGCTTGTATTTAACCGTCTTATAAAATAATTTCGCCCAAATTCTATATTCTATAATAATCCTTACGAAAAGCATTATATAAATAATTATATGTTTTGTCGTGTTTATACCTAACCTAATACCTAATACAGGCTTTCCACTTTACAGCAGTTTGCCCTTGATTCCTGCTTTACAGAGATTCCTATCTTCCCATTGTCCCTCTTCCATACTCCTCTTCATCATGGCATCATATATTCCCTCATACCATGTTCTTCTACTTCTCTTCCTCTTCCTTCTGCCTGATACCATCCAATCTAACACCTGTTTAGGCCACTGGTCTTCCGTCATCCGTTGTACATGTCTGTGCCACTGTAAAGCTCTCTTTGTTATCCTATCGATAACAGTTTCTTGTGCATCCATTTCTTGTCTGATATATGTATTTCTAATATGTTGTAGCTCGGATATTCTCATACTTCTCCGTAATCCATCCATTTCTGTCGCCAAGATTCTTTTCTTCGTCCTTTCATTTATTGTCCAGCTTTCTGATCCATATGTAAGTATACTTTTTATTATTGCCTGTATAATCTCTTTTCTTGTTTTTCTGGTCAAATTTCAATTCCATAAAAGACCATATAGGGATGTAATCGCCTTCCTTGCACAATTTACTCTGTTAATAATATATTTTCACAAGTCGTGTTTCTAAAATCACAAATACTTGTAAGGTAATGAATTCTGTGGGAAAAATAATCAGAGATATGAAATTATCATTACTAAATATAGAATAAGTCAATGATTTCGATTACCTCGATTAAAATAGCTTCAACATAAACTCTAGGGATGTTGACATAAAACTTTCAAAATTTCAACAACATTTAGGTACATTATAATCAATATTACTAATGAAAATTTATACACGGACAGTATTCTAAAATAATGGAAAATTTTAATAAACCTATAAATGAGAGTAAGCAAACACACACACACACACACACACATATATATATATATATATATATATATATATATATATGTATATACATGCCTACATACACACCCACAAACACAATATAAATAATTGTTTATTTTACCTGACGTAGTTAAGATCGTAATAAAATGTTAAAAGTATAGAATGAGTACTTCATTTAGCCTACTGTATCAGTCTTCTTAACTAAAATAAAGTTCTGATTGAAAAACTTTGTCAAGTAGTTAAAAACATGAAGGTCTTTCAAAACCATGTTTCATCTTCAGCATTTCAACTTAAGATCGTAAGGTATCTTCTTCCACTTCATCAGAGTTAAATTTTATATAGGTAGATAATATTAACAATTATTAATTATTTACAACCTGATTAATAATGTAAAATAGGCATCGGTTACACAATAAACAAATGACAATGAAAAAACAAAAATAATAATATTAATAAAAATTTAAAAAAATAATAATAATAATAATAACCTATAACGACAAAGCCACATTAGGACCAGCAACATCAACCATCATACTAGATGTTGTAGCGAAGATGGAACGGATGTTCTAAAAGACCTACAGGCAAAAAGATTACATATTTTATAATTTGAGGACGACAGATTTTACCTAAGAAGGTATATTTTAACTTATTTTATTTTATAACCTATAACTAACTAACAAACTAACTCACTGGCACTATCGAAAAAATAGTTTATGCCGAGCGGACATAAGATCTCCATCATCCCTATCCTGAGCCAATGTTTTCCAATATCCCCGGTTAATCTACTTCCATCCAATCATGGTTAATGTTGGTTCTCTCCCACCCTCATTCTTGGCCTATACCAAACTGGGCATTTTCCCTCTGGTTTTCCTACAAGAAACTTCCATGCACGTCTTTCATTCCCCGTTCGTGCCACATAAGCTTATCATCGCAGTCTACAAGACTTGACTGTTATTATTATATCTGGCTTCCTATAAACACCATGCAATTCACTGTTATGCAATCTTCTCGATTCACCTGTTTGTTCATCTCTCTTTGGTCCAAAATTTTTCCTAAGAACTTTATTCTCAAATAATCGATAATCTCCTGTCCCTCCCTAACCCTTAAAATTGGCAAAGACACAAAGTTCTTCTGTTAGTTATTTAAATGTGGCGGACCGCAGTGAAAACGGTATCTTGTTCAACTGTTAGGCCCTATTATTAGGTATATTGTATAATTAGACACACATTTAAGTGGTTTATTTTTGTCCGCTTTCTTCTGATTTATTTAAAATATTACATTAATTTAACCAACTAATGGATCCAACAAAGAGTACATTACGAATATTATACAAGGGTTTAAAAGTAAGAGTCCCCATGTTTCGCATCCATAAATAATAATCTATAATGTAATTAACTAATTGGCTTGGTAAAAGTGCAAAATATAAAATATTAATAAAATATATCTAGATATAGTTAAATAGTGTATTGGCTAAGGAAATATTAAATAAATTAAATGTTAGTGAGCTTTTTAACTGTTTTTGAGTCGGGCAGTCCTTGATAAAACAGGGGAAGGAATTTCAGGTCCGGGTGCTGAACAAGGGCTAGAGCAGCAAGAGAGTGGGCGACTGTGAGAGGCTAAGCTACAATAATTTTCTCTCATACATGAATGAACATTGTGACCGATTGGTCAAAACAAAATTAAGGCTTCTACTAGATAGGAGCGTGAAGATCTGTAACTTTTTTCAAATAATTTCCACAGACAAAACCCGCAAACAGATTCATTCCTTTGGATCCTCTAAAAGTGCAATAATTTGTTTCATTTGTACATTACTCAGGTTTTCCTTAGAACAAGTTCTGTTGCACTCAATAAGTTTTTGGAACAGATGAAGACATTACTACAATCTAAAGGGTGGTGGTAACTCATCTGCACTAACTTTGTTTATACTGTGCTTGCGATGCGACACGTGCAGCTGAGGTAGTGGCATCTACACGATAATTTTCTTAGATAAGTGAGACATCAGACCTTCAAAATAAGAAAATATAAACTCACCACTCCACTTTTTTACACTGCTGACCACAACCAAACTCTTATCAATCTAAACACAAATAAGTAGTATGTAGCGGGATTCCAGTGAAAATATAATAACCCAGCTATTATCAATATTAAAAACATTTCCCATTTCAAATAAAAATAAAACTGTGAGATATAATTACATTTATTTGAAATTTTCGATTACATTTTATGACATATACACATTGAATAAATGTAGGAGCTTATATAATTTACACTATATACGAGGGCGGATCGGAAGGTAACGCACAATATTTTTTTTCTGCCTTGGTATTGCAGCTAGAATGTTGAAATTTCACAGAGATATAGTTTGAAGTTTTCACTACAGATGGTATTTTTTCTCAGGTGCACCTCTTGCGAGAGAAGCTTGAACTATGCAACAAAGATGGCGCGCATGCTACAGTCGTCCACCTGTGAGGATCGGAAAGTAACGCACAATACTATTTTTTTTAAAGTTTAATGGTAAAAAAAAGGAAAAAAATCACAAATGAACTTACATCTTTTACCTACTTTTCGACATAGTCACCAACTTCTCACACACAAATTTTCCCATCGTGTTGCGGGATTGCTGCTGCTGTTGTCGGCCGGCCGGAGCGTGGCGAATCACTAAGGTTCACGCGTCCCTCTTGGAAGAATGTGCACCACCTGGAGACATTGATACGGTCCATACAATCATCCCCATACACGCCACGCATGTCCCTGTGAATTTCACTGGGTTTATGACCTTTGGCCCACAAAATCGAACACACACTTCTCTGTTCCTCACAGGTGGACGACTGTAGCATGCGCGCCATCTTTGTTGCATAGTTCAAGCTTCTCTCGGCAAAGAGGTGCACCTGAGAAAAAATACCATCTGTAGTATGAAAACTTCAAACTATATCTCTGTGAAATTTCAACATTCTAGCTGCAATACCAAGGCAGAAAAAAATTATTGTGCGTTACTTTCCGATCCGCCCTCGTATATGATGTACACAGTAATATAATGTACGGTTAAAAACTATAAAATAGTTACCTTGTAGGTCCGTCTCCTCAACTTAAGTTCTTTTAAAACTCTGTAGGCCTTTCGGGACTAGTCCCATCATCAGCAGAATGCATTAGGTCCGTTCTTGTTGAAGCACTGACTTGGTTGTGAGAATTTTGTACAGAGAATTAAATAACATGCGCAACAAATGAACTAATACCTCAACGGAAACTCACCATGTCGATATATATGATGTATTGTCCACCGCTGTGGTCTCGAGGTAGTGTGCTGCCTTGTCACGCAGCGGGCCCGGGTTCGATCCCCGGTCGGGACAGTTTTTCTGGGTGAGGTTTTTATCGGGGTTTTTCCTCACCTGTAAGACAAATGTCAGGAAACATTTAAGGCCCAAAAGGTCCCCGAAATCATATGGCCATCATCACCATCATCATCATCATTCTTCACAGGTATGGAAAGCAACGGGAAGCTACCACACCTACAATTCCCTAGTAAAGCTGCAAAGCATAGCATGGAAATGCTATGATTGCAGTGAAAGACCTGCCCTCGGGCAGAATTACTATATATATATATTATATATATATATATATATAGGGCCACGCCGTAGCGTAGTGGTTAAGGCACTGAGCTACAAGACAGAGGGTCGAGGGTTCAAGTCCCGTTGGGTCAGGATTTTTAAACTGACCCAAACTCTCTGGCGGCACTATGGCCTTGGGGGGTCGACTCAGCCTCTAACGGAAATGAGTACCAGACGCTTGTTCTGGGGGTAAAGGCGGCCTTCACGCAGGGCTGACAACCTGGCTGACATAAAAGTGCCGATTGTCTAGAAAAAGTGGGAGCCTTTACCTCCTACTACCCCAAGGGCCTCCGGGCCTGTTGTGGGATCACTTTACTTATATATATATATGATGTATTCGATTTGTATATCTCAGAAAATCTAATAGAAAACCTCAAATAAATGTAATTGTATCTCACAACTTTATTATATATATATATATATATATATATATATATATATATATATGATGACAGTAGATGTAGTCACGTGGTTAGAGAAATAAAATTTCCTACATTAATCTAAGGTTTCTTAACCGGATTTTCTTATTTCTCATAAAAAGTAGCTATTCAATTCCGGAACTAAGGGAAAGTCATTGCAAATCATAATATATCCAAAACCATTATGATATACCAGTGAATCACCTTTGTACCACAGTAGATAGTAGTAGTAGTAGTAGTAGTAGTAGTAGTAGTAGGCCTAGTACGTCCATTCGTGGGAACATGGCTGCTCTCTATCGGGAGTTTATTGACCAATCTTATTTAGTTACGCATATTTCCCTATATATATCGCGAGTAACATTCGGTCACCACATCGCCTCAATGAGACGGACATCTAACAGCAACCAATGAATAACTTGGTTGTCGGAACACCGATTAAATTTTTCTCAGAGGCACTAATTTAGGCTTGAAGTTATTTTATTAGTTCGAAAATCTTCAAACTCGGGACTTACGACTTCCCGCAGGAATTGTCCCTTGGATTTTTACATTCTAAAAATCATTTAACCCCGGCCGGTTTTGAAAATTACACCATAGAGGCGATATATATATATATATATATATATATATATATATATATATATATACATATTTATGTAACAATTAAATTTGTTTGGGCACGTGAAGAAGACGTACAACGAATACAAGAAGAAAGGTCATCCAGGAAAACATTGGAATGGTGTCCACCTGGAAGAAGAAGGAAAGGAAGACCTCGAAACTCGTGGATGCAAGAAATAAGAACTGGAATGAGAACAAGAGGACTGGACGGCATGGAGAGGATGGATAGAGGAGAATGGAGAAGAAAATTGAAATTTTAAGCACAGAAAGATGTGTAAACATTAAGAATCTGTATATATATATATATATATATATATATATTAATTTCACCTGAAACGAAAATTCGAAAATCACTTTAGCGGTCGCAATTTTCGATACTTTGCAGGGGAACTCAGCGTATAAACCGAGGAATGAAGATCACTATGAGTGTATAAAAAAGTAGTGATATTTATGTTTTAAATGAAAAAAGTAATTATTATTATAAATTTATATTATTATTATTATTTTTATTATTATTATTATTATTATAAATTTAATTAATGTATATATATCCATCCATCCTTAGTATTTCTGCCCGAGAGCAGGTCTTTCACTGCAATCATAGCATTTTCATGCTATGCTTTGCAGCTTTACTAGAGAATTATAGGTGTAGTAGCTTCCCGTTGCTTTCCACACCGGTGAAGGATGATGATGATAACGATTAGGATGATGATGATGATGATGATGACCGGATGATTTTCGGGGACCGTTGGGCCCTAAGGTTCCTGATATTTGTCTTACAGGTGAGGAAAAACCCCGAAAAAACCTCACGCAGGAGCCTGTCCCGACCGGGAACCGAACACGGGCCCGCTGCGTGACAAGGCAGCACGCTACCTCGAGACCACAGCGGTGGGCAAACATATATATATATATAACTTATACATATATAATTTTGTATGCCCCAGTTTGTCCTTTTAGACTTTTCTGGTGTTCTCTCCTGGCAATGGCGTAATTGTAACCCACTTCTGAGTTTGGGGAATTAAAGAAATGTAGAATGAATAGGATAGCAATAGGTATTGCGATTGCGATAACTCCTCCCAATTTATTAGGGCGCCTGGAGGGCGGGGTTACGTTGCCCCGATGATATGATGGGTGATGATGATAGCGGTGCGCCAGGAGAGCCCCTAATCCTAAGCTTCGTATAAGATGAATGTGAATGATGATTATTGCGATGGCCATACGATTTCGGGGACCGTTTGGGCCTTAAAGTTTTCCTGACATTTGTCTTACAGGTGAGGAAAAACCCCGATAAAAACCTCACCCTGTAAAAACTGTCCCGGCCGAGGATCGAACCCGGGCCCGCTGCGTGACAAGGCAGCACACTACCTCGAGACCACAGCGGTGGACTATAGGCCTATACATAAATTTAATTATTATTATATTAATTTAAATTATGTTTTCCAAAAAAATGCGAAATTCGAAATTTAAAATTTTCTCTAGCAACCATCATGTTTACTTCGTTGTAATGTCTAACATACAATTTAATTAGCCCATAAATTGACAATGTATCCTATAATATACATTATTTCAATTCATTTATTGAACTGATCACTTATTTTGTGAGTCTTGTGTCGTCAAAAAGTATGTGTGTTCCAAAGTTTACAATCCCTCTTTTGATAAGTCCTACAAATTTTTTCATGCTCCTCTTTCATTTCCTACTCATGTCACATGCCCTGAACATCGCATTCCGTGCGACTTAAATCTTATTTTGACACACGGTCATCTATAAAGATAATGTGTCTCCCTGTTTTTATTTTTTTTTCACCTCTCTGTTCGACTCCATTGTGTTACAAAATTTTTCATAAAATTCTTATTCAATCACTACAATTATCTTCTTCATCTTCACTTCCTGGTTTAGGCAATATTTTCTTGTTGCGTCTTCACTAATGGATCTAAGCCCATCTCTTTCGAGGATGTCCGACATCTCTTCTTCCTCTCGGAAAATAATGTAAGATTTTATTTGGTAATCTACTTTCTTCCATTGTTTCTACATGTTCTTTCCACTGATTCTTGTTGTTAAATATATTTTCTTTTATGGAGTAGATCTGCAGTTCTTCACGGATATCCTCATTTCTTATCTGGTTCATTCTAGTGCATCCTATACTCTTCTTAAACATTTTTATCTCGGCTGCTTGAATTTCACTTTATCGCTACAATTATTTAAATCCAAATTAACTGATATCTTAAGTTCCACACAATGAAAACATTAACACTACATAACTATATTCAGCAATTTGTAAATAATCATCTAGGTAGTTTTACTTTCTTTATTTTGTTTTATTTTATTTTAATTTTATTATATTTAATATTTTTGTTAGTAGGCCCTATTAGCTAATATTAGATCTCATCAGGATTAGTTTTTGTTTAGTCTATATTTTAATAATATCTTAAAATTGTAATAAATATGTAATATTTATATAATTTTACTATTCGCTGGTTGATGAGGATAGAAGGCCTTATGGTCTTAACTTTGCCAGCTAAAATAAAGCATTATTATTATTATTATTATTATTATTATTATTATTATTATTATTATTATTATTAAACAGAATTTTAATACAGGCCACATGGCCTAAAACGAATTTGTTCATGATGATGATGAGAATTTTAATGTTTACACATCTTTCTGTGCCTAAAGTTTTATTTTTCTTCTCCACTCATCTCTCTTCATCCAATCTATGTCATCCAGTCCTCTTGCTCTCATTCCAGTTCTTATTTCCTGCATCCACGAGTTTCGAGGTCTTCCTCTCCTCCTTCTTCCAGATGGACACCATTCCAATGTTTTCCTGGGTAATCATTCTTCTTGCATTCGCCGTACGTGCCCATACCAATTTAATTGCTTATACCGTATATAATATACTATTGAATAATCAATATTCATTTTTTCTCTTATGACAGTATTTCTTATTTTGTCTAATTTTGAACATCTTGCTGATCTCCTGAAGAAATCCATTTCCATCAACATAAGTTTTTGTTCTACGTCTTTGTTGAATTTCCAATTATTATTATTATTATTATTATTATTATTATTATTATTATTATTATTATTATTATTATTATTATTATTATTATTATTATTATTATTATTATTATTCATAACTACCCGTAATGTATTCTGTTTTCTTTTTTTTTTAATAAAGGGCTATGTTTCGCATCATATAATATAATAGGAATAATAACAATTTTATATATTTATACTTTTTTAGAGGAGTTGGGATGGCAATAGTTTCCGTAAGGGATACATTTTGAGTTTTGCCTTTAATTTCTTTCTGTACATATTCCTTGTTTGTGAGCATGCCTACAAATAAATTTCAAATCGTTACTGTTACGTACTTTTTAATATGTAAGAGACAATCACACAGTTGATTGAGACTTCATTTTGTGTCAACTCTGCAACTTGTGTGCGCACGCGCGGGAAATATGGCATTGTTTATCTAGTTTATCGCGTCGGTTCTTGCGGTATAGTCGTGTTATTGCGGTTCGAAAGCAAAACTCTCGCCGAAAATAAAATCGTTTTACTTTCATAAATATTTATATTTAAAACTTTAAACGTAAGTGAGTGATTAGTGAATAAAGTAATGTGAGATTTGGTTGTGAACGAATAGTCCATCAATTCCGAGGTAAGAAAAAATATTACAGCTTTACAGCCTAACCTTATTTTTTATTGCAGTTCTATTGTTTTCTGAATAATGTCACCTCCACTTTGTAATTTAACAGAGAGCATGTTCTATTAATTATAGTTTAGCCTTAAACTGATAAAAGTTAAACAAAAAACTCACCCTAACCCTAATTATATTTTTCTTATGTATGTTATTATTAGGGATGATGAATTTTTAACATTCTAAAATCAGAAATTTTGCATTTTTATTTGTACAGTACATTAACATTATGTAGTGTTTACATATTTACAACTGAATAGTTGCCCCGAAAAGATATCTAACCCACCAAAATTTGAAAGTTGTGTTTTCTATCTTGGGAATATCACGGCATGGTACATGTAAAACTATCCCTGCTCTCTTCCAGACCTGTTCTATTTATTTTTAAACATTGGAATTCAAGCGAATAGTGATCTATATGTAACAAAATGGCGGAAGAAGTTAGTCAAGTCATGAGTAGCAGTTTATGGGTTAGATCTGTTTTTTGAGCAACTATTCAATTATGAATTTTATAGCATATTAAAGTTAGATTGTAGTATTAAAGAGTTTGTTGTTATAAAATATTAATTTATTTGAAAAACTACATATATTTAACATTTAACTGTTACATGGGAGTGAAGATGTGATTTACCCGCGAAAATAGAAAAGTTCCATAAATAAATACTGATAATTTTTTTAAATAATGTAACTTGTATTACTAGTTTGTGTTTGAACTAAATATTTGAACAGTTATTGTACTGACACCTTACCAGATTTCCCTACGCCCTCCCTGAAGAGGGACAGATAAGCCTTCATCACATCTCCTCCTGAATCAAAAATATTTCATCTTTGTGTGCCATTGGGTAACTCCAACGGTGTCAGATAAATTTAATTACATTCAATATGCCTTAAGTGAGAAGTTTCAATGAGAGAACGATGTTCTAATGGATTAATTAAGGAAATGAATTATTCAAACCATAAAATCAAATAATTTTTGGAAAAAAATAATTTGATTTTAGGTGGAAAACATTTTAGTCACTCTTGATTATGCACTAAATATAGAATACATATTTTCCTGAATTTATCATCATCATTATAGTTCATTCATGAATTTAGGTAATTTGTTAACTTGTTTAGGCCTCAATAGAAACACCATCCAAAAATCTTTTGAGTGGTCATCCAGGTGTTTTTCTTCCTACAGGTTGATAGCTTAACATTTGCTTGAGTGTCCCAGTATCCCGTGATTCTCTATTCGATGTTGCATCCATCTTGACTTATAATCAGACATTTTGGTTTCTAAAGGTTCCATATGTAAAACTGTACTTTTAAGATGTTTTCATTTTCTTATGATCTAGTAGTGTGTATCAGCAGTCCTTCAGAAATATTTCATTTCAGCAGATCAAAGTCTCTGTACATCTTTCCGTTTCATATTGTTTCATATTGTTACCATATAAAAGTGTTGGAAGAGCCAGTGTTTTATACACTTTAGAGTCAATTTCACCAACAGAGGTAACTGTAGTACGCCAGTTTTCCCCATATACAATAATTCATAGCTTAAACTGCCGTAATACAGTTACCTCTGTTGGTTAAATCTACCCTTAGCCTTGAATGTTTTTTTTTTGACTATTTAACTCTTGCCCCAAATGGGAATGACCAATCACGTTTCACTGATTTCTGTTTTACAACCAATCAGAGTCGTGTTTCACGAAATATTTATCAGTGTTATAATTACCATATTAAAGAAAGCTCCTCCTTTTTAATATTCTGAACAGGTATGACCATTATTTTGCAGTGACTGAGCCTGTGAGAAATACGGCTACCAGATTGTATATATAGTGCATGAATGTCAACACATGCCGCATGCGGGAGTTAATATAAAAACATTTGTAGCAATTGATTATACTACCAAAAAAAGAAACCACTGTTTGCACTTTCTTAAATGTATTTTTTCCCAGGTAACAATCCAGAAAAATATAATTGTCATATTTACATCATACGACTTCAGAAATGAATTAATATACAGTTTGATGTGTTTCAATTTTTCTGCACTAGAGAGCATTCTTACAATATTGCGTTCCTTTGGCAATAAATAGTATGATATGGTTGCAGTGATAAACAAAAGAAGCAGATGAAGCGTACCTATCGTTTCTCATTTGTTTTGAAACATCGCCGTTTACATTAAATATATAAATATTTTAAAATAACTATGGTCAAATAATGTTTTGTGAGTAAACAGCTTAATTTTATTCGTTAAATAGTCCTAACAAATGCCAGTCTTGATTCCCAAATTCTCTAGATAAATTCACTCCTCACTTCGTAAGTCGTGAATATATCGATAATTTGGAAATCACTCGTGGCATTACTTATGACTAACTGTGGCTTGAAGAAAGAATTTATTATCCCTAAAATCCTTTAAAAATGTTATATTTTTTGCATTTAAATCCTTTTCTTCCTCATATGAGATATAGCATCCTGGATATGTAAAATTATTCACCTGCTCTAAAATGTTATTGTCAAATACAATTTCACTTCTGACAGGATCTAGCCTACAACTTGAAATGCCATAATTTTTTTTTTTTGTAGATATCTTAAATCCATATTCTTGTGTAATTTTGTGAGATCCATACAGACCTTTCTGATAGTCATCTTCTGAATTTGCAATTATTATTTGATCATCTGCAAACAATAAAGTGTATGTATTGACTTAGGCATTCACGGCCGGAGTTGCTATGCTGATCTTGAAGAAGATTTCCAGGCTTTTGGCCGTGGTCTTGAGTCTTGAAGTTCCCCGACGTTTCGCCAGAGACAGCGTCTGGCATCCTCAAGACCACGGCCTACAGCCCGGAAATCTTCTCCAAGATCATCATAATAAGGTGTATAATTTTGCATTTTCTTTTATTCATTTTCTAAATTTATACTTTATTTACACAATTGTATGAAATGACTTCTATTATTTTGTGATAATTTGAACAAATAGGCCTATATTATTTTATTCTATACAATTGTATTTATCTACTCCTTAAGATAAAATAAACACTTAATTTATAAAAAAAAATTATGAAAATTTTGCGTCGTACCCGAGCGGTTTAAGAAACATGTGTTGGTCCAGTGTACATGACATGCGCTGGTTCGAATCCCCACTGGATAAGACATTTTCTAATATCATTTCGGTCATTATGGGATCGATGCCCGCCCACATTATAAGGTATTTGGAGAGCTACAATAAGTAGTGGGGAACACGCCATAGCGTAGTTGATTAAGATTATAGTCTACAATTCTGAAGATCGGGATTTGTGTCCCGATGAGGGTCAGGATTTTTAAACTACCCCAAACCTTCTGGCAGCGGTCGATTCAACCTCTAATGGGAATGAGTACCAGATGCTTGTCCTGGGGTCGATTCAACCTCTAATGAGAATGAGTACCAGATGCTTGTTCTGGAGTAACGACGGCCGTCACGCAGGCCTGACAACCCGACTGACATTTCGTGCCGTTTGTCTACCAAAGGTTCGAGCCTAAACCTTCTACTATCTCATGGACCTCTTCAGGCATATAGTGGAATCAATTTAATAAGTAACGGATACAGTTTTATGAAACTGGAAACGGCTGGATTCGACATGCTAACCACATGTAACCCCTCTGGTTAGTCGATAATCATTCTCCTCTGTAATTAATTAAAGTGGATGTGAGAACAGCATTCTGTTGGTACCCCAAGGGCAATCTAGGTCTGTCGTAACTTAAAGGTTTTGGAAAAGAAAAACATTTTATTGTTGAAATTAAGTTCAAACTTTGATTTTGGCTTTTCTTTCTTCTTCTTCTTCTTCTTCTTCTTCTTCTTCTTCTTCTTCTTCTTCTTCTCTCTTCTTCTAGCAAGGATTAAACCTTTTTGGTTCGTTCCGGCTCCAAGTATCATAGCTGCTGTCCATCTCTTTCGTGCGCGTCCCCGATTTCTTTTTCGTCTTCTTGGTTCATAGTTTAGACTTTTCCTAGGCACTCTGTTGGTACCCATTCTACAGACATGTTCATACCATTTTCTCCTATATTCTCCTACTTTATCTGTCAAATTGAATATATTTAGCTCTTAACGGATATCTTCACTTCGTTTTTTATCCATTAAAGTAGGCCTATATCCAGACCACAAATCGTAAATATTTTAATTCTGCTGCTTCTATTTTTTAATTGACTGTTTATCCAGAGTACATATTTCTGATCCATACAATATTGCAGGCACAGCCAATACTTTATTAAATTAAATATGCTTATTTTCTTACTTTGTTTCCCAAAGATCTTTTAAAGGTGTCGGATAAATATTGAAATATTTATAATTTATTAATTATGTCTTTTTCTCTCTAACAGCCTAAAGATACACCTAGATAATTCAAATATTTTACTTGTTCTAGCGTTCTTATAATTAGTAAGCCTACTATTTTTTGTTCTTTCCGTTCCTTTGCTCCATTGGGCCATTACTTTAGTTTTTTGTCGAAGAAATTTCTAGGTTGTAATCTTGTGCAATTTTATTTGCTTCTTTCATTCTTTATTTCTACAATTTTTTCTTTCATTCTTTATGATTTAAATTTCTTTCTTTCAAAGAGGAAGTAAAAAGAATAGTATTCACATTAAAATATTCTAAAAGCATTAAAAATGACTTCAATAATCTCGAGTTATTGAAGTTAAAATTATTATTCAATTTAATAGTTGCCTCGAAAAGAGATCTAACCCACACACTACAAATGTTTGGGAAAACGAAAAAAACATAGGCCTAATGTTAATTTTGGGGGTACCTTTATTAGGCCTATATGATATACATTTTAATCTCTCCTCCTATTGGAATCATATACAGCCAATTCGAATGTAAAAACATGCTAGTAACTAAATATTAATAATGTAATACAGAATTGAGTGCGAAAGTGATCTATCTCAATAGAGTGGAAAAATTATCTAACACAAATCTAACTAAAAATGCTATAATAAGAAATAGGAAATGCTTATTAAACACTGATTCAGTTAGCAAAATTTCTAACTTAATCAGTTTTCAGTATTTATTTTTCATTTAATGTTATTTCGTTACATTCTTTGTGTCTTTCTTATTTCACTCAATTTCTCTAAGATTCTGATTAGAATTCATGAAACTGTGGTGGAATGAATATGCACATGTGCAATAATTGTTTTTCTACACTACTATTCATAACTTAAATAGCTGCTTCCGCCATTTTGTTATATAGATCACTATTAGCTTGAAAGCCAACTTTTAAAAATAAATAAATCAGGTCTGAAAGAGTGTATGGATAATTTTACATGAACCATGCCGTGATACTCTCCAGATAGGCCTAGATCACCAATTCACTGAAAACTCAACTTTCGAATTTGTGGGTTAGATCTCCTTTCGGAGCAATTACTCAATTACTCACACGAATAATTGCAGGAATATTCCTTTCCATTCCATTAACTTAGTTTAACTCCTCACCTTATAGGTACTTTTTACATGCCACATGTTTCCCGGGCCTTACAAGTGGCCCGACCTGTCGGGAGAGGGATTTTAAACTGTGGATCACGCATATATTTTTTGATTACACAAGGACATGGAGTGATTAGCTCAATGTCAGGGTCATCTCCGAAATAACACATAGATGAAGTACACCAATCACACAAACATTCATGGTGAATATGATAATGATGATGGCCAGATGATATTAGGGGCCGTTTGTTTTTTTAAAAGTTTCCTGAGATTTGTCTCACTTCTTCTAACTTCTAATCCCATGTTTCCCTTAACAGAGATTTAGGCGCTCTCCCCCTACAGGGAAGAATTTGAACCATACTAATTTAGTTACACTTGTTTTCGTATAGATGTAATTTGAGTGGTCCGTGGTCAGCGTTCCGCCTCCTACTGACATCTAGGAAACCAAAGTAGATTTTGCTTGGAGACCTTTTCATTCAGGCTTAAGGATATTTTACGAGCCTGAAAATCTTCAGACTCGTGACCCATGGCTTAAAGTCCCTCCCGGAGGACTTGCTCCTTGGATTTTTCCATCCTAAAAAATCCATCGACCCCGGCCGGGTTTGAACCCACGACCCTCGGGACCAGAGGCAAGGAGCATAACCACTAGTCCACCGCGGCCGATATATTTGTCTTACAGGCAAGGAAAAAACCCTGAAAAAAATATCATCCAGGAAATTCTCCCGTCCGGGAATGGAAACAGGGCCCTCAGCGTACGAGGCAGCGACGCTACCAAGTGGAATTGGAGTAATATTGATAAAATGCGTGAAATTGACATTTTTCCGTTTATTCGATCTTTAAAATGTAATGTCGCTGTCTCGTACGCAGCTGGCCCGGATTCGATCCCCGATCGGATCAAGTTTCTGGGTGATAGTTTTTTCCTGAGTTTTTCCTCACCTGTAAGACAAATGTCAGGAAACTTTAAGGCACAGACGGTCCCTGAACAACACCACCCGTTCATCATATTCAATATCATATTCGCCATGTTTAGTACGAATGTGTGTGAATAGTATGTTTTGTCCTCATGTTGTGTTGTCTCAGAAGAGGTCTTTATATTGAGCTGCACTCCATGGCCTTGAGTGATGAAATATGTATATATGTGTGTATGTGTGTGTGATCCATAGTTAAATCCCTCATCCGACAGCTCGTGTCACTTTAAGACCGGGTGGCGTGTGGCGCGTAAAGGTTGGTACGTCTAAGGCGAGATGTAAAATTGCATCAATGCAAAGGAATTATTTGAAGAAAAAAAAAGTTTTTTTTATCCCTTTATGTTTCTAATAAATTATTGAGCAATTAAATTAATCCCTTCATGTTTCAAATTAATCATTTAGTTATTTAAATTATACCGTACTCTTTTTTATTAGTTACGTTTATAAAGGTATTCCAGAAGATTCCGCTAGATGTTAGAAGAGGTTGGATGGCAATGCTTCAGCACTCTACTGCCAATTTAGAGAATCAAGTATATAAAGTGCAAAATATTATCGTTAGATGCCGACAGAATTCCTAAACGGAATTGTTACCACGTGCCATGTTGATTTTACAGAACTCCACTAGATGTCACGCAAGTGCAATTAGTTACTCCTGCGCCCTAGTGGCAATGTTTAAAACGATGTAACTACAAATTTTATTTTACACAGTTTTTTTTTAAATCGCCAATTTGAAGAAAATAGGGAACATTCCGTATAAGATTAATTTCTAAAAAAGATTCCAGGTATTTAAAAAAATGATTTAAACCTTCTCTTTGTACCATGATTTCGGGGTAGACTCAGTTTTGAGTTGAAGGATAAAAAACGGTCGTTATGGAGGACTGACAATACATTGTCTACTAGGGTAGGAGCCTTTTCCTACTATTACCCTAAGGGACTCCAAAGAGAGCACTTTCCTTCATTAATTTTAAGAAATGTAAAAAAAGGTTAATATACGAAAATACGTATAGTAGGATTCCCAGAATGAATTCCATGTGTCGAAAAAGTTAATCGATTTTCAACCTCAGATACAATTAAATTTAATTTCTTTATTCGTGCTATGTTCTAAAATAGTCATTCACGCATCAAAATAAGGTAGTAAATGCAATTTTTTAAAGAATCAGCTGAAACAAGTATTAATTCGATTTTAAAAATGAAATTCATTATATAAATTTATTATATTTTTAATTACTCAAAATAGTTTATCTTGACGAAAATAAGAAAAATATGTAAGGTTGGGAGTTCCTTCTTCTTCTTCTTCTTCTTCTTATTATTATTATTATTATTATTATTATTATTATTATTATTATTATTATTATTATTATTATTATTATTTCCTGTAATTCCTAAGTGGAACATAGGCCAGCGGTAAAGTCCCTCCAGCGTAGTCTGCTTCCAGCCAGCCATTTCACTTGTTCCCAGCTTTTCCCTCTTTTCTTTGCTTCCTCCTCTACTGATCGCTTCCAAGTTTTCCTAGGTCGTCCCCTCTTTCTTACTCCTTGCGGGTTCCATTCTAGTGCAGTCTTCTCGATTGCTTCGTCTCGGTTTCTCAATGCGTGGCCTATACAATTTCACTTTCTTTGTTTTATTTGGCGACATATTGGAGATTGGTTGGTTTTTCTCCACATTCTTCATTTGATATTACTTGCGGCCATCTTGTATTTAAAATACGCCTCAGCCAATTGTTTACAAAGATCCACAACTTTTTATTTGTTCCTTATGTAACTTTCCATTTTTCGCAACCATAGAGGAGTGTTTTACGTTAGTGTTGAACGGTATAAGATTTGTCTTCAAACCCAGTTTGTCCAGAATACAGTAAGACTATACCTTCATTAGGAAGAATCCTATGTAGGTAAATAAAAATTGATATTTTAAGTCTCTCGTGCACCCCAAGCTGGACATTCTTTCAAGTAGACTGCAATATGCTATAGGCCTAGGCCTGTAAGTTATGTTTTAAAGCAAAATACTATGCAATATATAAGAACAGTACAAGAAATTAATGTCTGGAGAATCTGATTTAATTAGAAACTGTGCAAAAATATTTTAATAACCTCAATTGACTACATTATTCGAATAGGCATACTACGCTGGGCAGGGCATGCAAAGCCCATAACTAACGAATGTATTCATCTTCATCATCATTGTCGATTCAAGAATTTAGGCCATTTGTTGACCTGTTTAGGCCTCAGTAGAAACACCACCCGAAAGTCTTTTCAGTGGACGTCCTGGTCTTCTCCCTACAGGTTGATAGCTTGACATTTTCTTGGGTATTCTGTGATCCTCCAATGTTGCATCCATCTTGACTTATAATCAGAAATTTTCTTTTCTAAAGTCTCAACATTAATAAATCCAGAAGGAATACACGAACGTATTACAAATAAATATATAAATATAATACATCAAATTTTCGAAGAAGTTAAATTGACAATAATAATTATGGAATAGGCAGATTAAAGTAGACAGAATATTTAGGCCTTTACTGCCTAACATAACTTCCGATTGAGGGTCTTTCCACTTTTCAGCGGTTGCCCTTTTACCAGCCGGCTGCTGGCCCTTCACATCCACATGTGTCAATCACAGAGGTAGATAATCAACAGCCAGTGTAGGAGTGACATGTGGTTAGCATATCGAGTCCCCCAGCCGTTATAGTTGGTTCCTCAACCTGGAGCCGCTACTTATTGTAGCTACCCAATTGCCTCACGATGCTGGGTGGGCACCGGTCCCATAATGGCCGAAATACCATGAGAAAATTTCTTCCCCCATGGAGACTCGAACCAGCGCAAGTCCCGTAGCTCTGCGCCAAGGCTTCCTACCTTAACCGCTCGGCTGCGGCGCGGGACCCTAACATAACCAATGAATAAATTCCAAAGAGAATGCTAAAAATACAACACCATTTGGAAAAATTAGAATTCAAGAACAAAGTCAAGATGATGATCTTGTAGAAGATTTCCGGGCTGTTGGCCGTGGTCTTGAGGCTTGTAGTTCCCCGACGTTTCACCAGAGACTGCTCCGGCGTCCTCAAGGGTTGTCTCAAGTCAACCGTTGAGGATGCCGGACTCAGTCTCTGGCGAAACGTCGAGGAACACCTCAAGACAACCGTTGAGGATGCCGGACTCAGTCTCTGGCGAAACGTCCAGGAACTACAAGCCTCAAGACCACGGGCAACAGCCCGGAAATCTTCTACAAGATCATCGTAATAACTCCGGCCGCGAAAGCCTAAGTCAATATAAAAATCACGATGGTTTGATGATATAATAATATGACATTAAATGAATAGGAATACGGAATTGGGTGGTTAAATCAAAGGATAGACGAGAATAAAAGAAATTTCAATTGGAGGCTAGGATTCACAATGGGTTGTAATGTCGATGATGATGATGCTGATATGAGGTCATGTGTTAAAGTATTTATATTTTAGAATTTAAATTTCAAATACGGAAGACGAGCTTCAAAGGAATATTTTTAAATCACATAATATATGTGAACAATATAATCTCAAAATATCCATAGAAAAAACTAAGGTAATGGCATTCCAAGGGAAAAATCAAATCAGATCCAAAATAGTAATAGGAAACAAAATCATAGAACAGGTGAACCATCTCAATTATCTAGGATGTGACATTTCATTTAATTATGATAATGATATAAGTAGCCGAGCGGTTAAGGTAGGAAGCCTTGGCGCAGAGCTACGGGACTTGCGCTGGTTCGAGTCTCCATGGGGAAGAAATTGTCTCATGATATTTCGGCCAGTATGGGACCGGTGCCCACCCAGCATCGTGAGGCAATTGGGTAGCTACAATAAGTAGCGGCTCCGGGTTGAGGAACCAGCTATAACGGCTGGGGGACTCGACATGCTAACCACATGTCACCCCTACACTGGCTGTTGATCATCTACCTCTGTGATGTACATGTGGATGTGAAGGGCCAGCAGCCGACTGGTAAAAGGGCAACCGCTGAAAAGTGGAAAGACCCTCAATCGGAATATAAATAATAAAATAGCAAAATTCCAGGGAATATGTGGTACGATAAAACAATCACTAAATAATAAAACAAGAGAGATCCAATTGAAATTTTATAGAACGTTGGCAGTACCGGTACTGCTCTATGGTTCAGAAGCCTGGATACATAAAAAACAAGATCTAAGTAGGATAACGGCGGCAGAAATGAAATTTTTGAGATCTGTTAAAGGGTGCACTAAGGAAGACAGAATCAAGAACACAGAAATAAGACAGGAACTTGAAATATTTGCAATAACTGATAAAATAGATTCATATAGACAAAAATGGAAGCAACACATAGACAGAATGAATGAAGATAGGTATCCAAAACAAATAACAAAATACAAATCTAAAGGCACCCGAGATGTGGACAGACCTAGAAAGAGATGGGCTGAAGTCGGAACGGGTCAACAGATCTAATCCATGAATGCAGATGATGATGAATTTAAATTTCGGGGCTGATCAATCTTACTTAGTGTTAATTTTGTTTCTCCTTTGTTTTGCTCAATCAACAATTCTAGAATGAATTTTCATTGGCACATTATTCGTCATTTATTTTATTCTTCTTCTTCTACTCCATGAAATTAGGCCTTTTGACCGGTTTTACATCAAGTAGTATTTAATTAATCTTCCCATCTAGTAAATGGCCGCCCAACACTTCTATGTCCTATTTGTTTGTACTTTAACAACAGCTGAGGGATTCTATCTGTAGAGTTTGATTTAACATGCTCATACCATTTGTTTCATATATATTGTCAATTCTATTTGTTACATTTCTTTTTCTGTCCAACATTGTCACACCTGCTACAGACGTAAGAACTTAATTTCCGCAGTTTCTATTTTTTTGTTCTTAATCCATGTTCTTTTATTCTTAATTCACAAAATTCAAATGGGGTGAACTTATATAAAAAACAGATTGTTATCGGATTTTCCCATATATACGTCCTTCCTGATACAATCAAATATAATTTTCCTTACATTTTACATAATCTAAAAAAAAAAAGCATTTTACATAAACAATATAAACTTACTACTATGTAATTAACTAAGTCACTGGCACTACCTAACCCAGAGATTCATAGCCAGGCTGACATAAGTTTTCCATAAATCCATATTCTGAATTAAAATATTGCAATCATTCTCCGTATAACACATCTCAAATCAAGATTAATGTTGTTATCCCACCACATACTTGGCCTACCTATTAGCGGCTTTCAACTGGTTTTCCTATATGAGGTTTCTGTGCACTTTTCTTCGTCCCGGTGAGAGGCGAACGTCTGACAGCTTGTGTCACTGAACCGCCATCCTAAGATGGGTGATAATTGTTAATGAAGCATCAGGAGAGTCCCTAACCTTAACTTAACCTAAATTCCAGTACCATGGGCAACCCTTTAAGTAAAAATTCGTATGGTCTAACCGGGGATCGAACCCGGGCCCGCTGCGTGACAAGGCAGCACGCTACCTCGAGACCACAGCGGTGGACACATGTAGGCCTATATATAAATGTGTGTGTATATATATAAAGTCTACCGCTGTGGTCTCGAGATAGCGTGCTGCTTTGTCACGCAGCGGGCTCGGGTTCGATCCCCGGTAGGGGCAGTTTTTCTGGGTGAGGTTTTTATCGGGGTTTTTCCTCACCTGTAAGACAAATGTCAGGAAAACTTTAAGGCCCAAACGGTCCCCGAAATCATATGGCCATCATCATCATCCTTATCATTATCATCATCAACATCATCATCATCCTTCACCGGTGTGGATAGCAACGGGAAGTTACCACACCTACAATTCCCTAGTAAAGCTGCAAGCATAGCATGAAAATGCTATGAGTGCAGTGAAGAACCTGCCTTCGGGCAGAATTACTATGGATATATATATATATAATATATATATATATATATATATGCATGTATGTATATATAATTAAACTAATTAAAATGAATTTAATAGTAGTTAAATTGCAATAGATTGTTTTATAATAAATTATAACTTAATAAGACAGCAGTCTGACTTTCGAACACGACCAGTTAAACATCCTAAACTCGCCAAGTATATTCACATTATCAGGAAGTACAGGATTGTGTGTTTCGTGATTTGAAATATGTGCTGTACATTCTGATCAATGTTATATTATTTTTAATATAATTTCAACCTTAATCGTATTACAGCTTAATGAAATATTACAAAAAGCATTAAACTCCATTTATAGTTTGACACTGTTATACTTTACCTGTCGCTCACTTTTGACAAAAAGTCAGTCTTAAGACTGCAGCTCTCTATATGGTCAAATAAGGAAGCTCCCTGTGTTAGATTATAATGGGAATGAATGATAACGCTGGTCGACAAGGTTTTCTTCACAAGAAATCTGATTAGTGAATCTAGTGATTTTTTTCATACTGAAATCAGAAATGTAGTCAGAATTTTTCCATCAGGCACAGTTTTTTTGTGACAGCTAGTTTTTAAAATCTTATTTTAGCATTCTCTTTGACCTTTCATAGGAATCTTTACTCTATATTTTGCTATTTTATTCAAGTTGTATTCAAGGAAATTATATATAATGTCATGCTGAAGCATCAAAAGAAAAGACTGCTCAGGTTCATTCATGTTTTGACATGCTCAGACCTGTTAATCTGTCATTGTGATGTGTCAGTCTCACTACGTTAGAAAATTATGACCTAAACGTGAATCTCTTATCCCTGTCCAGAAAAATGTGTCACATGTCCCTTCAGTAAATCCTGAAAAAAATATATTTACCTTCATTGCATATTAAATCAGGAGTAATGAAAAATTTCGTCAAAGTTATGGATAAACGTTCTGAAGGATTCTTGTACTTGAAATCGAAAATTTTCCCAAAACCAGTGAGGCTAAACTGAAAGAAGGAAATTTTATAGGACCATAAATACGATCATTAATGACTGATGAACATTCTGAGGACTGTTAAATCCACTTTCAAAAATATATGTTGCAATCTCCTTGGAAACCATAAAGCAGAAAACTATCGTGGCCTAGTGGCTGTTCTGAATTCTACTAAAGTAACATGTATACCGGTATTTAAAAATTCATTTCTTGGACTCTTACTTAGACTTCTTCTCGGAAATTCTTGGGACTGTCAGCATGAGCACGGTGAGCATTATCATCAGCAAATTTCTACAATGGAAAACAGGTACCAAGGCAAGTGGAGTTCTAATATGCTGGCTGACTACTGTTGGACCAAGAAGAGAGATTTTTCAGATGCAAAATATACCAGAAAATCACTATCTACCACTTTCTAGGTAAGTCAGAATGAGTAGTATTATAAAAAAAAAAAACAAATAAATATCATACAAAACTCCTGCCTGATCGGGAAAAACTGAAATGATATTTGAATTCAGCATGAAAAATACTTACAGAATATATTATTTTTATTCGTGTAAAAAAAAAGTTCATTTTTGTAGACCAGTGTAATTACTGTTTTGTATACCCCTGATTTTTAAAACAGTGCTGTTAGTGTTGACTACAGAACGTAATTGTGTCATGTCAAGTAGTTGAACATAATTCAATTATACATTACAAATGGGAAGAAGGATTTAAAAAAAATATATTTTTAAACCTACTTGCTAATCACTTTGAAACTTGTTGGCTGAAGTAGAAGATGAAGGGGGCATTGTGGGGTTGAATACGTGCTGGGGTGCATGTGCTACTTCTTTAATGTGGTTAGGAAAGGCGCGACTCATTTTTTTTTCCCTCAACAACACCCTCAAGAGGATAAATTAAGTTAAAAATGTGAACATGTTTTCTTCTTTTCATCAGCCACTGCAAGCTGAGAGTTTTATTCAAAAACATGTTATCAAGAAATAATTCAAAAGGTTGATAAGTTTTAATTTGTAAGAAAATAATTTGCACTTTGAAGAGATTAATACAGTATATCTAAACTATAATTTGGTCTTTTTCTATTTTAAATCATCATCATCACAATCCGTTCACAAACTTATGCAATTTGTTATCTGTTTCGGCTTCAATACAAATATCATCCTGAAGAATTTTCAATGGACGTCCTAGTCTTATTCTTCCTGCAGGTTAATACCTTCACAATGCTTGGATATCCTGTGATCCTACATTCTATGAACACGTTGTATCCATCTTGACTTCTATTTTAAAATAATAATAATAATAATAATATATAATAATAATAATAATAATAATAATAATAATAATAATAATAATAATAATAATAATAATAATAATAATAATAATAATAATAATAATAATAATAATAATAATAATAATAATAATAATAATAAAAATAATAATATAATAATAATAATAATTATTATTATATATTATTATTATTATTATTATCTAGTAGAAGTATTATTATTATTATTATTATTATTATTATTATTATTATATAATAATAAATAAATAGGTAATCATAATATAATAACATTAACACTTATTAATTTTACGTAACCTAATTAGTGTATAAGGTAATTTGCTGTTTTCTATCGTCCTGTCATTTTTTTTTCACTTTATGTTATCACTTGACATTATTTTATTGAAACGGACTGTGAACAGCACGTACGGCTTACTGCCCGTGCATCCCATATTTATAAATAACATTGTACGTTCTGATCTCTAGTCCATCGTTTTCTTGGCCGTCCCAAAGATCTTTTTCCATGCCAGAACAGCGGTCGCACATGACATAATCATGAAAAGGGAAGGCAAAGAAGAACATTGTATATATCTTACTGTTTAGTATCTAATAAAGTACCACTATTACTACATAAAACAAACCGTAATCTGAGCAGCGGTAAATTAGTATTATCATGTTGGCTAATCATGACATCGGTAGTCACTTGTTCTTTATTAACTAACTTCCTTACTGGTACTATCAAACCCGTCGGTTCATGGCCGCGCGGATATAAGCTCTCCATACATCCCTATCCTGAGCTAATGTTTTCCAATCATTTTTCATTTTTTCATTTTGAGAATTTTCTTCATCATTGAGGGTTTTCTCCAACCAATCTTAGTAATTAACATGAATTAAAAATAAATACATAAATATAAATGACTACGGACTTATAGACTATCAGTTTGCAACAAACATTCACAAATTTCCCTTAATTAAAGTTCCAATCATTGCCTGTATAATCAACTTCCCTCAAATCATAGTCAATGTTATTCTCCCACCTCAATCTTGGTGTACCAACTGAGCGTTTTGCCTCAGCTTCCATGCACGTCTTTCATTCCCTATTCGTGCCACATGTCCTGCCCATCGCATCTACGAGACTTAACTGTTCTTATTATATCTGGCTATAAAGACTACATAGTTCACTGTTATCTAGTCTTCTCCATTCACCTGTCTGTTCATCTCTCTTTGGTCCAAAAATGTTCCTAACAACTTTATTCTCAAATACTAGTTTTTTATTGTATGTTATTATTAATGCCAGTTTGTAATTTTAGAAGTTTAAATTTATTTTCCTTTTATTTATTTATTTATTTATTTTAATATTCAAATGTGTACTCCTGGCATAGAACAGCCAGATGGTCTTCAATATATCCAATTAAGTCGATCCTGCTGTTTAAAATTTGGTTATCCCTGTTTCACGCAGATTTTTTTTATATAATGTCTTTTGTCATGGGAAAACTTAGCTGATGTAATTATTTACAATTTAACTATCACGTTGGGGGAAACCAGAACCAGAGAATTATTATACGATCATGACGTCAGGCCTATAAAATGACACCCTGGGGGATTTTGCTGTGGAAAATATTACATGCAACCATATAGGTAGAATTCATGATTGAGTTAGATAGTATTTTGTTTTATGACCCTTATTTACGCATTAATTGTGACGGATTACTTGTATAAACGGGAAGGGAAACCATTAGCAGAAGCACATTTAATGGAATTTATACATTACGAAAGATTCATGGCAGCGAAAAACAACTTTGGGTCACTCTATAATTTATAGATTATCACCCAGAGAGCTACGAAAAATGACTTTCCATTTTTATGCCAATATGTGAAATATAACACAGGCAAACAATTTTCAGTTTATAGTATAATCATAGGCCTATATGGACCCCACTAATAACTTATAAGCTTAAAAAAAATTTCTTCTTGCTATATTCATGGACAAATTAAATTCTTTTAAGGTGAGACGGTACGCCCTATCCCATCAATGTGAAAACATTTGAGTTTGAGATCCATTTTCTCAGGAACTACTAGATGGATTGTAATAACGTTTTTACAGCATATTAAGTGAGGTTTGTACAAACCACTGAACCTCAGTCAAACTTGTATCTAAATATTGATGTCCTATATATATTTTTTTTCCACTAGTCTCTTTTTTAATTTAAAAAATACTTTTAAAAAGTCATAAGTGAGGATCTATACACGAGATCATCATGATTGTAGTTCCACAGCTTTAGTACAACGAGGCTTATTGCCTGTAAAATTTTCATAAGTAATGCCACGAGTGATTTCCAATTTATCTAGAGAATTAGGAAATCAAGAGTGACATTTGTTAGGAATATTTAACGAATAAAATTAAGCTGTTTAATCACAAATCATTATTTAAATATAGTTATTTTAAAATATTTATGTATTTAATGTAAACGGCGATGTTTGAAAACAAATGGTATGCTTCATTTGCTTCTTTTATTTATCACTGCAACCAGATCATATTATTTATTGCCAAAGGATCGCAATATTGTAAGAATGCACTCTAGTGGAGAAAAATGAAACTCATCAAACTGTATATTATTTCATTTGTGATGTCCTATGATGTAAATATGATAATTTTATTTTTCTGGAATGTTATTACCTGGGAAAAATACATTTAAGAAAGTGCAACAGTGGTTTCTTTTTCTTTCTTTTTTTTTTTTTTGGTGGTGTAATCAATTGCTACGAATGTTTTTATATTAACTCCTGCATGAGCTATTTGTTTACATTCATGCACTATATATACAATCTTGGGGAGTCTGTCACTGCAAAATAATGGTATGACCTATTCAGAATGATAAAAAGGAGGTGCTTTCTTCATTATGATAAACTTTAGTTGGTAAATTCTAGGCGAAACACGACTATGATTGGTTGTAAATAAAAAATCATTGAAATGTGATTGGTCATTGACTCCCAGTTGGGGCATGAGTTAAATAGTCATATAAATATTGCTAATAGTACCTGAGATAATGGGGAAAATGTTTGAGAATTTTCACTTTCGAGAAAACAAGATTTAAAGTAGATATTAAAGGATGACAGCTATCAATTTAAAAAGAAATACTAAATTAACGCACTTATAATTGGCGTTCAGTAAAAAGAAACGTAAAAAAATCAGAAAAGAACAGACTATTTAGGCCTATCTATAAAAAAACTAAAATTGATTTTCCTTTGCAATTTTGGCCTACAGTCTTACCTTAACTAATAACCAATTGTTTAATTGTACAGAATGGAAGTAACAATTCGCAGATTTTAAGCACGAATTACTTATAGTAAATAATTAAAATCCCCTCCGTGGTATCTTTATTTTGTCGTGGTGGAGTATCTTGCGTGCATAAATGATCCCGAGAGCTATGCCGGCAAAAGCATTGCTGCCGATAGGGTTACCCATGCCGGACTGGTCGAAGGTGATAAACAGCCAGAAAAAAGAAATACCTTGCTCGAAAGAGTGACGATCTCACCTTTAAAATATGACCGCCAAGAAACGCGGACATGGGTTCCAGTGGATGTAAAATAGTCACCCATTCGGTTATCCGGGCGGGGACTACTTCAGGGAGTCCACGCCAAAGCTCAAATACAGGGACATGTTCCTAGGAGCATGGAATGTTAGGATTATATGTAAGGAAAGCTTATATCAGCGCGGTCTTGAACCTACGGGTTCGATAGTCCCAGTGAGTTAGTTAGTTAAATAATTACAATCAACAACAAGAGGATATACTAGATTGAGGTTTTATAAAACATTGGTAGTTCTTTTATTACTTTATGGGAGCAAAACTTGGGTAATGATAAAAAAAATTACAAAGTAGAATACAAAGCGTAGAAATGAGCTACCTTGAGAAGTACGAAAAGGCTACACAAGAAAGAATGAAGACATAAGAACAGGGTAAAATATATACCCACTGAATATAAAATCAAAGAATACAGAGATAAATGGTTTAAACATGTAGAGAGAATGTAACAGGTTTACCAAAAGCAGCGTTTAACTACAAGACAAGGAATGTAGGAAGGCCAGAGAAAAGATGTACAGAACAACTGTGAGGTGGAACAGGCTTAGCCCGTGAAGTGAAGTAGAAGAATAAGAAGATTGTCCTATAGACTTTGAGTTGTGAAACGAATTCGTTTCTCACAAGGGAAATCAACAATAGCAGGCCAAAACCTGTCTTGAAATTTCTCCCATATAAGCATTGTGATATACGAAGGCGATACCGCTTTTAATTGCAAGTCGCTAAATTTCAGTGCCAAATCTCTCCTTTAAACTGCATGAAAGTAATGCAACTCCTGACTTGGCGAATTGAATATTGTGACGTGCTTTCTTCGCACCGCGTTCGGACACACTCCACTCCGATCTACTAGAACAGGGACGTCCATCTGCTTCGCGCAGTGGGTTGCTATTGCTGGAAATTTTTTGTGAAGGGTTATCAAACCAGTATCACGGATAATTGTTGCCATCTTGTGACAATTTCGTAAGTTTTGAGTGTGCGTTTATTAATATTCTGTAGAACTTAGAAACAATTTATGAGTGACCCCAAAGCATTTCTTCTTCTTTTTCTTCTTCTTCTTCTTATAATAATAATAATAATTATTATTATTATTATCATTATTATTATTACTATTATTACGCAAATGTTTATGCTCCTTTAGCTCCTAACGTAAAAAAGTCTTCCTTCTTGGCCATGTAGAGTTTGGTAAATCATGTGAAACTTGGTTACTAAAAATAAGTTGTTTGAACCACTATTTTTGCTCTATTTACTGCGACTCTCTTTTCCATTGTCATATATAATATCCTCGCGCGGATAGTGAAATAATGAGTGCATTACGTGAAGAGCGGGTATCTGAATTGATATATGCGCGGGCAGTTTAAAAACGGATAAAGAAAATTTTTAAAACTAATAGTTATCTTAGAATATATATCGTCGGTTGATTAATGTCTTTGACATCGTCCGATTCGTAATAGCCAATTATGTCGGTCCATCCAATCTCCTGGTTATAGATAGATGTTTCTCCTTTATTTATATTCCCTGACTCCAGGAGGTTTTAGGTCTTCCTCTGCCTCGTCTTCCCTCAGGTTTCCATTCCAAAACACATTTTGGTAGCCGATACTCTTCCATTCGCTGGACATATCCGTACCCATATTAATTGCTGAGTTTTCGTATTCCCCCTTATAATGGAGATTCTATGTTTTTCTTCTTGAAATTCTTGCTGTCCTTTGTACAAAATCCATTTCCGTTGCCATATATATATATTATACTCGTACAGAGGCAGAGATCTATCAAAATGCACGCTACTGATGGAGATAGAGGTTCAACTACAGCGAAGGGAGAAAGGGTGATTAATTACTTAACAAATATTACTGTTAGTTGCAAAGGGTATTGATACTGAAAATCAATATTAAAGTGCCCTTGAGGTAAATAGTTACAAAGTAAAATATTAAAATAGATACCTGGCAGTTACCGTCTTTCTCAACTTGGTTTAAATTATTTTTGAAAACTTTAAAGAACTGTAGGCTTTTCGAAACCGGCTTCCATTTTCAGCAGAAGATATGTGCTGCTATCTGTTGTTGCTGTTTGGAGACGCTTTTGACATAGCGAACTTCAAGCGTCGTCGGTAGATACTGACTATTGTTTTGTAACTTCGTATAGAGAATTTTTGCTGAAGATTGAAGCCTGTTTCCGAAAGACCTACAGTTCTTCTTCTTGTATCTTGTAAGCCCATGTTTCCCTTAGCAGAGATTTAGGCGCTCTCCCCCTACAGGGAATAATTTGAACCATACTAATTTAGACTGTTTTTAAAAATTATTTTTCACTGAGAGTAATTAATACTATAATTACCAAAAAAATTAATGTTATCTCAGTCAAAACATAAGTTTATTGTGTCGACGTTTCAATCTCCTTATGTGAGATCATTTTCAAGACATCGTTGTTTATAAATTTATTTTCAATTTATAAATTTATAAACAACCATGTCTTGAAAATAATCTCACAACAGGAGATTGAAACGTCGACACAATGCATTTATGTTTTGACTGAGATAACGTTTATATTTTTTTTGTAATTATCATACTAATTTAGTTACACTTGTTTTCGTATAGATGTCATTTGAGTGGTCCGTGGTCAGAGTTCCGCCTCATACTGACTTGTAGGAAACCAAGGTAGTACTAGGATGGGGAAATTCGGTAAATTTTGCTTAGAGGCCTTTCGTTGAGGCTTAAGGATCTTTTACGAGCCTGAAAATCTTCAGAATCGGGACTCACGGCTTAAAGTCCCTCCCGGAGGACGTGCTCCTTGGATTTTTCTATCCTAAAAAGAAATCTAGTTGAGTTACTTTGTAATGGATATTTTTTTAAAATATCCCCCCCCCGTTAACCATAATAATACAACTTCAGTAAAGTAAAAAAAAACATATAGCCTAGTATGTGTTGTGTACAGGCCTATAACGCTTCTTCTTCGAATAGATACTTATATAACAAAGTACGCGACACGACAGAAAGAAGGTATGATTTTATGCTTGTTAACTTGTTTCTACTGTACTTTAGTGTTTAACGGAAAGTTTTGACAGATTATCAGAAACTCCATGACAAAAACGTGTCTGTAACATGCTATCTAACGGCGAAACATCTAACTACACAACTATATATTCGTAATTGTTTCAAGAGAAGAACTCGATAAAATTCGAAACGATATTGCGTTGGAAGACAGAATCACTATATCGGAAATTGAGCCACTTTCCAGTCGAAGAGATTTTTTCTTTTTTGTCTCCAGGCTTCTAAAGATGGACATGTGGCTGAGATAGCAATATCGGATTTGTGACGGTCTGAGGGTTAAAGTTTCCTAAGTTGGCACTAACTGAAATAGCCAGCTTTGTGGTGTTTGATGTTAGAAGGAAATCAATTTGCTAGAGAGAACTTAATTTGTACAATAGAGACATCTGTTGTCTGCCATATAAACCAGTAATGTAGTTGGTCATCAGAAAATGATTTTTAAACCTTCAATGTTATAGAATTTACTAGGAAAATTAAATTCGTTTGTAGAAGCGCCATTCTAAGATTAGAAAACTGATTAATGTTGTCGATAAAATTTCCGTGTTATGAAGAATTTGCTTGAAATAGAATCATTAATTAGAGAACAACATTTTTTCGTAATCACTGTGGGCAAAAAATTTGACAACCGACAAATTTCACTATTTTTTTCAGTTAATGATAAATGAGGAAAATTTTGAAGTGGTTGAATTCAAATTCGTAGGAAAAATAATTACGAATAGGAATGAGATGCACAAAGAAATTGAACATAGTTTAAATTATGGAAATGTATGCTGTTATGTCTTACTCTTGTACAAATTTCTCCATTAAAAAATGTTAAATTGATTATATAAAGCTATCATTCTCCCAGTTATATTATATGGATGTCAAAATGAACTCCAACTTTAAGGGAGGAGAAAAGATTGCGAGTGTTTGATAATAAAGTTCTTAGGAAAATTTTTGGGCCAAAGAAAGATGGAGATGACTAGAAACACTGGCCTACATTATCTTTATGGGAAACCATATGTAATAAGAACAATTAAGTCTTGTAGACTGCTATGGGCAGGACATGGGGCATGAAGGGGGAATGAAAGAGGGACACGGAAGCTTATTGTAGGAAAACAAGGGACAAAACGCTCAGTTGCTAGACTAAGAATTAGGTGGGAGAACAACACTAACAATGATTTAAGGGAAGTAGATTATACAGGAGAATATTTGAAAATATTAGCCTAGGATAGGGATGTATGGAGAGCTTATGTCCGCGCAGCAATGCATATACAGGTTTGATACTGTCGGTGAGTTAGTTAGTCGTATTATCCTCTACTTTATTGAGTTTTAAAATACTACCACAGTCATTAAGTTCTGAGACTTTACGCCTGGAGGGTAGGCACCCACAAGAATCTGGATGTCTCACAAGATGCCGATAACTCGGCGTACACATAAGCAGAAACAACATCCTTCCTCAAAATAGTCGCCTTTGGCCGTTATGCACGTTTGCCAACGCTACTGGAAGCACGCTGAAAGTTGTTGGCAGGAAGGTTCCGTATGGTTTCTCTTGTGGCAGTCATGACCTCTTCGGAAGAATGAAATCTACGCCCATGTAGGATTGCTTTCATGCGAGGAAAGAGAAAAAAATAGCATGGCGCGAGATCAGGTGAGTACGGAGGGTATGGCAAAACTGTCACCTGTTGCCTTGCAAGTTTTTCTTGGACAAGAACAGAACGATGTGCAGGGGCGTTGTTGTGTAGCAACAGCCAATTCTTTGTACGCCCAATCTTAGATCGCTTACGGCGTATTGAATCGCGTAAATGGCCAAGGATCTCTTTTTAGAGGGTTTTGTTTACAGTTGCACCTTCTGATATGAAATTCATGTCAACAATTCCATTTGAATCAAATAACAGCTGAAGTATCACCTTGCCTTTTGATCTGCCTTGTCGCAGTTTTTTCTGTCGTGGTGATAATGGCGTCTTCTAGGTTGCGGATTGTCGTTTCAGTTGCGGATCGTAAAGGAAACACCACGTTTAGTCTCCAGTTATTATCTGGTTAGAAACGTCGGATCATCGTCAGCATTACTGATGAGGTCGCCACAAATCGTCATGCAATCAACACGTTGGTCTTGCGACAGGATTCGTGGCTCACAGTGCTGGGTAACACGAGACATGTTTAGGTAATCAGACAGAATTTTGTAGCAAGTACCATGGCTGACCCCTACCGCTGCTGCCACATCGTCTATTGATTGGGAGCAGTTAGTACGCACCAACGTTACAACTTTTTCGATCTTGCGTTTAGTTAGAATTGTTTGTGACCGACCACTACGCACATCATCTTCCAAATTGTCTCTTCCTTGCAAAGAAATAGGTGCCACCTAAACAGAACACTGCTACTGAATGCATAGGCCTACTCACTCTAAACTTGCTGCATCAATTGAAACGATTCGGCAGTGGTCTTGCCTATTTTCCGGCAGAACTTGATGTTTGTCCGTTCCTCAAACTGTGACATCTCGAGTTCCGACGTGCGCATTCAAATCACCGTCACAACAAAGACCGTAGTTCTGCTTGCAGTGCATGCACTAAAGTGTCTCTAGCTGGGACGAGAGACTGACGAGGTTCCATACCACGACGCCACCTATACGCTATAGTGCACCACAGCGCCACTATGCGCTCAGTCTCAAAACTTAATGACTGTACCACGTATATTTTCTGTTTAATCAAAAGTAATCAAATTCATTTAAGACTACTTGTAAAAAAATCAAACCAGACATATGACACTTCATCTCAAATTTCTCAATAAAACTAAATTGAGAGTTGTCAATTTTTTTCGCCATACCATTTAAATATGATTAACTAACAAACTCACTGGCATTATCGAACCCGTAGGTTCATGGCAGCGCGGACATAAGCTCTCCATACATCCCTATCCTGAACAAATATTTTCCTATCATCCCCTGTATAATCTACTTCCTTCAAATCACAGTTAATGTTATTCTCCCGCCTCATTCTTGGTCTACCAACTGGGCGTTTTCCCTCTGGTTTTCCTACAAGAAGCTTCCATGTGTCTTTCATTCCCCATTCGTGCCACATGTCCTGTCTATCGCAGTCTACGAGACTTAACTGTTTTCATATCTGGCTTCCTATAAAGACCATGTAATTCACTGTTATGTAGTCTTCTCCATTCACCTGTCTGTCCCCTTAAATATGATATTAACAAAACTATGTTAATACATGTCTTCATTTTAAATACAAGTATAATTATATTATTGTAGAAGTTTATATTCTTTCTTTCCAAATATCACTATTTTAATCTGTGTCTAACTCCGGATGTAGGGTATTACACGATTAAGTCAAAATTTCACTCTATTTACCTTTGAAACTTATTTATTAGCTTTTAGACCATATTTTTTCCTTAGTACAAATTTTTTGTCTGCTGCCTATATAGTTCTTCAATCGTGTAACGGAAATAGGCACGTACGAACAAACAGGCCCATGCGCACCAATAATGTAAATGTATGTATTGTCTTTTTTCGGTTTAATTTATGTGATAAAAAGTTCGTATGCAAAATCTCAAATTATAATTAATATAGGAACATCAAAGACCAAAGCTATTTTAATAAATAGAGATGTAAGACAAGGGTGTAGTTTATGACCCACTCTTTCTAATTTACTGTATATATTAATGACATCATCCAAAATTGGAAAAGAAATGTTAATATAGATATAAGAATAAACCGTTTTAAAATGTTAAACGTTTTAATTGATGTTGATGATGTGTTTATTATTCAAGAAAATGAAAATAATTTGCAGTACTCTTTAGATTAATTAAATCAGTTATGCCAAGAATATAAATTAAAATATCAGAAGAAAAAAAAAACAAAAAAAAAACATTTGGGGAAATGAACATATAAGATCAAAAATCATAACAGACTACAAACCTCTGAAACAAGTAACAAATTTTAATTATTTGGGCTGTAACTTTACTATCGAAACAAAAACTGAAAGAGACGTATGAAACTGTCGAAATTTCAAATGATATGCGGAACTATACATAAAATATTAAAGAATAAAACAAGAAGAGATACTAGATTGAAGTTTTATAAAACATTGACAATTCCTGCATTACTTAATGGGAGTAAAACTTGGATAATGACCAATAAATTACAAAGTAGAATACAAAGCGTAGAAATGATCTTCCTTACAAGAATAAAAGGCTGCACAAGATTGGATCGGATAAAGAATGAAGATATAAGTACAGAGTTAAATTTATATCCATTGAATGATAAAATCAAGGAATATAGTGGTACATGATTTATACATGTAGAAAATGAATGTAACAAGATTACCAAAAGCAGCATTTAACTACAAGCCAGGAGGTTCAAGGAATGTAGGAAGGCCAGTGAAAAGATGGACAGAACAACTGTGAAGTAGAACAGGCAATTTATGCCTAGCCCGTGAAGTGAAGAAGAAGAAGAAGTCTTTTTTCGGGATATGTCAATACATTTTTCTACTACTAGATATCAAGAAAAATATTTTTACGTTTGAATATTTTATTGTAAATACTTAAAAAACTTTTAGATGAAGTGGTCAATAGTAGAATTGGAAATCGAAGCTGCGATCAGTGGCTTGTAAAAGCATTGGGTGCTTTTTATTGTTAGAAAAGGTCAATATCAAGAATTTTCCATTCCATATCGGGGTCCACAGATGGATATTTTTCTGACGGAGATTGATAACGACTTTCTTTCCAGATTGTGTTTTTATTGTCTGCGGACAGATGTCAATAACATCGCTTCCTTCATTTCGAACGGGAATTATCATTCAAGTGTTTCTTTTTTCACAATTTTCTGCATACTGAGATCAGCAATGTTCACAATTCTCTTTTTATTGAACACAGATGTATTTCTTGGAAAGAACATTATAAAATTCGAGCCGTTTGCTATTTATTGTATCATAGAATATACAGGAAGTAATAATAATAATAATAATAATAATAATAATAATAATAATAATAATAATAATAATAATGATAATAATAATAATCATCATCATCTCAATTATCTAGGATGTGACATTTCATTTAATTATGATAATGATATAAATAATAAAATAGCAAAATTCCAGGGAATATGTGGTACGATAAAACGATCACTAAATAACAAAACAACAAGAGAGACCCAATTGAAATTTTATAAAATGTTGGCAGTACCGGTATTGCTCTATGGATCAGAAGCCTGGATACATAAAAAACAAGATCTAAGGAGGATAACGGCGCCAGAAATGAATTTTTTGAGATCTGTTAAAGGGTGCACTAAGGAAGACAGAATCAAGAACACAGAAATAAGACAGGAACTTGAAATATTTGCAATAACTGATAAAATAGTTACATATAGACAAAAAATGGAAGCAACACATAGACAGAATGAATGAAGATAGATATCCAAAACAAATAACAAAATACAAACCTAAAGGCACCCGAGATGTGGGCAGACCTAGAAAGAGATGAGCTGAAGTCGGAACGGGTCAACAGACCTAATCCATGAATGCAGATGATGATGATTATGATAATAATAATAATAAACTGGCAGAATTAAGGCCAGAAATCATTATTAAGATTCATTATATACTCCGTTGAGGTGTTAATCACAAATAAAAATTAACTAACTTACTGGCACTAACGAACCCTTAGGTCCATGGCCGCGCGGACGTAAGGTCTTCAGACATCCAATGCTTTCCATTCATTCCCTGTATAATCTACTTTCCTCAAATCGTAGTTAATGATATTCTCCCACCTCATTCTTAGTCTACCAATTGGGCGTTTTCCCTCTGGTTTTCCTACAAGAAGCTTCCATGCACGTCTTTCATTCCCCATGCGTGCCACATGTCCTTCCCATCGCAGTATACGAGACTTAACTGTTCTCCTTATATCTGGCTTCCTATAAAGACCATGTAGTTCACTGTTATGTACTCTTCTCCATTCAGCTGACTGTTCATCACTCTTTGGTCCAAACATTTTCCTAAGAACTTTATTCTCAGATACTCATAATATTTTATCCTCCCTTAAAATAAGAGTTGTATGTTTTGGATCCATATAATATAACTGGAAGGAAAACAGTTATACTTCTTTTTTAGTTTAACGTTTTTTAATAAACGTTCGGGTGACAAGACACATGATTTTTTAAGAAAAATAAATCAGGAGTAAATATAAATGAATTGAAATAAAATTCAAAATAATATGTCGAATATAATTAGAGAAAAGAGAAAACAAAAATCATCTATTAATCTTTCGAGAGACCAATTACAAAATATATTTAATGTTATTGTAAACAAGCTCATTGTCCGGCGTTGCTCGGGTATTTATTTATCACAATCTTCTTTGCGTCAATCAAATTGGTGATCCCAAAAATTATGGGTTCGACACTATTCTTGGTTCATTTTGAAATATTACTTTTTTTTTTACCTTTGGCACATCCTCTTCTCAGAAGTGTTGCAAGTCAAACATGGGATTAAAGGCCATGGAAGCAGACTCCGGTAAGGAATCCCCAAACCAAGATATTGACACTGCAGTACCCTCTCCCTCATTTTGGATATTTTATTTTCCACTCCTTCTCACTCCCTTAACTGACTAACTCACTGGCACTATCGAACCCGTATGTTCATGGCCTCATGGTCATAAGCTCTCCATACATCTCTATCCTGAGCTAATGTTTTCCAATCATTCCTTGTATAATCTACTTCCCTCAAATCATAGTTAATGTTATTCTCCCACCTCATTCATTGTCTACCAACTGGGCGTTTTCCCTCTGGTTTTCCTACAAGAAGAATCCATGCATGTCGTTTCATTCCCCATTCGTGCCACAAGCCCTGCCCATCGCAGTCTACGAGACTTAACTGTTCTTATTATATCTGGCTTCCTATAAAGACCATATAGTTCATTGTTATGTAGTCTTCTCTTCACTTGTCTGTTCATCTCTCTTTGGTCCACAAATGTACCTAGCTACTTTATTCTCAAATACTCGTAATCTCCTTTCCTCCCTTAAAGTAAGAGTCCATGTTTCGCACCCATATAATATAACTGGTAGAATAATAGTTTTATAGGCCTATATTTTCAGTTTAACGTTTTTTGAAAGGACTTGGTACATCAAGAGTCTCTGTAATGCATAATAGCACGCGTTTCCAGAATTGAGCCTCGATTTAAATTCTTTGTGCCTCTGTGGATGGTTAAATGGCTTAAGGAATTTCACTAATCAGCTTAGCGATGCCGAAAATTATGAATTCGAAACTAAGTCGGTCACTTTTAATATCTTGTGTTTTCACCCCTTCATCAACCTCCATCCTCATAGGGGCGCTGGGGTCAAACTTTGGCTTAAACATTATCTGAATTTTCACCAATCAACTTAGCGACCAAATAAATATGGATTCGAAACTAATCTAGATCCTTCAAGTTTTCACCCTCTATCATCGTCTCGCCCATCTTAGGGGTGCTTGACGTTTAATTTTGTTTAAGTACCATCGGAACTGTCACTAATGGATTTAGCGATCATAAAAACTATGAGTTACTGCGATGGGCAGGACATGTTGCGCGTATGGGGAATGAAAGACGTGCATGGAAACTTCTTGTAGGAAAGCCAGAAGGAAAAACGCCCAGTTGGTAGACAAGAATGTGGTGGGAGATCAACATTAACTATGATTTGAGGGAAGTGGATTATACAGGGAATGATTGGAAAGCATTGGTTCAGGATAGGGATGTATGGAGAGCTTATGTCCGCGCGGCCATGAACCTACGATAGTGCCAGTGAGTAAGTAAGTAAGTAAGTAAGTAAGTAAGTAAGTAAGTAAGTAAAAACTATGAGTTAAACATTAATACTTGTTAATTAAATAAAAATAAAACTTACTTTTATTTGATTTTCATATTTATTAAGATATAATTCAGTGAGAGCTGTTTCGGTACACTGTACTTTCTTCAGACATGTTAACAAATTATGAATTGTGTTATTGTAGTATATATCAACTGATCTAAGCAACAACACAACAATAATTTATTTAAATTTTTAAATTTAAGAAAGGCGACTTATTCAAATGAAGTTGAGAATTAAACAATTTAAATAAATTTTAATTTTTAAATAAATTGATATAAATTATTGTTGTATTGTTGCTTAGATTAGTTGATATATACTATAATAACACAATTCATAATTTGTTAACGTCCCGCGCCGTAGCCGAGCGGTTAAAGTAGGAAGTCTTGGCGCAGAGCTATGGGACTTGCGCTGGTTCGAGTCTCCATGGGGGAAGAAATTTTCTCATGGTATTTCGACCAGTATGGGACCGGTGCCCACCCAGCATCGTGAGGCAATTGGGTAGCTACAATAAGTAGCGGCTCCAGGTTGAGGAACCAGCTATAACGGCTAGGGGACTCGACATGCTAACCACATGTCACCCCTATACTGGCTGTTGATCTCTACCTCTGTGATTGACACATGTGGATGTGAAGGGCCAGCAGCCGGCTGGTAAAAGGGCAACCGCTGAAAAGTGGAAAGACCCTCAATCGGAATAATTTGTTAACATGTCTCAAGAAGGTACAATGTACCGAAACAGCTGTCACTGAATTATATCTTAATAAATATGAATATTATATAGAACTAAGTTTTATTTTTATTTAATTATGGATATGGATTTTTATCAAGTAAGCACCAACTCAATTGATTAATTAATATTTGTCGTTTTCAATTATTTTCGTATATATCTCCTCCACTCACTCATATTTTAGGTATGCTAGGGGTCTCTTACTCACATGGAACCTTCAACAGATAGTAAGTTATATACATACCGAGTTTGGTTCAAATTATTCCATGTGTTCTAGAGTTACGCTGGAATATATAAAGGTATACTAAGACCAACGGATCTGTGCCCCTACAGCGCTGACATCGTTCTTACAAAAGTACACCTCTATACTCACACAATTTCACCGGACTCCCCTTCCCCTACATCAAACGGAGCCGAAGTGACTTATCAAATAGGGATGTTGCTGAACTTCCCCTAGTGTCATGGCTTTTAAATATTGAATAATGCAAGGTTGGAGTTGAGTTGACAACACTGGAGGCAAGTGCAAGAGAGATATAAAGGAGAGAGAGATAGGAATGCAGGGAGGGAAATGATTTGTAGAGACAGAAAAGGAAGTAGCTTGCATATCCTACGGGAACACAGATCCGTTGAACAGACAACAGTTGTCGATCATTTTTCCATTATTAACTCATCTTTTACCCCTAGGAGTGCAAGGGGTATTTTACCGATTGCAGCCACATTGCCGGATCATAACGTATGGGTGCACTAAATTTGGCTAAAATTACTGAAGGAATTCCAGATTTATTCCTGAACACACACACCAATATACATTCGTATATATATATATATATATATACATATATATATATATATCCATCCATAGTAATTCTGCCGAAGGCAGGTCCTTCACTGCTATGCTTGCAGCTTTACTAGGGAATTATAGGTGTGGTAGCTTCCCGTTGCTTTCCACACACACACACACACACACACATGTATATATACTTACTTACTCACTGGCACTATCGAACCCGTAGGTTCATGGCCGCGCGGACATAAGCTCTCCATACATCCCTATCCTGATCTAATGTTTTCCAATCATTCCCTGTATAATCTACTTCCCTCAAATCATAGTTAATGTTATTCTCCCACCTCATTCTTGGTCTACCAACTATATATATATATATATATATATATATATATATAAACACCCACCTGGGAAAGGAAAGAGAGGTCGACCTAGATTTAAATGGATGGATGATGTAAGAAGACGTATGAGGGAGCTAGGTCTGGAAGAATTGGAATGTGGGAAGATAGAGAAGAATGGAGGAAGAAGATAAAAATGTAAAAAGCTTTGGGCACAGGAATATGTTTTATTACATTGTAAACCTGTTTTTAAAAATATATAAGACGATAATGTATAGGCCTATTATAAAAGAATAATAATGAGCAGGAGCCCTATTTGCTTGGGATAGGGAATTCCAGAATCTATCAATGGATGTAAATTAATTAATAATAATAATATATTTATTTTACCTGGCAGAGTTACGACCTTAAGGCCATGTCTGCCACTCAACCAGGTTTTAAAAAATAAAAAAGAAGTAGTCTTACATCTAAATTGCAATAAAATAAACGATTACATGTTATAAATACAATAAATTAATAGGGCCTATTTATAATGTATTTTGATTTACTCTAAATTTAACGAAATAAATATATAATATGTACAAGATAATTAAGGCAAACAAATTTATTTACTTATTGAAAGATTAAGGGGCAGGATATTTGAATTGGGGAACCCAGATTCCCAGATGAAATAAAAAAAGTTGATTTATCATTCGTTAGAGTAATTTTTCCCCTATTTGAAGGATGCAAGGAAAAAAAAAAAACAGGTGTTACTTTTTCCATGAAACCGAGAAAACGTAATCTAAATATACAACAAACATGTTTCTTTACCAGTAAACCAAAAATTTGGAAATAAATAAACCTAGTATTGAACTGTATCTTCAACCGTTTCACACTTATAAATAATAGTGCTTTCAATGGAGAATCTAATGACACCTCAAACAACATTTCGACAACACAGTGAGTTATCTTATTCTTTCCCTGTACCCTACATTTGATACATATGACCCAGTAAAAAATAAAAATAGTTGTATGATATGAGAAATGGATTTTTGGAGGCGATCGATAAGAATTTCAAGAAGGGATAAAGACAAAACAGCACAATAAGGGAAATAATGCAAGTTGAAAAACAATTAGAAAAAAAATATAAGAAAAACGTTAAAATTGTATGGATACCTCATAAGAATGGAAGAAGAGAGAATACCAAAGAAGATCCTTAATTGGAAAGTTAATGGAAGAAGTGAAAGAGGCAGACCTAGAGAACGTTGGATACGTGGAATGAGGAGAAGTATGGAAGCTAGAGCATTGAAGGAAAAAGATGCTTTAGACAGGAACCGATGCGACAACTCACATTGGTTTGAAGGAGAAACACTGTATTGTGGAATATTTGTAATAAAAATGATATGACTTCACAACTTCTTTGAGGATTTGACGAAATCCCCATATGGGACAAGGATGCTCCCTGAATGGTGTTACTTAACCGATCTAATTTATTTACCCTAATTTCTCTACAGATGTCAGCTGGTGATAAGTGATTAGCTTACCCAAACAGGAACATAGTTATCAGCTAGGGAGTCTCATAACAGGGAACTATGATATTACTTAAAATAGGCAATAGTATAATATGTGAGATTGGGAAGTGGTTTTTACAGAAGCGAGGAAAATATTTAAAAACTGAGCGATAGCGAGATTTTTAATTTTCGAGATTCTGTAAAACATTTCACAAACGTGCGTTGTACATTATCTTTTGCGCGATGGTGTTTTCAAAATAATACATAATATTAAAATAATAACATCTTTGTTGGAAATATTTGCGTTCATTATAAACACTGACTAACATCGACAAGTTGAAACAGCAAGAGGCCGTGACGCCAATCAGTGATAAAGTGGTATTTATTGCTTTATATTGTTTCAAATATAATTTAAAATGTAGTGATTTGTTTCGTATAATGTATATTAACACTACCTTTTGGATAATTTTTTGTATAGACATTGTATGTAGTGTACATAGAGGGCAGTGGTTTTACTTCCCACACATGGTTTGTAATATGTAATATTACAGTATAGTTATTTAGGTTGGCAACCCCGAAATTTAGGAAGTTGAACTTTCAGTCATGGTCGTCATTGCTGTAAGTACGACAAAACACACTATTGCGCAAAAAATTAAAGACAGATTAATCACATGCAGACACAGAGAATGGAGAATGCTAAATCTGCAGTGAAGGATCTTACTTTGGGCAGAAAACTGTGAATATCACGTAATTAGAAAGAAAGTGTGTTTTTATAAACGTTGATATAAACGTCTGATAGGGCCTACTATCTTTTTTCTCTCTGTTTGAATTATTCTCCCATACATTGCGAAAGATCCTCAGGTCTGCAATGATATGGTAATTCAGGTGGCTGTTTGGTCGGCCCTCTTCACATCCTCTAGATATTTGTTGACATAGTAGGCCTTGGCGTCCTCATTGTTATTCTTTACTCTTCTCCCTTTCGTGCAAATAGCATAGGTTCTGATCTTCTCTTCTTTCCACAAAAATGAATATTTGTTTTATGTTTCTGCATATAAGTTATTTTAGAGCCCTTAAAATAAGCTTTTTCTGCAATAGGCATAGCTTAATTTTTTTTTAATTTATCATATTTCCAGGACGAATGTTAATTTAATAGTAGGCCTACATCAGAATTAAAATAAATACCACACTTAATTGAACAAGATTTTGTAGTAATTCTAATGTACTTTATAAATATAAAAATTAATTCGATTAGGTGTTATTATTATTATTTTTATTATTATTATTGTTATTAATATTATTATTAATTATTATTATTATCATTATTATTATTATTATTATTATTATTATTATTATTATTATTATTATTATTATTATTATTATATTATGTTTAACGTGTAGAAGGTTTTATGTACATAAAATCTATACTGAAATTTTAATGTAATGTTTTTTAACATAAGAAAAATAAATGCCTGGACGGGATTTGAACCCGGACCTCTCGATTGGTACTCGAGCGTGCTATCCATTACACCACCGGGAAAATCTAATACAAACACTTATTTTTCTTATATATATATATATATATATATATATATATATATATATATATTATCCATTACGAAATGTACACGCATGGATATATTACATAAGTAGTCGTTAAGAAATGAACTGGAGATATTTTCAATACTCGATAAACTTGAAGAGCACTAATACCGATGGAAAGAACATTTAGACAGAATGGACTACAAGATTACACAAAACGATCAACACCTTCAAACCGCATGGAAAAATATCTTTGGGAGGCCAAGGAAACGATGGACTTGAGACAGGAAAACGTCGCATTGACCTAATTCTGGAAAGGAAGAAGAAGAAGACGAACAAGGAGGAGGATTTTACGTTCTGAAAGATCCTTCTAATCCTGCGCGGGTTATAACTCTCGAACCTCGGATCAGAGGAAGAACAAGATAGCCACCAGATTACAAAGAAAGTCTCTAGAGAGCTAGGGGGGGGTCAGAGCGAAAGTGAGGTAGGAGAGGGAGAGAGTGAGAGAGAGATAGATAGATAGAGAGAGAGGGAGAGAGAGAGAGAGAGAGAGGAGAGAGAGAGAGAGAGAGAGAGAGAGAGAGAGAGAGATAGTAGGAGATGAAGGCGTTATATCATTTTGGTTTGGTACGTAAATGTATTTCAAATTAGATGACGTTCTGAAATGCATGATTCTCTCGAGTCTCATGACGCAGGCCTGTGGTAGAGACTTAGCAGAAGCTTCTTTCCAGGAGCTATCAAAATGCAAATCAAGTCTCTGCATATAATTCCAGGAGCTCAGGCCTTTGGTCAGTCGAAACATGATACTAATGATATTCTGGAAATATTTCCTACCGAGTAAAAAGAAAAATAAGGAGCCTGTAGCAACAAATTTTCCTTCTATTCCAGCGCAAATAACAGTCAAAAATTGTGGAACGTATAACAAGTTACCAACTGCATCGATATATCTTGATTAGCTTCGGTTGTATTTCGTTTTATCTGGTTTCCTATAAAAATAATATAGCTCACTGCTATATAATGAATAACCTACATAAACTTTATAGGAAACCAGAAAAGGTAAGTCTCGTAGACTGTGATTACCAGGACATGTGTCACGAATGGGAATGAAAGAGAGGCACGGAAGCTTCTTGTAGGAAAACCAGTTACTTTTACTCAAATAATTATCCATTAGCAATAGGCTTAGTTCTTCTTATTCGAACTACATTTATTTTAATCAATCCTATTCATCAGTTAATCATTTAGGATGAAAATTGCGGCAATGATTATAGTTGAAAACAGTATATTAAAGGTAGACCAAGAATGAGATGGGAGGATAACATTGACCACAATAAATCGAACTCTCAACTTTCTCTCTCACGCATCTTTGCTCACTCCGATTTTTCAACTTTAAAGCCTGCCAATACTATTTCATGACCGGTTTATTGTAGGCAATACTACACCGTCATCTTTGTAATTAAATTATCTTTATTTTGATATGTATTTCTATTGATAAACAGATCAGCGCATGCACCTATAGACTATTAACTTACCTGTTTATTCTTCCTTGCCAGGCAGTCATGACCAGAAATCAGTAGGCAAAACTACCCAGGCATGTTCCTTATGTTTCAAATTCTCGGTTGAAATAATATTTGTTCGGCAAACAAGTGGGCAAAGAATCCGAAAAAAAGTTAATTAAAATAATTTAAATTAAACATAGCCGTGAACATATTTTAATAGGCAAGCGTTTCTGGATGTATTCGTCTATATTTGAGATTTAATGAAACATATGTTTCATCCGGTAAGCAGATGGGTGAAGGTCAATCTCTCTTCGGATCTTGTACTATAGGGATATATAGGTGCGATAGCTTCCCGTTTCTTTCCACGCGCCACTCTCTCTTTTACATCTTAAAATCTTAAAAGAACTTAGGATAGTCCCGAGGAGTCCGGACTTGGAGGTGAGGAGAATGAATTTGGCTAAGTTAAACCCTCCGGACTTCACCGAAATTCATCCCTGAGGTTAAATATCAGTTCCGTCAGCATTTTTGACCAGATCAGAGATCCGGAAATCCCAATTAGCCTCTTAATAGTAGATAGAAATAAAATAAGGAAAGTGAAGTTAGTTAAGCAGCAAAATCGAATTAGGCCTATTAGGAGTGGGATTAACTTGAAGCGAAAATTTAAAAATAGTTTTAGCTGCCACAATTATATATTTGTCTCAACGAAACTCGGTATATGAAATTGTTATAAATCTCGAAATGTGTGATAAAAAATTAGCAAAATTGGCCTATTAGAAGTGAGGGTTTGCCTGAAAACATTAATTTAAAAAAAATAGCTCTTAACAGCCGCCATGTTTTATTTTTCGCAATGAAACTGTATACCATACATTTTTAATTAACAAAACAATTACATATTTTGTAATCCAGCAAAATCGGATCATAAATTGGATTTGCTGAGAAACTCGCTTAGTTTACGCAGTTCCTGCGTGACGGATTTTTAAAATTTAAAAGCCATCTTTAATAATATAGATCACTAGCATGACAATTCAGATTTTTGCTCAAATGCCTCTTATTTAATTTGAATATAAATAACACATAACTAGAGCGAGGAATTATAATGAAGAAATCATCATCATCATCATCATCAACAATCACGGATTAAGCCCATGTGGTTTTATCCGGTCTCATAGATCCTCATTCAATAAGTAAAATCCATCTCTTTTTCGGTCTACCAACATTCCTGTCTCCTTTTGATTTGTAATTAAAGTATAATTTTTGGAATGCGATTATCTTTCATTCTTTGAACCTGTTCTTTCCAGTTTTTTTCTAGATTATTTTTATTTTATCTAAAAGTTTAAAAATATCTAGCTCATTTCTAATATTATCTAGAAGTTTATATCCAGCCACACTTCTCAGAAATCTCATTTAAGGGAAAAATTTGGAGACCAATTCCCGGGGTAACAAGGGAGAAGTCCTCAACGGTCCATAGGAGCGGAAGAGGCAGGCCTCCATTTGGGGTTCATACAATTTGGGGCTATGATGTGTAGCCTTAAGATGGTAATACCATCTTACATGTCACTCTGTGGAACGCCAGTAACGTACCCAAAGGAAATATTCCAATTAGTAATAAAGTCTCATAGATAATGGAAAATGTCTTGGGTACCTGTTATAAAATCTATGCATCTATATTGAAAAACATTTTAAATGTGATTATGGAAAGTATTATTCTAGAAGCCCAAAATGGATTCAGAAAAGGGAGATCCTGTTCAGATTGCATTTTCACTATCAATCAAATAATTGAGAAACATAGAGAATATAATCTACCAACTTTTATGGCATTTATAGATCTTGAAAATGCGTTTGACAAAGTTAAGAGAATTAAATTGTGGAATATAATGAAACAGAAAGGCGTACCTCAGCACCTAAAAACTGCAATAAAAAGTCTCTATGTAGAAAATAAAATGACAATAGAAACTGGAGTAAAAAAATAAAAAGAATATTCAGCAACAATAAATAGAGGTGTAAGACAGGGAAGTCCGCTTTAATCCTACGTTTTTTATGTTTATATTGACGATATCATATATAATTGGCAGATAAATTTGGACTCACATTTCAAAATAACAAATAAGATGTTAACGCCTTATTTTTTGGAGACGACCAAGTTATAATATATAGCTCAGAAGATGGTCTACAGAAATCACTCTTTGAATTAAATAACATTATACAGAATTATATGAAGAAAATTATACTAAAAAATGAAATCGTAAAAGACAAAATATGAAAATTATGACACAGAAATATTATGAAGCTACTATTTTCTAAACGTTCGTACATATATTTAATACATAGGCCAACTATAACTTATAAGTGTACATATAAGCACATAAATGAGGCAAACAGAACTTATTTATAGGTCAAGAAATGAAGATGTTCGCTGTATTTCGATTTTAATTAGCTTTTACATTAATTTTGACCCAATATAAAATATCATATTCATGATCTAAAGCCATTTTAATTGATCACGCCTTAGCACTATCCTGAGAAAAAGTTTTACAATCACACCTATATAAGCTACTTCCCTCAAATCATGGTTAATGTTATTCTCCCACCTCATTCCTGTTCTATCAACTGGGCATTTTCTCTCCTGTTTTCCAGCAAGAAATTTTCATGCACCTATTTCATTCCCTATTCGTGCCACATGTCCTGCCCATCGCAGCGTAGAGAATTAACTGTTATTATATCTGGCTTCCTATAACGACTGTGTAGCTCACTGTTATATAGGTTTCTCCATTCACTTGTCTATTCATCTCTCTTTTGTCCAAAAAATTCCTAAGAACTTTATTCTAAAAAATTAATAATCTTCTTCCCTATCTTAAATTAAGAGTCCATGTTTCTCATCCATATAATCATCATCATTATTATCATCATCATCATCCGGTAGCATGGCAGCTACCGCCGTCTTCCGCAAACCAAACACCATTCCTCTTTGTCCATCCATTGATCTTCCCCAATCCTCTGATATTCATAGCGCTAGTACCCCTTCTATCCAAGTTTTCTTCGGTCTCCTTCTCTTCCTCCTTTCCATTGGCATGAATTACATAACAATTTAGGCAAACTTTGCTCTGGCATGTTTTCGACATGGCCATACCGCTATAATAATTTATTTTCTATAATGTCTATGGTGTCCGGCTCTCTTGTACACCCACAATTTCCCTTATTTCTTTATTTCGTATTCTATCCATTCTAGATTTTCCAGCTGATCTGTACTTCATTTCCCTGGTAGGAATTTGTCAAACTTCAGCACCATATGTTAAAATGCTCTGAATTATGGTTTGATATATTTGTAATTTTCTATTTTTGTAATATTTTTGCTCCACCAAACATAGATTAAAGCATTTATTGCTTGTTTTGTTTGTGCGATTCTATTTTTAATTACCACTGTGTTATCGCCTGAATGGTCTAATTTTGTTCCTAAATAAGTGCATTCAATACTAGGTTTTAGTTCTTCTCCGTTGTTGAAATGTATATTTTCCATTTCTTCTCCTATACACAGATATTTAGTTTCTCTATATTTATATAAAGTCCCGATTTGTCTTATTCTTCTTTTATTTTTTTGCCATACATTATATGTAATCGTGGTCTTGTGCTATTAATACCCGGTCGTCTGTAAAATTGAGTGAATATACATGTGTATTTTGGATTGCTATGCCTATATTTTTGACATTTTTTCCTCCAGTCTCTTAGTACTCTTTCCAGATAAATTTTAAATAGAGTTGGAGATAAACTGCAACCCTGGCTTAAACCTTTTTTAGTAGTAAATCCCTCTGTTATATGATTTCCAACTTTTATTTTCGAAATTGATCCTTTGTATAACGATTTTATGGCTTCAATTAATCTTTAGGTAATGTTAGAATTGTCTAAAGTTCCCCATAACATTTTTTGAGGAATATTATCATAATCCATATAATATAACTGGAAAATAACAGTTTATATATTTCCAATTTAATATATTTTGAAAGGAGTGAGGACGACAAGAGTCCCTGTAATGCATGCATTTCTACGATTGAGCCTATGTTTAATTCCTTTGTGCATCTCATTCCTATTTGTAATTCTAAATAACACATAAAAACTGTTTTGTTACATAGTATTATTCTAACCTAGAACTATCGCAGAAGTAATAAAGCAATTTTATGTTATTAGATTGCTTTTACTAAGAACACGAGACTTGAATTGCATTCTTTTTATTGAAGACTACATAGCAATGTAGTTTCATGCAGATTTTCACAATTTATTCATGAAATATTCCAAACCATAACATAAATGTGGAGCAAACCCTGAAAGTGCAATACGAACGAGATGAAAGACACTCGCATGGATTAAGGTTAACTACATCAAATTTTGCATGTATCCTCTTTTTATATATGTTTTATTACCATTATGCTCCTAGACTAGTAAAACAATACTGATAATATTGGAGGAGAAATAGCTTTTAAAAATCGTTTCCTACTTTAAGACAGAGAAAAGATATATCCTCTTGAACTACTGTTATATTTTATTGTTATTATTTCTACCTTTCTCTTGGGGGGAAAATCGTCATATTCCTTATCCACCTCAACGCTTTCCATTGCCTAGAGGAAATATATCCTTCCACAGACTTGACTATCTTAAAGGAACACTTTCTTGATATAAAATTCACTCTACTGTCATCCCTCGATAAGGTCTAAATTTGCATGAAAGTTGTATTTTATATACCAGGATTTTAAGAATAACTGTTCTTTATGTAGAGTTGTATCTTAGTTTGAGAGTCGTGGACGTGCTTATGCAGGAACAAGACTAATGATATATTTTGAGTGTTTTGTATAGCACTAGAGTTCGCTCAAGAGTTGTCCTTGTGTAGATGAGAATCTGTTGATGATGCTACTATTTTGGTTTAAAACTAAAACATTTGTTAAACTTTGAAACCGGAAATTTATCATAATTTTAATAATTTGGGATTTTATTAGTTTTAGAATATGATTTAATTCCCATTCTAAATATACTTAATCATTATTAAGGTTGTTATTGAATTAAATATGAATAAAATATAATCAATATTTAACATCATCATCAGCATCATCATCATAATCTGGTATCATGGCCGCTGCCATGTTCTTCCGGAAACCAAACGCTATTCCTTTCTGTCTATCCATTGATTTTCCTCCAATCCTCTGATATTCATAGCCACTTGTACCCCTCCTATCCAAGTTTTCTTCGGTCTTCCTCTCTTCCTCCTTTCTAATCAATATTTATATCTATAATGAATTATAATTTCGACGTCATGTCCATTATTAGAGATAGAATAGTTGTTAAAACTATTGAAAAATGTCTTTGACAAAATAAAACCCTCCATTATTGAAGGCTAGATGGACCGAATTTACGAAATGCGATTGGATAATTGAGGTCATGAATGTCCAATCACAAGTTGACAACGAATTGTCCTGTGGGATTCTGTGAGATTTCAAAAAGAAGAGGGACGCCATTTTAATGATCCCATTGAATAAGGGGACATTAAAGGGTATTTTAATTTGCTATATAAATTATATATAGAGAACGTTGAAAGCATTTACATGAGTAAACATAAATATATTAAATGTTTTGTTTAATATAAGGAATATTTAAAGTTTCATCTTCTTCATATTATCAACTCAGAAAAATAAAGTCAGAGTTAAATAAAAAGGTCATTGACTTTGTTTATTTATTGATTGATAATATATAAAATATAATTACTCTCCTGACGAGAGCCGAAGGCCGGTAATACAAGTTGATAAATTGTGGGTTGTCGACACTGCTCGTTCTATTAACAACGTAGAAACAACTATAAATATGATTTTTTCAATGTTCTTATTTTAAGAGAAAACGCTTAAAAAAGACGTAAATGTAACTCGTAAACAAGAATCTAATTATATAATTTTTTTAAATGTTGACCGAGAGGATTATTTAATGGGGGAATGCAGTGGAAGAACTTTCCAACCGTTTGGTTTCTCCGCCCCGCTGAATTGCCCAGTTCATATCATAAATTAATAATTTGGATAACATTTTGTTTCAGAAACGTATTTTGTCTATTTGTCACAATTATAAGAAGAATAAAATTTACTTTATCTCAACAAACTTACCTCAATATGGTCCGCTAAATGTGACAAGTGTACTTGAAAATAGAGAAATAAAACTCTAAGAATACTTTAGATAATATAGAGACAAAACATACAATTTTTTAATTTGTATAATAGGAATGAAATAAGACGAATATAGAGTGTAGGCGAAATAATAATTCTGAATCAAACAAAAAAATCAAGAAACAGGCTCGAAGACTGATCATATATGCTAGATGAGTTCTAAAGATTGAGATACAGCTCTTCAGCATGCTTGTTACAATTTGTAGTATGACATCTTTCCCAGTTCCTTCCTCATCTAGGATTTACTCTGTTTTTTTTTTAGGTATTGTACCTCTAACATCTACAAGTAAACCTTAATTGGAGATGGTGTATTAGCATTAGAAATAATAACAATGCATATAACTGTATGTCTTTTTTTCTGGTTGAGTGGAATCTAAGAGCATGGCCTTAACACTGACAGTTAAATAAAATTATTATTATTATTATTATTATTATTATTATTATTATTATTATTATTATTAATATTATTATTATTATTAAATAAGACAATTAAATGTTAACTATATATCATTAAATATCAAAATCTGTCCTACCAGTTTTATTCTTATATTTATAAAATTTTGAATGTAGGATACCCGTGTGATTTAAATTTTAATTTCGTAAAATTATATATATATTTTTTTTACGTAAGTGACTTAAAAAAGTTTTTTTGAGAGATAATTCACTTTATTTTCTACAGGTGCTGAAGTATGCAGTTAGAGAAATGACAAATATTTTATACCCCTAGCTCAAGAAGTTCTTGGGAAACGTAACAATTGTACGATTTATGACTATAAAGTTTTTACAATGTCTGTTTTCTTCTCGTAATTCTTGTTATTTTCGTTTATCTGTTCTTAATACTACTGCTATTAGCAGTAGTAGTAGTAGTAGTAGTAGTAGTAGTAGTAGTAATAGTAGCATAGCTGCTAAAAGAGTCACAGAAAAGAAGCATCCTCTTCCATTCAATCATTTCTAAAAAAAAAATAAGAAAAGGATAAAATATATTAAAAGAATGTCTAGAGATATGAAATTCCTCAGCTGTTATTAAAATACAAACCAATAGGACATAGAAGTGTTGGACGCCCATTTACTAGATAGGAAAATTCATTGAAACCCACTTGATATGAAAACAGGTCAAAAGACCTAATTTCATGAAGTAGAAGAAGAAAGGATATGCTGGTGTGTAAAGTTTTTTACTTGGAATTTGAACATCTTTTGGAGGGTTTTCTATATTTTCAACCAAGCGAACATGCGATACAACACAATTATGAAATATATATTATTATATTACTATTATTATTGTTATTTTTCATTCATGAACAGGTTTTCAATATATTGCATGTTCCTATGACCAATATTCTACACTCTTATTTTTTTCTGAAATCTATCTTCCCAGTTCCGCACTTGTAACACGTTTTCATACATAGCTTTCTTTACGTCCTGGAGCCAAGATTTTATTTTTACCTCTACGTCTTCTTCCCTTTGGGACCCCAGCGGAGAGAGGCGAGCATCTAACCGCTTGTGCCACGGTGTCGCCTTTTTTAATATTATGGAATAATAAATACCAAGCTTTTATAGAAACCTTATTCATGAGATATTTAATGCATTTGTGACGTATTGAAAGAATTAAGGAGAAGGAATTAAAATGGTTAAGACATATTTTAAGAATGGAAGATGAGTGATGGCCTAAACAACTATATCAATGGCAACAGAAAGAATAAAAAAGGAAGACTAGAGTTAACGTGGAAGGAAAGCATGACGATAGCAATGCAAGCACGAAGGTTACCCAAGATATTTGGCTTTGGAAGTTTGGCACGGGAAGACGGCAGCGACTGTAAAAAAAACGAAGATAGATTAGATATTATATACTAACCTATAATTAATTAATCAATCAATCAAGTATATTTCACTTCCAATTAACTTGTTTGTGTCTAAATTAGCTAATGGGTTCATTCCCTATTTATAGAGGAATTTCTCCATTCTATACGATGAGTTTTATTTAATTGGATAATGCATTAGGCGTAAAAGCGTATTTTCTAATTAAATATTTCAAAGTATTTTTAAATTGACATTTTTAATTAATGTTATTTTTATAAAAAAAAGTAATTTTTAACTTTTTAATATCTTTGCTGCGTTCATTTTACCTCTATAATATTTGGGCCCATCACACATATATATTTGTATCTGTTGACACCTCTGCGTTATTAATTTATTTACCATTAAAACATATTTGCTGAGTGATATGAATTCAGAGGTCTCTGTCAGCCTTCCGGCTAGGTATCTGATGGCGGTGTTATAAAATGGACATTTAAAATCACTCTTACGCCCGATTTACGTCATCACTTTTTAATTAGTACACTACGCATAAAAATGTGTAACCAGTAGCATGACAATTAACAGGAATTCTGTTTTATGTTATATTTAATTTAAATCGTTTTTTAATACAAATATAGTGCTATTTAAATATTGGTTGGCTTTTAAGATTGCTTTTTTCGCGATAGAAAATAAGAATCATAATAAAATCATTTTGGACAATTAGTTCGTTTCAGGAACGTGTTTTGTCTACTTGTCGCAATTGAAAGAAGTTAAAAAAAATATTTTTTGCGCGATAGTGGGTATTGTGGTACTTACAGCAATGGCGACCATGATTGAAACTTCAACTTCCTACATTTAGGGGTTGCCAACCTAAATAACTATATAGTAATAAAATAGCTATACTGTAATATTACATATTACAAAACGCGTGAGGAAAGTAAAACCACTGCCCTCTACTATACTACATACAATGAATATACAAAAAAAAATCCAAAATATAGTGTTAATATACATTATACGAAACAAATCACTGCATTTTAAATGAACTGAACTTTATTTGAAAATATATAAAACAATAAATACGTACATGGCGTCATTTTATAACTAATATTGGTATCACGGCCTCCTGTAGTTTCAACTAATAAACATTGCCCACACTGTTAACGTTAGTAAATTGTTTATAATGAAATCAAATACTTCCAACCAATATGTTATTATTTTACTATTATTTATTATTTTGAAAACACATCGCGCAATAAATAATGTACAACGCATGTTTGTGAAGTGTTTTACAGAATTTTAGAAATTAAAAATCTGGCTATCGCTAGGTTTTTAAACGTTTTCCTCGATTCTGTAAAAACCACTTCCCAACCTCGCATCGTAATATACTATTATTTTAAGTAAACTTGCCTATATAGGGTCTGCTAAAAGTGACAACGTATAGTCTTACTTGAAAGTAGAGAAATAAAACAATTATGAAACTTAGAAATCGGCCGCGGTGGACTAGCGGTTATGCTCGTTGCCTCTGGTCTCGAGAGTCACGGGTTCAAACCCGGCCGGGGTCGATGGTTTTTTTAGGATGGAAAAATCCAAGGAGCAAGTCCTCCGGAAAGGACTTTAAGCCGTGGGTCCCCAGTCTGAAGATTTTCAGGCTCGTAAAAGATCCTTAAGCCTGAATGATAAGGCCTCTAAGCAAAATTTACCGAATTTTTCCGTCCTAGTACTACCTGGTTTCCTAGGTGTCAGTATGAGGCGGAACGCTGACCACGGATCACTCAAAATGACTAATATACGAAAACAAGTGTAACTAAATTAGTATGGTTCAATTTATTCCCTGGAGGGGGAGTTTGTTGAAGAGTTGCAGTTTTGATTTAATTTGAGACATGGTTTCATTAAGGTATTTAAATGTTTCTTTTTATTTTTTGTTTTATTTTTATACTAGATTAATTGTTTGTTAATCGTTTCGTTTATTTTCTTCTTCTTCTTCTTCCTTTGCAGGATTAGGTCAATGTGACCTGTTTCGATCTCAAGTCCATCGTTTCCTTGGCCGTCCCAAAGATATTTTCCCATGTGGTTTGTAGGTGTTGATCTTTTTGGGTAATCTTGTATTGTTCATTCTGTCTAAATGTTCTTTCCATTGGTTTATTTTACTATTCAATATGCTGGGATTTTAATTTAACAACAATTTATGTAGGCCTATACCGTACTTGTTTGTTGAAGAGTTGCAGTTTTGATTTAATTTTAGAGATGGTTTCATTAAGGTATTTAAATGTTTTTTTTATTTTTTGTTTTTTTCTACTAGATTGACTGTTTGTTAATCGTTTCATTTATTATCTCCTTCTTCTTCTTCTTCTTCTTCCTTTCCAGGATTAGGTCAATGCGACCTGTTCCGGTCTCAAGTCCATCGTTTCCTTGGCCGTCCCAAAGATCTTTTCCCATGTGGTTTTTTTGGGTAATCTTGTATTGTCCATTCTGTCTAAATGTTCTTTCCATTGGTTTATTTTACTATCCAATATGCTGGTATTTTAATTTAACAACATTTTACGTTGTCAACATCGTTATCTCTAAGTCCGCAACATCCTGGAATTCACTGCAGGACGATGTTTTTGTTTGTGGACTACATTTTTTGATACATAGTTTGATTTCGGGTGATAATTGCGCTACTGCATTCGTAATGGGTTGAATTGCTTATTTAGAGACAATTAATATATCTGAATTATTAAACTGACTCTGGAAATGCATTAACTACTGTAGGGCAATTCTGATTAACGTTATTAATTATAAATGATTTTATATGGTGTTTATGTCGCGTTAATGAAAACTAAAAGTAGGGAAAAAATAACACAACTTTGAAACAAGATTGAGTGTTATGTGACATTAACATTTTTTTTTTTGTTATTCAGTTAGACCCTACTACAATAATGTTTAACGCGAATTACATATTTTATATAATCAATTATTTGGTTGTTTACTTATTTACTCACTGGCACTATCGAACCCATAGGTTCATGGCCGGATCGTAATAATAATAATAATAATAATAATAATAATAATAATAATAATAATAATAATAATAATAGCTTTAATTTACATTGCAGAGTTAAGGCCTTAAGGCCTTGTCTGCCACTCAACCAGGTTTTAAAAAGTTAAAAAAATAGTCTTACATCAAAATTACAATAAACATAAACGATTGCATGTTTTAAATACAATACAATTATTTATAATGTATTTTGATTTACTGTAGATTTAACGAATTAAATATAATATGCACAAGATATATAAAACAAGAGAAAAAATTATTAATGACATAGTATAAATTTAAATAAATAGAGAAAAATTAATAATTAAACAACATATAAGTCTGTATGCGTGACTTAAAAGTGCCAAGTGTGCCAAAACTCCTTATATCTTGACGAAGGAAATTCCAGGAGCGGGCAGATGCTACTGTGAAGGAAGTAGAATAAGAGGAAGTGCTTTGAAGAGGGATTGTTAGCAGACTGTTATCTTGTGACCGATCCTATCCTGAGCTAATGTTTTCCAATCATCCCCTGTATTATATATTTCCCTCAAATCGTGGATAATGTTATTCTCCCACGTCATTCTTGGTTTAACACCTGGACGTTTTCCCTCTGGTTTTCCTACCAGAAGTTTCCATGCATCTCTTTCATCACTCATTCGTGTCAGATATCCTGCCCACCGCAGTCTACGAGACTTAACTGTTGTTATTATATCTGGCTTCTTATACATATCATGTAGCTCACTATTATGTAGTTTTATCCATTCACCTGTCTGTTCATCTCTTTTTGGCCCAAAAATTTTCCTTAGAACTTTATTCTTAAATACTCGTAAACTTCCTCCCTTCATTAAAGAAGGAGTCCATTTACACATCAATGAATAATTTACTGTTGGATACATTTCTTGTAATTTGTGTCCTAAATTTGCCAATATTCTGATTCTAAGGTCTGACTTAATTTTCAAATGGTGTTACGCCATTATAGGCCTAATGTTCGGCCGAAATTAGTAGTTTGCCTTAAGCATTGGGTTGTGTGAAATAAAAATAAAAATAAATTAATCAATTAATCATCATTGTAAGCCCTTGTTTCCCTCAACGAGATTTAGGCGCTCTCCCCCTACAGGGAAGAAATTGAACCATAATAATATAGTTACACTTGTTTTCGTATAGATGTCATTGGAGTGGCTCATGGTCAGCGTTCCGCCATATCCTGACATCTAGGAAACCAAGGTAGTACTAGGATGGCAATATTCAGTAAATTTTGCTTAGAGGCCTTTTTATTGAGGTTTAAGGATCTTTCACGAGCCTGAAAATCTTCAGACTCGGGACCCACGGCTTAAAATCCCTTCTGAAGGACTTACTCCTTGGATTTTTCCATCCTAAAAAATCCATCGTCCGCGGCCGGGTGTGAAACTACGACCCTCGGGACCAGAGGCAAATAAATACATAAAAAAATTCAATTAGTGTCCTCTGCTGTGATCTCCGCAGCACAAGGCGTGCTGCCTTGTCATGCATTGAGCCCGGGTTCGATTCCCGGTCAGAACAAGCTTCCTGGGCGAGGTTTCTTTTCGTTTTTTTTTTTTTTTTCCTCAGGGAGCTTTGAGGCCCGAGCGGTCCCTGAACATCATCTGGCCATCATCATCATCATCATTATCATCTGCCGGTGTGGATAGCAACGGGTAGCTACCACACCATCTAATTCCCTAGTAAAGCTACAAAACATACGGTGATCGCAGTGAAAGACCTGTCCTAGACAGAACACTGTAAAATAGAAATTCAATTAAATGAAACAATTCTTACATGAATCTTGTGTAGTACCCTGCAACTGCAGGACGACCTGACTGTAGAAACATTGTAACCAACACTTGCATGGTCGAGGACGGGAGCAATAAGAACACAATGTCAAGAAGGGACCAGGTATAGTTAGGTGCTGCAAAAATTGTATAATCATCATCATCATCATCTGCATTCATGGATTAGGTCTGTTGACCCGTTCCGACTTCAGCCCATCTCTTTCTAGGTCTGCCCACATCTCGGGTGCCTCTAGGTTTGTATTTTGTTATTTGTTAATTAATTAATTAATAAGTGTAAAGCACAAAATATGCATTATTAGTAAATAGTTTATCTTGCTCACTTGTCACTCAGTTGGGTCAGGGATGATTGTCTGTTCTCGCACCATATGGCGTGGTATCTGTCACACTTTTTCCCGCACACGCACTCGTCGGTTGGTGATATGTCTTGGTCTTACACACTTTGAAGTGGAAACCGTGCGTCGCTAGTCTTGTCACAGCGTGTCGAAGGTCATACAGGGGTTCCATCCAGTTATTTGTTTTGGATATCTATCTTCATTCATTCTGTCTATGTGTTGCTTCCATTTTTGTCTATATGTATCTATTTTATCAATCCGGCTTTTCTTCTGCTGAAGTTTATGAGTAAGTTATTTTTTACTAGTAGAGGTTACCAGCCTCTAGCCAAACCCCTCTTCCTGGAGGGCAGGGAACTGGAATTTCGGAGTGTTCGTGTCCTAGAGAAGTTGCCTTCACTACGGCTTTGGGGACTTCTCTTCTCCCCACGTAACCCTGTGGACGGGGCCCTACCCAGATGCTACCCACTGAGCGAGTGGGACCTGGAGCTCACAAAAGGGCAGGGGCGCCTACTCCCTGGAGTGGACCTCTATCAAGGGTTCCACTCTGTTACCCTTATTGTATAATGGAGCAGGTAATTACAATTGTACAATAAACGTATACATTATACAGTATTGTCGATGCTAGCAAACACCGAGAAACAAACATACACAAAACAATGCACACTTTATGTCATCCATTAAATGTAATGCATGTAACAGAATTGAAATGAATGTTACTCCCTGAACGTATTACACAGTTGTATAATAATGGGACGATACTCCGCAGGACCGCATACTAATCCGCACCTCTCTCTATACTCCGCGAAGAAAGGATTGCAATAAAGATTAAAATAATAGCTCGGGCAATTGTTCATTCGATTTCAATTAAACTGAAGTAACTTGTAGCGTTCGTTTTGGTGTAGAATCTGCTAGCCCTGGTTGTGATTATGTAGATGGATATTTTATTTATTTTCATATTTGTAAAGATTTTTAATTTTGTATAAAAAAATGAAAACTTTCATCTGCTTACAACTCAATAATATTGATTGAATTATTGATTGAAATACTATCTATTCATGTTATATTTGGGCCCTTTTTCAATCAACATTTAAAAATGCACTTTAACTTCACCGCACGCCACTGGTTTTCTAGCGAATTCCCAAAATAATAATAAATGAAATGCAACGCTGAAGACAATGTACTCTTGAATAATATTATGTAAATAATGGTTTGGGGAAGCTGTTTCATTGATTTTAACTTAAAGTTTTATTCATATTTTAAATGGCGTTTTCATGTAATCTTAAGGTAAAAGCTTTGCGAGAAAGTACTTGGAAACTTTTATATAACAAAATACATGAAATGATTTAGAGATTGGTTTGGATGTGTAGAAATTATTTATTGGATTAAAAAAGGGGGACGGTAGAAAGAAGGAGGAAGGTTTTTGGATATAAAAATGAAGGGAGAGAAGAATTTCAGGAAATTGGAGTGGAGACCTCGCCCAATCTATTACGTCACATGACATTCATGGGGCATTGCCCCTCGTCCCTACAAGTACTATCAGAACTAAGAGCAAAAGATGATTATGTGTCAGAATGAGTTTTTATGATCTCAATATTTTTATTTCACTTCGAGTGAGAGGTAGAAGCAAGGATATACTCTATTTTTCTATCTTATTTTCCCAGACTCTAGCAATTCTGATATCATACTTAACCATTCTCGGTATAAAATTGACAACACTGCAACCATTGAATTTTAAATACAAGCTTTCATTAATATTAGATGTACAGGGTGTGCATGAATAAAACCAAAGACGAAAAATACATAAATGGCGCTACATTCTTGATGCGACACCTCCAATCTTCTCTATACAATGTTCTCTGTTGCCAATTCGTACAGTTCAGAATTTGTTGACAAATTTCCTACACAGTGCACCCTATTTTGTTAGATTTTCCTACTGGCCATTTCTCAAACATCTCCTCCGTTATCACTTTCTTAGGTATGCATTCTTTATCTATTATTTGAACGTGTCCGGACCATTACATTTTTTTTAAAATTTGACAAGATGTCATAGATTTCCTTATTATACCGTATTCTCCATATTCCATTCTCTTTTACTGGTGCATATATCCTTCTCAAAATCTTTCTTTCAAAAGTGTTAATTAAATTCTCAGAGCTCTTTGTCATAGTCCAGATTTCACTTCAATATACCACTACTGGACGTATGCAGGTTTTATATATGATGGAAGTTAAAAATTAAATTTTACTTTTCAATTTATTTGGTAGGTGCCTTCATCCTCAACTTTGTTAAAATATTGTATATAAAATTAACTGGAGCGCTTTCGGAAGTTACCTTCCATCTTCTGCAGGTTGAGTTTCCGCTATTGCAGAAGATGGAAGATAACTTCCAAAAGCGCTCCAGTTAATTTTATATACAATATTTTAACAAAGTTGAGGACGACGGCACCTACCAACAGGTAAAATTTAATATTTAACTTTCATCGTATGACCTCACCTCAACGGAATTTGATATGAATTTTACTAGGTTTTATATAGTCTTATTTTAAGTTTCCTAAAGATAATTTTGTATTTTTGGATTGGAAGTAGTCCATAATATGCCTTATTTTCTCTGTATATTCTATTTCGTATTTATTTCAATTCATCATTTTTATTAGTAATAATTTAGCCTAAATATGGAACACTCTTTACTACTTCAAAAGTGTTTGTTGATCTCTACTAAAATTTGTCCGTGATTGTATCAATAGTTTTGTTTTTGACTCATTAACCTTGAGACAGACTTCTCTTGTTGCTTGTTCTAATTGAATAAATGTCTGCTTTAGATATTGTATGTTTCTAGCTATAACATTAACATCGTCGGCATATGCTACTATCTGAATAGATGTATATGCCTACCAGATGTTGAAAAAAGAAAGTAAACCGGGACACTTCTATTATGTGCGTAGAAATGTAATGTACTTATTTGAATATAATATGGTGGTAATGTTAGCTTATTGAAAATGCATAAAATGAGACTTTCCATTACAAATAAGTCTAAATTTAATCTATCGTTCACTGGCTCTATCGAACCTATAGGTTCATGGCCGCGCGGACATAAATTGTCCATACATTCCTATCCTGAGCTAATGTTTTCCAATCATCTTCTGTATAAACTACTTCCCTCAAATCATAGATAATGTTATTCTCCCACCTCATTCTTGGTCTACCAACTGGGTGTTTTCCCTCTGGTTTTCCTACAAGTTGCTTACATGCACCTTTTTCATAAATTTAATTTATATGTCCCGCGCCGTAGCCGAGCGGTTAAGGTAGTAAGCCTTGGTGCAGAGCTACGGGACTTGCGCTGGTTCGAGTCTCCATGGGGGAACAAATTTTCTCATGGTATTTCGGCCAGTATGGGACCGGTGCCCACCCAGCATCGTGAGGCAATTGAGTAGCTACAATAAGTAGCGGCTCCAGGTTGAGGAACCAGCTATAACGGCTGGGGGACTCGACATGCTAACCACATGTCACCCCTACACTGGCTGTTGATTATCTACCTCTGTGTTTGACACATGTGGATGTGAAGGGCCAGCAGCCGGCTGGCAAAAGGGCAACCGCTGAAAAGTGGAAAGACCCTCAATCGGTAATTTATATTATACACAGTCTAGAGACCAGATACTGAAAACACACAAAACAGGACATGCACGGGACATATGTATTATTAGGTTATTACTAATCTAAATAAATCTAATCTAATGTAATCTAATCTACATAGTGCGTTATATGTTGCATCTCAATCTCTCGTGTTTTTTTTTCTAAATTCGCGTTAGTTATATTTCGATTGCACATACGAGAATAATCGATATTTACTTCTTCCCATTGTTACATGCGCATTTTAATGAAGAAGTGTACTGTAATGTGGTCCATTTAAGTGACCTAACAGACTTACTATTATAACATTTCGGAAAAGTCGAACATAAAATAAAAATTTATTCAGAAGTGTGGACTAGGACGGTATTCAAGAACCAAGCTCTATAGGCCATGCCATCTCCGTTTCCCCTAAGCTGAGACTCTCATATTTAAATTGTTTCCGGAATTTTTATTTTAATAAATATCTTGTTATCACATGATGTTGAATAGAGTGAGCCAGTTAGAGTAGGTTTTGCATGACCCACATCATTAATTAACCACGGAGAGTCAGGATGACGCTCATCAAGTAATATTAAGTTTGGTTCTTGAATACCGGTTTGCTAATATCATGGATTGTATTAAAATTTTATAAACATATCATAAACGTGCATGGAAGCTTCTTGTAGGAAAACTAGAGGGAAAACGCCGAGTTGGTAGACCAAGAATGAGAAGGGAGAATAACATTAAATATGATTTGAGGTAAGTAGATTATACGGGGGATGATTGGAAAAAATTAGCTCAAGATAGGGATGTATGAAGAGCTAATGTCCGCGCGGCCATGAACCTCCGGGTTCGATAGTGCCTTAAGCCTGAATGAAAAGGCCTCTAAGCAAAATTTACTGAATTTTCCCGTCCTAGTACTACCTTGGTTTCTTAGATGTCAGTATGAGGCTGAACGCTGACCATGGACCACTCAAATGACATCTATACGAAAACAAGTGTAACTAAATTAGTATGGTTCAAATTCTTCCCTGTAGGGGGAGAGCGCCTAAATCTCTGTTCAGGGAAACATGGGCTTACAAGAACAAGAAGAACATTTATTTTAGATGTCAGCTAGTGATAGGGGATCGGCCTTAATTAGACATCTAGTCGATAACTAAGATATTTCTGGATGGGAAACGGTTGGGAAATTTTGCGAAGAGGCTTTTTTATTCAGGTTTGTGGTTATTTTACGAGCCTGAAAAATCTTCAGACTCGGAACCCACTGCTTAATGTACCTCGCGAAGGAATTGTTCCTAGGATTTTTTCATCCTAAAAATACATCGAGCTTGGAGGGGTTTGAACCCGCGACCCTTGGAACTAAAGACAAAGGAACATAACCACTAGCCCACAGCGGACTTCTTCATAATCAATGACAATATATTTATATTAATAACTGATTCTGTCCATCACAGTGGCATAATCGGTTGAGTCCCTACATATCATACTCACAATCCTGGTTTGATTCTCAGCGGGTTAGAAATTTCTAATTTTCATTTTTGGTCTGAATATGATAAACAATGTAATTATAGACCAAGTTCAGAATTTTAATTATTTGGGATGTCATTTAGGCAATGACAGAGAAATTGATAAACACACTAAAATACGATTCAATTACCTATGTGGCACAATTAAACGCACTTTATTGAATAAAACTAAAAAAATAAACTATTTTGAAGTTTTACAAAATATTGGCGGTTCCATCTCTTATCTATGGATGTAAAACCTGGACATTAACAAAGGCAGATAGTAAACAAATAGAGGCTGCTGAAATGAAGATGTTGAGAGCAATAGCAGGATACCAAAGGACCGATAGAAAAAAAAAACGAAGATATAAGAACAGGACTTAATATATTTAATCTCTGTGAAAGAATAAAATACTATCAAAATGCTTATCTTCAGCACGTATTACGAATGAATGAACAGCGCATACCAAGAAGAATGTACAATTATAAACCAAAAGAGAGAAGAATGTTGGGAGACCATTGAAGAGATGGAAGGACTAATTCGACCTATAATGAGATCGGAACAGGCCATTGGGCTTAATCCTTGTTGTTGATGATGTTGATGATGAATATGTGTGTAGTGCTTATGTGAAGAAACTAAACTATCTAACTAACCCACTAGCCTTATCGAACCTAGGTTCATGTCGCGTGGACATAAGCTCTCCACATATCCCTATCCTGAGCTAATGTTTTACTATCATCCCCTGTATAATCTGCTTCCCTCAAATCATGGTTAATGTTATTCTCCTACCTCATACGTCGTCTACCAACTGGGCTATTTCCCTTTGGTTTTCTTACAAGAAGCTTCCATGCCCCTCTTCCATTCCCCATTCGCGCCACATGTCCTGTCCATTACAGTCTGCGTGATTTAACTAACCTTATATAGGCCTAATATACAGTTTCCTGTAGAGATATATAGCTCATTGTTTCATAGTCTTCTGCAGTAGTCTGTTTATCTCTCATTGGTCCAAAATTTCTGCTAAGAACCTTATTCTCAAATACGTAAAACGGGAAAAAGGTAAAATTATATAAAAAAACATAATCATCTGTTTAAAAAAGTAAAAATTGCATTACATTAAAAAGTAGACTAACCTGAACATTGTACATAATATTTTTTTTTGTTACAGTTCTGAGAATTGTATTTAATATATAATTTAATTTCCTATAGAGATCATGTCCACCGCTGTGGTCTTGAGGTAGCGTACTGCCTAGTCACGCATCGTGCCCGGATTCGATTCCCGGTCGGGACAGGCTCCTGGGTGAGGTTTTTTCGGGGTTTTTCCTCATCTGTAAGAGAGACAAATGTCAGGAAGCTTAGGGCCCAACGGTCGCCGAAACTCACCGGCCATCATTATCATCATCATCATCCTTCATCGGTCAACGGGAAGCTACCACACCTATAATTCCCTAGTAAAGCTGCAAAGCATAGCATGAAAATGCTATGATTGCAGTGAAAGACCTGCCCTCGGGCAGAATTACTATGGATGGATGGATGGTTAGAGATCATGTAGCTCATTGTTATGTAGTCTTCTGCATTTGCGTGTCTGTTTACCTTTCTTTGGTCCAAAATCTTTCCTAAGAACTTTATTCTCAAATACGTGAAGAAGGGAAAGTGGTAAAATTATAAAAAAAACACAAAAATCTATTTAAAAAAGTAAAAAGTGCATTATATTAAACAGTAGACTAACCTAAACATAGGCTTACAATACAAAAAAATACTAACCTAAACATTGTATATAATAATTTTTATTCTGCTACATAGTCTCTTACTTAATATACCGCAACATAGGACATCACATCACTCCATGTCATATACCATCTCCACTTCTCGCAACTGGAATTCCCTACCACAAGAAATAAGGGGCTGCCGGACATTGGCATCTTTTAAAAGAAATCTAAATTTATATTTGCTCTAAACTCGACTTCATTATTATCCAGTGTTAGATATATATATATATATATATATATATATATATATATTAATTGGTGTTTCCCGTATAATGTATCATATTTATATTATTATTATTATTATTATTATTATTATTATTATTATTATCGTATCATTATTGTTATTACCCTATAAAATGTTGTTTGTACATGACATTTACATTGCTACATTTATTGTATCTTTAACTGTTTATAATTAGTATAGTGTATATCTATATTTGTCGAATATTTATTTGTATTTGTGCTGGTTGAGTGGAAGAGAGGGCCTTATGGCCTTAACTCTGCCAGAATAAATAAAGTATTATTATTATTATTATTATTATTATTATTATTATTATTATTATTATTATTATTATTATTATTATTATTATTGATTATTATAGTTCTGAGAATTCTATTACTTCTTTGTCTCTTCTGGGATCTCTTCATTTCCTGAACTTAAAACAGTTTCGTGTGTTGTTATCTAATAAGATTTCCTCTTTAGCTTATATAATCTGAGTATAATTGACTGATTTTTCGTATAGAAGATTCAGATAACAAAATCACAAAGAATATACGATACATCAATAGAAAATCAAAGCATATAGAAAATCTGAGAAAGGGAAATTGGATACCGGTATTGCTAAAAGGATGAATGACATATCGTGCAAGCATAATTGGAAGGCTGAAACTGACTTTCAAAAGAGACGAAATAGCGAAGTAAATTAGGCCTATATAATTGTATTTCAAATATATCTTTAAATCTAAGCTGCTATAAATTCTTGTTATTTTCTGTAATTAGTTACGAGGTAACTTTAGTTTTGTTATGGTATTGTTAGGATATACTATAATAGGCCAACACACACACTACTGAGTAACACTAAGAAATTGGGACTGGAAATAAATATCAATAGAACAACATTATATCATGGAAATGGACAGCTAATGACAAATGTGGGAAATTTTGAGGAAGTGGCTGAATTCAATTACCAAGGAACAATAAAAATCACAAACAGGAATGATATCATAAGGAAATTAAACATAGGCTCAATTCTGGAAATGCGTGCTATTATACATTACAGGGACTCTTGTCGTCCCAACTCCTTTCAAAAAACGTTAAACTGAAAATATACAAAACTATTATTCTACCAGTTATGTTATATGAATGCAAAACATTGACTCTTACTTTAAGGGAGGAAAGGAGATTGCGAGTATTTGGGAATAAAGTTCTGAGGAAAATTTTTGGACCAAAGAGAGATGAACGGACAGGTGAATGGAGAAAACTGCATAACCGTGAATTAGATGGTCTTCATAGGAAGCCAGATATAATGAGAAAAGTTAAGTCTCGTAGACTGTGATGGGCAGGACATGTGGCACGAATGGGAATGAAATACGTGCATGGAAGCTTCTTTTAGGAAAACCAGAGGGAAAACGCCCAGTTGGTAGACCAAGAATGATGTGGGAGGATAACATTAACTATGATTTGAGAGAAGTATATTATACAGGTGATGATTAGATCACATTAGCTCAGGATAGGGATGTATGGAGAGCTTATGTCCGCACGGCCATGAACCTACGGGTTCGATGGTCCAGTAAGTTAGAGTTAGTTAGGGTATTGTTATTGTTTCATTAACAAGGTCTACATCTTGTTTCCCATTAATATATCACTGTGTTATAGTCTTTACAATTCACCCATTTGTTCGTTCTTCTTAGGATCAAAAATTTTCCTAAGAATTTTAAGCTCAAATACTTGTAATCTTTTCTACTTCTTTAAAAAGAAGAGACCACGTTTCGCTTCAATATAATATAATTTGTAGAATAACCATTTTAATATTTTTTGCTTAACTTATTTTTTGGAGAAATCTGGATGACAAGTATCCCTGAAAAGGATAATAGCATGCGATTTTAGCTTTGAGTCATAGTTTAATTTACTTCTTCATCTAATTACTGCGTTGGACCAAAGAGAGAGGTACAGACAGGCAAATGGTGAAGACTTACAGAACAGTGCATTATATTTATGTGAAATCAGATACAATAAGAAATGTTACGTTTCGTAGACTGAGATGGTTAGGACATGTGGCACGAACGGAGAATGAAAGAGGGACGTCGTATGAGGTAGAAGAAAAATATTAACCATGGTTTAAGGGAAGTAGATTATAGAGGGGATGATTGCAGAACATTATTTCGGGGTGATAAGGCAGCACGCTACGTCGAGACCACAGGGCTGGACATATTCGAAATATTCCTTGTTAAAAAAATGGCTTTGGTAAATTAAAATAAAAATTAAACAATATTAAGAATGAGTATCTGGTTAATAGCTGGACAATAGCGAACAACCTTCTACTGAGGATGGAACAGGTCCCGAAAGGCCTATAATATTTTAATTTGTTAACAGTTGAGGAGACAGCAAAACAAGAAACTTAATTTTAAAAGTTTTATATTATCAGTAGCTGGATAATAGCTGGACAGTACTAAAGAACCTTCTGCTGAGGATGGGACTGGTCTCGAAAGGCCTACTATGTTTTAATTGCCTTAACAGTTGAAAAGACTGCAAAACAAGGTACACAATTTAGTAACTTTATATTACAATTTTTGTTTTATCTAACACTTCAACGGAATTTTATCATGAAATTTTATAATATTGTTGATGTTTGGAGTTTCATACATAATTTCAATTCTACACTCCATACAAGTTACTTTCAACCTGTATTGAAAAAAAAGCGACTTAATTTAAAGTAATAAATGTTTTACCAGGTCAAAGCGACATACAGCATAAAATAATGAAATAAACACTGAATACCCATCTCATCCCCTAGTTTGTGTGGGATAACATCCCCGAGGAGAGACTCAAAATTCCTGATCTAGTGTTACATTTGACAGTTTTTGCCTGAATGAAACTGGCACTTGGCATCTAATCGACTCACTAATCCACACCCCCCTCATTCCTGTCTCTCTTTTTTTTTTTCTGCTAAAGAAAGTTTTGGACGGTTGTATTGCTAAAACGTTTCCAGTGTACTAGAACGAGGGGGTTGACCCGTATAATGGTTCCATCAGGACCTATTAGCAGTTGCTGCAACCCTCCGTGACGGTAGAAATTTCCCTCTTCTCCCCACCCCTTTTTTCTCTCGCCCAACGAACCTACTCCTTCTCCCTTTTCTCACGAAGTGCTTGTTCTTGTACAATTAGAAATTATTTACTTCGTAAATTTATCCGTTTTAAGTTACCTTTTAAAAGGTCATTATATTTTCATTAGGTAGTTAGCACCATTTTCTCTTGTGGGATTTTGAGCCAACTTGCTCCAAATTAGAACAGACAATTGCGTTCTCTGATATTTAAATTATTTACCACATGGACTGGATGTATGTTATTTACATGTTTTTTATACGGTGCATTTGAAGATTTTGTTCCAAAAAACCCTCACACCAGTGATTCTCCTAAAATATTAGTTTAAAACCTTAGAGATGATTAGTTTTAACAAATACTCGAAGCTCTTACATTCTAAATCTTGTATCTTGTAAGCCCTTATTTCCCTCGACGAGATTTAGACGCTCTCCCCCTACAGACAAGAAATTGAACAACATTAATTCAGTTACACTTACTTCCTTTTGTATACATGTCGTTGGAGTGGCCCGTTGTGAGCGTTCCACCTCATACTGACATCTAGGAAGCCAAGGTACTAGGACGGAAAATTCGGTAAATTTTTCTTAGAGGCCTTTTTATTTCAGGCTTAATGATCGTTTAATTAAATAAATGCTTTTATTTGAACTGGCAAAGTTAAGGCAATAGGGCATTATCTTCCACTCAACCAAATAAGTAACATGTACGAAATGCATTTATGCACTACAATGAAAACTTAAAAAATAATATTTAGAATTAAGAATTAATCATAACTTTTCGGGCAAGGGCTTCCTGCGACTGCAGAGTGGCTTAAGTTACATACCCGGGTTAGCCAAACTCTTCGGACTATCACTTCCACTTTTAATGGATTGCTTCCACTTTTGTCTGCCTTGCGCTATTCTAGTCCACAATTTTTCTAGATAACACTTAAACACTTCAGACCAATGTTTTTTTTCCCCTTCCTAATTGTTTTCCCTAGTCTGGGTTCCCACATAGTCACTGCATGAGTCCACTTTTTAGGTTCCATTCGGAGCGCGTGAACTCCCCCCCCCCAAAATAATGATAAATACTACTAACATAAATATGCACTTAGAATAAATATAATCGTATTAAATATTACAGTGATTATCGAGTAAAGAATTTTATTTACATGGGATATGATGCAACACAGATAAACAAGAGAATGTCGTAAATAAATTTAATGAATTGAGATACATGTGTGGATCAATTAGAAATTGTTCTAAATGCTTGAAGAAATAAGCAAAATTTAAATTTTATAAGGTTATGGTTGTTATATGGCTCCAAAAATTGGTCTTTTACTAAAAATAAACAGAAAAAATCTGTGAGTATCCTGTGACATATAACCTTATTTAAAAGCAAATTAATATCAAAAACTGCAAAAATAAAGTTATACAAAACACTCATTAGACCAGTAGTGACATAAATATGTTTGTGAAACTTGGATCCTAAAAGAAACAATAAAACAGAAATTACTAACTTTTGAAAGAAAATTTTTAAGAAGAATTAAAATATATATGTAGTCAATATGCCCATTTCACCAATTAATGTTTTAAAATGGTCAACAAGTTTCTACAGCCAAGCTGTATTGACTCAATATCTGGTCTTGAGAATGACAGCTTGGCTGTAGAAACTTGTTTACCATTTTAAAACATTAATTGGTGAAATGGGCATATTGACTACATATATATTTTAATATTATATCACCAAGAAGAATCACTTGTGTATTAAATTTAAGAAGAATATTTGGACCAAATAGAGGTACTGATAACTGTTGGAGAATCAAAACAAATAACAAACTAAACAAATTAATAAAAAATCAGAATGTAGTAAACCATATAAGATCTCTCAGAATTGGCTGGCTTGGACATTTGATAAGAATCGATGATCCGCGGCCTCGACACCACCTCTCCCAAGGAAACCTATAGGAAGCAGAGCTGTTGGAAGACCGAAGACGATAGATGAGACGGGACGACTGACACAACGCAAATGAAAGAGTGACTATCTTGAATATGGGCAAGATACAGAGTGGCATGGAGGAGAGGGGTTGTTGGAGCCGGCCAAAACTTTAACTTTTGAAGTTGTCGTGCCATAAAATGATGGTGATAATGATGATGATGTCGCTTAGATATACATTGCAAGACGAAAGATGGATAAGAAAAATAGCCGATAGTAGAAATGAGCTCAGCATATTCAGGATTAACTGACAGAATCAAAGATTATAACAAAAATTGGTTCGATTCACATTCAAAGATTGGTTCAAGAACTTGTAGCAAACAGTTATTCATAAGTAATGCCACGAGTGATTTCCGATTTATCTAGAAAATTTGGAAATAATTAGGAGAAATTTTGGAAAGAAATGAGGAAAGAAATCCAATTGAGATTTCATAATGACCATAGCCACACAAAACTGCTCTCCTCTACGGAAGTGAATGCTGGACACGTCGAGCCCACCAGATAAATCCCGCATTAATAGTTCACAAATGCGATTCCGCCGATCGATCACTAACTGACCGTAACATTAAGGGATAGATACGACAAGTGATGAGATAAGGGTGTCAGTGGCATAGTAGGGAAATGGTTGAACAGATACAAAATTATCATAAGTAATGCCACGAGTGATTTCCAAATTATCGATAAATTCACGACTCACGAAGTGAGGAGTGAATTTTCTAGAGAATTTGGAAACCAAGAGTGGCATTTGTTAGGACTATTTAACGAATAAAATTAAGCTGTTTACTCACAAATCATTATTTAACTGTAGTTATTTTAAAATATTTATATATCTAATGTAAACGGCGATGTTTGAAAACACAATGAGGAAACGATAGGTACGCTTCATCTGCTTCTTTTGTTTATCACTGCAACCAGATCATACTATTTATGCCAAAGGAACGCAATATTGTAAGGAGGAGCTTTCTTTAATATGGTAATTATAAACACTGATAAATATTTCGTGAAACACGACTCTGATTGGTTGTAAAACAGAAATCATTGAAACGTGATTGGTCATTGACTCCCATTTGGGGCATGAGTTAAATAGTCAGATTAAATGGTTCCAACACGTCCAGAGAATGTCAAATTCCCGTTTACCAAAGATGATTTACCACCTCAACCCTAAAGGCAAAAGAGACCTCGGAAGACCCTTCAACCGATGGAAAGATCAGTTTTTGTAGTCGCAGAACGGGCATCATCACCCAATACTGCATTCGGAAGAAGAAGAAGAAGAAGAAGAAGAAGAAGAATTTGGAAATCAAGAGTGGCAGTTGTTAGGACTGTGTAACGAATAAAATTAAGCTGTTTACTCACAAATCATTAATTAACAGCTTAATTTTATTCGTTAAATAGTCCTAACAAATGCCACTCTTGATTTCCAAATTCTCTAGGTAAATTGATTGGAAATCACTTGTGGCATTACTTATGATTAAAGGCCTCGAAGACATGCACTATGCATGTATGGTTTAAAATATGAAAAGTGGAATAAAGATATATAAAAATACTTTGGTTATAATTCAGTTAACATATTTAACCCTTAAATTGGCAAACACACTACACTACACTACTACGTATTGAAAATTGTGTCACTTTCGAACATTTGTTTCCATTTTATATCCGCCAAGGAAGACATCCATTTTTAAAGGAAGCTTCCCTGACCAATGGGAATCGTTCAATCGTGGACTTCAATTTCCGGCCACTTTAAGGATTTTGGCAAACACAAATTTCTTCTGTTAGTTATTTGAATGTAGCGGACCGCAGTGAAAACGGAATCTTGTATAACTGTTATTATTATGTATATTGTATAATTAGACACACATTTAAGTGGTTTCTTTTTGTTCGTTTTCTTCTGATTTATTTAAAATATTAAATTAATTGAACCAACGGATGTATCCAAAACGATACATTACGAATTTAAGGGCTAAGATCCTCAATGGAATATTATGGGATAAAGATATAAGTAATAAAAATAAAATGAATATATGTATCATACAATTGTTAAAAGCACCAATACTTATGGAAATCTTTGGCAAAGGAAATTGATTTTATACGAAGGGCAGCAAGAATTTCTTACTTACTTTTTTACTTTTGAGGGCCTCTCCACTTTTCAGTGGTTACCCTGTATTCCCATTCGCCATTCTTGCCGATCACGCCATTTATCCTCCTCCAGACCTCGGTCGTTCATCAATCTATGGATCTCTCCTCTCCAAGTTGTTCTTGGCCTGCCCCGTTTCCTTCTACCAGAAGGTGACCATTCCAAAAGAGTTTTGAGGCACCTATCATCCTCCATTCTCCTGACATGGCCATACCACTGAAGAGCTCGTCTTTCGATCCTTTCCACCACTGTTTCCTCCATATCCATCATCTGCCTCACTTCTTCATTTCTTCTTCTTTCCAATCTGGACACCCTGGCACTGCGTATTATTCAATCCATCTCCACTGCCAAGATCTTAGTTTTTTGTCCCTCTACCAAAGTCCATCCCTCAGCACCATAAGTCATTATGCTTTCCACAACAGACTTCAAAATCCTCTTCTTCGTGTGGTTTGACATGGTCCTACTCCACAGTACTCCATTCAACATTTTTATAGCTCTTCGTGCTTGTACTAACCTGCTATCTACTTCAGCTTTACAACTCCCTGATTCATCAATAAGTGATCCCAAATATTTAAATTTTTTAACAGCTCTAATAATTCCTTGGGATAGGGATATATCTCGTCCACTTCCTCCTACTACAAGATATTCAGTTTTTTCCATGTTTACTGTCAATCCTCCTATTTCAAAAGCATTTAGAAGAATTTCAAGAAGAGAAAAAAAAATAGGAACTCAGTTATAAGGGAGAAAATGAAGATTGAAGACACTATTTTAGATTATATTAAGACTCAGCAATTAAGATGGTACGGACATGTCCAGCGAATGGAAGAGGATCGACCACCAAAATCTGTTTAGGAATGGAAACCTAAGGGAAGACGAGGCAGAGGAAGACCTAAAACCTCCTGGAATTAGGAGAAACATCTAGAACTAGGAGATTGGATGGACCGACAAAATTGGCTATTAGGAATCGGACGATGTCAAAGACATTAATCAACCGATGATCCATCTATATTTAAGATCCAATTGCAAATGCACAATATTTTCGAAAATTGTACTTGAAATAGGAAAAAAACTCCGAAAAAATTGCAAGTTTTGATCAGGTATGATATGATATTATATAAAAACGGAATATGTGACAGATTTGAATTTTTCTCCCCGTCAGTTTCTTGAATTTTGGAATAACTTACTTTCTAATACAAGTAATACGAAATTAGTAAGTTTATAATGTAATACATTTACAATCTCAAAAAGTCTCATCCGAATCTGAAATTGTACTTAGAAATGTTTAGTGTAATTGGCAAGAAGAATGAGATAGACCTGTATAATCCTAAAAAAATAAAATAATTGTTGCCTAGGAAATATATCCGCTAAAATGTACAAAGAATCAGCAGGAAATAGAGAATACGTTATTGAAAGCTATTCTATTAGACAGTAATGTCTACTGGAATTGAAAAAAAAAAGAGCTGCTGTGGCAATTAAAATGTCGTTAGAAAAAATATATCTTCCCTTTACAGTTAATATCTGTGTTTTAAAAGAAATGCTATAAGCAGTGTATTGAAAGCCAGTATAAAAATATCAACATTCTAAGAGAGGCCTTAGGCATTAATTATAAAAAGGGAAGAGAAAAACTCTGCCTGACTCTCCGACTTCATGGACGAAGCTAGTGCTGAAATAAAGTAACTAATCCGAAATTCTCCCAAAAAAATTATATTTTTCCAGTTAGGCCTATATGAATATGAAATTTGTTAACTTGTTTTAAGAGAGGAGGAAGGATTACCAGTATTTGAGATTACAGTTTTAGGAAAAGATTGGCAACGGAAATGGATTTTATACGAAGGGCAACAAAAGTTTCAAGAAGAGAAAAAAATAGGAAATCAGTTATAAGGGAGAAAATGAAGATTGAAGACACTATTTTAGATTATATTAAAACTCAGCAATTAAGATGGTACGGACATGTCCAGCGAATGGAAGAGGATCGACTACCAAAATCTGTTTTGGTATGGAAACCTGAGGGAAGACGAGGCAGAGGAAGACCTAAAACCTCCTGGAGTCAGGGAATATGTTTACGCATGAAGGAGAAACATCTACAACCAGGAGATTGGATGGACCGACAAAATTGGCTATTAGGAATCGGACGATGTCAAAGACATTAATCAACCGATGATCTATATATTTGGACAAAAGAGATACGAACAGATAGGTAAATGGAGAAGACAAGATACTATTGTAGTGAGATAAATATTATATATCCGAAAACATATATAATATGAACTCTTAAGTCTTGTGACTGCAGGCAGGACATGCGGCTCAAATGGGGAACGAAAGAGGTAAATGGAATCTCCTTGTAGGTAGGAAAAGAATGTGGCGGGAGAACACCATTAAACGACATTTAAGAAAAGTAAATTTTACAGGAGTTTATTGGAAAACTTATCACGGATAGGGATGTATGGAGAGCTTATGTCCGCCCGGTGATAAAATCCATGTTAGATAGTGCCAAAGAGTTCGTTAGAAACATGTTTGAACAATAAAGGAACGCGGAGACAGGTGAATAAAGAAATTACACAGCAGTGAACTCTATTATTATTAATAGTTCAAGATCCGGCTGCAGGATTACTACGTTCATCGAGTGTTTGAACAAAATCAATTTTTTTTATAAAATTGTGAATTACTGAATACATTTTTGCCGAGTTGCCCCATGCTTTATTTATGGCATTACTTTTTATGTGTGCAGGAGTGGTCATTCATTCTACCAAGGATTCTCAAGATATTCGCTTTATAAGGAATCTATCTTCTCAGATACCTTTTAACTTCATCTTGTTTAATATTAAAATTCGGCCGCCAGTATGTTTAATTAAAATATTATTTATTTATTTATTTATTTACTTATTCGAAATAATTTGATTTACTTGTTATTAAAATAAATTATAATCCAGTTCACAGAAATCGATGTATAGAGCTTGAAAAGTTTTGGTTGCCATTGCTAGCCGTAAACCTCCTCGCGGCTACAGCAGGCTGTTAAACCAGTCAGTAATAAAATGGCGGTAAGTACGTATTTATTGTTTTATATTGTTCCCTCGCAGCGGGAAGTAAAACCACTGCCCTTTATGTATACGACGTACAATGTATATACAAAAATGTATCCAAAATGTAGTGTTAATATACAAATCATATCATTTTAAATAAACTGAACTTTATTTGAAACAATATAAGACAATTAATACGTACTTACCGCCATTTTATTACTAATTGGAGTCACAGCCTGCTGTAGCCGCGAGGAGGTTTACAGCCAAGTGTGCAATGGCAACCAAAACTTTTCAAGCTCTATACATCTATTTCTGCGAACTGGATTATAAGTTATGTTAATAACAAGTGAATCAAATTATTTCGAATAAATAAATAAATAATATTTTAATTAGACATACTGCGGCCGAATTTTAATAGGCAACTCGGCAAAAATATATTCAGGAATTCACAATTTGATGAAAAAAAAATTTGTTCATACACTCGATGAACGTAGTAATCTTGCAGTCGGATCTTGGACTATCCGTCCGTAGTAATTCTGCCCGAAAGCAGGTCCTTCACTGCAATCATAGCATTTTCATGCTATGCTTTGCAGCTTTACTTGAGAATTGTAGGTGTGGTAGCTTCCCGTTGCTTTCCACACCGGTGAAGGATGATTATGAGATGATAATGATAAGGATGATGATGATGGCCATATGATTTCGGGGACCGTTTGGGCCTTAAAGTTTTCCTGACATTTGTCTTACAGGTGAGGAAAAACCCCGAGAAAAACCTCACCCAGAAAAACTGCCCCGACCGGGGATCGAACCCGGGCCCGCTGCGTGACAAGGCAGCACGCTACCTCGAGACCACAGCCGTGGACATCTTGGACTATAAGGAAACAAATAACGGAACTTGGAATTAAGTGTATGAGTGTACTAGTTTACATATGTAAGTATTAAGATATTTGACAATAAGTATGTGGAGCGTTTTAAAAGTAGAGATAATATTGCCAATCTAGAGACAAATCATCTGGACGTCCAATGAAGAGATGGGCTGAAAACTCTTGTGGACAATAATGGCTCTTCTATAACTATAATTTGTATAAGACAGGGTTTAGGCACCCGAAAAAAAAATAAATAAAATGTGACATTTTTTATACCACAGATAATCAGCAATCGAAGAAACATTCAATAATTTCTGTATAGACATTATATACCTAGGAACAATAATCATAAATAGGAATGAGATGCAGAAATAAATTAACATAGGCTCAATTCTGGAAATGCTTGCTATTTTGCATTACAGAGACACATGACTCCCAATTCCTTTAAAAAAAAGTTAAACTGAAAATATATAAAACTGTTATTCTACCAGTTATATTATATGGATGCGAAACATGGACTCTTACTTTAAGGGAGGAAAGGAGAGTACTAGTATTTGAGAATAAAGTTCTCAGGAACATTTTTGGACCAAAGAGAGATGAACAGACCGGTGAATGGAGAATACTAATAACGGTGATCTACATGGTCTTTATTGGAAGCCAGATATAATAAGAACAGTTAAATCTCGTAGACTGCGATGGGCAGGACATGTGGCACGGAATGGGAATGAAAAAGTGCATAGAAGTTTCTTGTAGGAAAACCATAAGGAAAACGTCCAGTTGGTAGTGCAAGAATGAGGTGGGAAAATAACATTTACTATGATTACAGGAAAGTAGATTACACAGGTGATAAAAAAACATTATCTCAGGATAGGGATGTTTAGAGAGCTTATGTCCGCGCTGCCATGAACTTTTCTTCGGGTTCGATACTGCCAGTGAGTTAGGTAGTTAGTTATAGACATTATATGTATATATATATATATATATATATATATATATATATATGAATGACATGATAAGAAAAATAAATGCTCGGACGGGTCTTGTACCCGGACCTCTGGATTGATACCCCAGTGCACTTCCGATTACGCCACCGAGCAAGTCTAGTACAAACATTAATTTTTCTTTTCATGTATGTGTATATGACATGTAAAGAAAAATAAACACATGAACCGGGGTTTGAAACCAGGACCTCTAAGTTGATACGTTAGTGCGCTAGGAGTTTACGCTATTCGAGCACAAACATTTATTTTTCCTTTATATGTATGTGTATATATATCAATCCATCCATAGTAATTCTGCCTGAAGGCAGGTTCTTCACTGCAGTCATAGCATTTTCATGCTATGCTTGCAGCTTTACTAGGGAATTGTAGGTGTGGTATCTTCCCGTTGCTTTCCACACCGGTGAAGGATGATGATGATGATAATGATAAGGATGATGATGATGATGATTATGGCCATATGATTTCGGGGACCATTTGGGCCTTATAGTTTTCCTGTCTTACAGGTGAGGAAAAACCCCGATAAAAACATTACCCAGAAAAACTGCCCTAAACGAGGATCGAACCCGGGTCGCTGCGTGACAAGGCATATACTTACTTACTTACTCACTGGCACTATCGAACCCGTAGGTTCATGGCCGCACGGACATAAGCTCTCCATACATCCCTATCCTGAGCTAATGCTTTCCAATCATTTCCTGTATAATCTACTTCCCTCAAATCATAGTTAATGTTGTTCTCCCACCTCATTCTTGGTCTACCAACAGGGCGTTTTCCTTCTGGCTTTCCTACAAGAAGTTTCCATGCACGTCTTTCATTCCCCATACGCGCAACATGTCCTGCCCATCGCAGTCTACGAGACTTAACTGTTCTTATTATATCTGGCTTCCTATAAAGAACATGTAGTTCATTGTTATGAAGTCTTCTCCATTCACCTGTCTGTTCATCTCTCTTTGGTCCAAAAATTTTCCTAAGAACTTTATTCTCAAATACTCGTAATCTCCTTTCCTCCCTTAAAGTAAGAGTCCATGATTCGCACCCATATAATATAACTGGTAGAATAATAGTTTTATATATTTTCAGCTTAACGTTTTTTTTAAAGGAGTTGGGACATCAAAAGTCTCTGCAATGCATAATAGCATGCATTTCCAGAATTGAGCCTATGTTTAATTTCTTTGTGCATCTCATTCCTATTTGTGATTATTGTTCCTAAGTATTTGAATTCAGCCACTTACTCAAAATTTCCCTCATTTGTCATTAGCTGTCCATTTCCATTATATACTGAATTTCTACGTGTGCCCATATATTTAGTTTTACTGATATTTACTTCCAGTCCTAATTTCTTAGTGTTGCTCAATAGTGTGTGCGTGTTGGCCTTTAGTATCGCCTCGCTATCGGCCAGTAGTACCACATCATCAGCATAAACTAACAGCTTATTAATACCATTCAGTTGTAAGCCTTCCTTATTCTCTAAAGATTTAATGGCATGCTCTAGTACAAAATTAAATAGTAGAGGAGATAGTGCATCTCCTTGCTTCAACCCATTCTGGATTTCAAAAGTGTCTGAAAACTGTTTGCCTACACGCACCCTACTCGTTGAGCCATTTAGACACATTCGTATAAGTCTAACTAACTTTTTAGGAATTCCGAACTCCAGCAGGATACTATATAACTTCTCCCTCTTAATTGAATCATATGCTTTTTTGAAGTCTACATATAGTTGATGTACAGTACCATTATATTCCCATTTCTTTTCTAAAATCTGTCTTATACTAAAAATCTGATCTGTTGTAGACCTGTTTCTTCTAAATGCACATTGATGATCTCCTAGCATATCATCAATATAGGGAGTAAGTCTGCTTACTAATATATTTCTTAGAATTTTGTACGAAGTTGAAAGTAGTGAGATGCCCCTGTAGTTGTTGCAATCAGTTTTATCTCCTTTCTTATAAATTGGTACGATAATTGATTCTTTCCATTCATCTGGAAGAGCTTCTTTTTCCCAAATCATAGTAAGCAACCAGCGTATCTTGTCCATCAATTGACAAGGCATATATATATATATATATATTCTCTATCATGAGAGGTAACGGCGGGAACTCGGTCTCACTGTTCACTCATGGCTACTATAACAAGTAAGCGAATTAAATATGCATAAAGGAAAAATAATTATGATAGAGAAAAAAAATATATATTAGGCCTTTGTCTTCTTCATCCATCTTGTCTCAATTGTGTATCTTTCTAGTGGTATTCTTTTCCTCCATTCTCATTATACTACTACAGTCATTTAGTTCTGAGACTTTACGCCTGGAGGGTTGGCACCCACAAGAATCTGAATGTCTCATAAGATGCCGATAACTAGGCGTACATTTAAACAGAACCACATCCTCCCTGAAAATAGTCGCCTTTTGCCGTTATGCACGTTTGCCGGTGGTATAGCTGTTTGAAGCACCGCTGAAAGATGTTGGCAGAGGGTCCGATGGCTTCTCTACTGGCAGTCAAGATCTCTTCGAAAGAATGAAATTTACGCACACCTAGGATTGCTGGAAGCACCGCTGAAAGATGTTGGCAGAGGGTCCATATGGCTTCTCTACTGGCAGTCAAGATCTCTTAGAAAGAATGAAATTTACGCCCACCTAGGATTGATTTCATGCGAGGAAAGAAAAAAAAATCGCCATGTGATCATCACGTTGGTCTTGCGACAGGATTCCTGGCACGCTGTGCTGGGTAATACGAGACATGTTCAGGTCATCAGACAGAATTCTGTAACAAGTACCATGACTGACCCCTACCACTACTGCCAGATCGTCTACTGATTGGGAGCAGTTAGCATGCACCAACGTTACAACTTCTTCGATCTTGCATTTAGTTCGAATTGTTTATGGTCGACCAGTATGCACGGTGCCACCTAAACACAACACTGCGACTCAATGCGTACTCGCTTGCTGCATCATTTGAACGTTTCGGCTGCGGTCTTGCCTAATTTCTAACAGAACTTGATGTTGCTCTTATTGTGACATCTCGAGTTCCGACTTGCGCATCCAAATCACGGTCACAACAAAGACCGTAGTTCTGCTTGCAGTGCATGCACTGAACTGTCTCTTGCTGGGACGAGAGACTAACTGACAATGTACCATACCACGGCGCCACCTTGCAGCCGGAAGAAGCACGAGTGTCTCTTCAGGGCGTGTTTTAGATTAATCTTCTTTCTGGGTTCTACTGGTGTGATGGACAAGGAATTCGATAATCAGTAACAATGAGTTGAGTAATTAATTAAAACGGGTTTATTCTGTGAACTTTTCATGAACAACACAATATATAATGAATTAATATTATCTTGAAGGCTACTTGAGCAAATCTAGACTTCCTAGGATATTTATGTACGATCGATTGATTAACACTTTAGGTAATAATATAGGAGTAACAGACTCCTCCGAATACTAGTAATATGATAAACTAGCCCACTCTGTTTTCGTAAGGTAGCCCCTGGCCACACTGTATGTACTCGTATGGGACACCAGCAACAGGCCACACACTGTGATGGTATTAGCGCGACTAACCACACTACTATCGTATGGGTCACCAGACCACCACACTGTGTTAACAACAACATTTCTTGGCCTTTTATATTAATTTTCCAAGGACGTTTTAAATTGGCACAAGTATTCCTTTTACAAAATGTATTGTTTGCAAATTTACACTTTTATAATAAACATTAGTTTCACTTAGTTAATTAATAAGTGTAAAGCACAAAATATGCATGATTAGTAAATAGTTTATCTTGCTCACTTGTCACTCAGTTGGATTAGGGATGATTGTCTGTTCTCGCACCATATGGCGTGGTATCTGTCACACTTTTCCCCGCACCACTCGCACTTACACTCATTCGTCGGTTGGTGATATGTCTTGGTCTTACACACTTTGAAGTGGAAACCGTGCGTCGCTAGTCTTGTCACAGCTTGTCGAAGGTCATACAGGGGTTCCATCCAGTCTTTGTGTACCATCGCGTCCGTGCAAAAGAAGTCATCCCATTCACTTAGCCAGGTACATATACCTGTCAACCCTTGAGTTACCGTTAACCACTGCATAACAAAAGCTTATTGTGTGGTCCGAAATAATAACCAAATTAGTAATTCTAGGAATTACTAATGCTACAATCTATGCGCTATAGCGCAATACAGCGCCATTATTCGCTCAGTCTCAAAACTTAATGACTGTACCACGTATGACCCACCCATCTCAGTCTGCCAGTTTAATATAGGCCTACACATAATTTCGAAAATAAAGCATTCATATCAATTCGTATAGCAGCGTTACTTCCGCGTAATTCCAGGAACCGCCACTGACTTCGCGTCAAATCTGTTGCTCCTATCTCATACGTCTCGCCTAAGTGAGCAGACCAATTTGAGCTAGCTACCTAGAGCACGAGATTATTAACTCTGGTCTAACGAATTGAGTCACGGAATCGCCTAGATGTCACAATAACGCTGAGAAATATTGTTAAGCATTTGTTTGAAATAGCTTGATCTTCATATTTGCTTGTAGATTCCTTGTTTACTTTCCGGAATCAAGATGAACACAAGCATGAAAGGTGTATAAACTTTGTGATGTGATTGTAAGCACAACAAAAACTAAGTAGTGGAGGAAAACAACAGGAACAGAAGAGATTAAAGAGAAGAGAAGAAAAGTAGGCAGACGGGTTCTTGATTTCCGCTTAAAAAGCGTTAAATGAAGTTCAACGAAGCATTTCTCCCTCTCTCTCTCTCACTCTCTATGCCCCCGAAACAACAAGAGCTTCACAGCAATGTGGTCTAGTACCCTAAAACACTACGTTGCTTAGTGGGGCGTATTCTCAAAATGTGCTTTCCTACGCTCTTCCATTCGCCATATTGGTCTTTGATGGAGTTGTTTTTTTTTTTTACCCTTTCTTGTTCTCTCCGAGGAATCAAAGGTATGTTGACTACAGGTAGTATTTAACTGGGAGCTTTAAAACAAGTTTCTCAGAAGAAGACAAGGAAAAGAGATTGTAGATTTGGAGAGGTGAAGATTAAGAAGAAAAATCGTCTTGCTGAATTTTCTCCAGTTACTTTGTATTTATATTTTCTGCTTAACATGCAAAGGATTTAATGTTTCATAAACCAAGTCTAACTTGTAATTTGAGAAGTTATTCAAGTTTGATACTATCAGATATAAAAGTTCTGGAATTATTAATCATAAGTAATGCCACGAGTGATTTCCAAATTATTTAGAGAATTTTGAAATCAAGAGTAGTATTTGTTATTTAAATATAGTTACCGGTATTTTAAGATATTTATATATTTAATGTAAAATGCGATGTTTGAAAACAAATCAGAAATGTGAGGTTATGTATATTCACTGCAACTTGATCATGTTATTTATTGCCAAATAGGATCGCAATATTTTAAAAATGCACTTTAGTGGAAAAATAATGTAAAAAACGTCAAACTGTATATTATAATCAACATTATAGGTTATTAATTTATTTTATAACAAACAACTCAGTAAATCAAGGAATCTGTTCATTATTAGCTATATTCAATGTATTTGTTGGAGAAAACTAATTCTCTGACCTGTTCAGAATATTAAAAAGGATGAGCTTTCTTTATCACAAAAGCAGGAGCTTATAAAGAGAAATCGATTAAGAGCCAGATAAAACACGACTACCATTGGTTGTAAAACAAAAATCATTGAAACGTGATTGGTCATTGACTACCATTTGGGGAACGAATTAAATAGTCATAAGTAATGCCGCAAGTGATTTCCAATTTATCTAGAGAAATTGGAAATCAAGAGTGGCATTTGTTAGGACTATTTAATGAATAAAATTAAGCTGTTTACTCACAAAGCATTATTTAAATATAGTTATTTTAAAATATGTACATATATTTAATGTAAACGGCGATGTTTCAAAACAAATGAGAAACATTTGTTATGCTTCATGTGTTCATTACTGCAACCAGATCATATTATTTTTGTCAAATAATCGCAATATTGTAAGAATGCACCCTAATGGAGAAAAAAATGAAACATTTCAAATTGTTTATAGCCAACTTTATGTGTTATTAATTAATTTCTGATAACCTGTAATGCAAATTATATTTTTCTGGAACGTAAATTGCTGGGAAATAATACGTCTGAGAAAGTGCAAACAGTGGTTTCTTTTTATTGTGATATAATCATTCACTACGAATGTTTTTATATTACATCCCGCAAGAAGTATCTGTTTACATTCATGCGCTATATATACAATCAGGTAGCCGTATTTCTTAGTCAGTCACTACAAAATAATGCTCTAACCTATCATGCCTGGTTGAGTGGCAGACAAGGCCTTAAGGCGTTAACTCTGCCAGGTAAAATAAAGCTATTATTGTTATTATTATTATTATTATTATTATTATTATTATTAAAATAAAACTATTATTATTATATTGAGAATGTTAAAAAGGAGGAGATTTCTTTAATATGACTATTTAACTCATGACCCAAATGGGAGTCAATGACCAATCACGTTTCAATGATTTCTGTTTTACAACCAATCAGAGTCGTGTTTCACGAAATATTTATCAGTGTTATATCTACCATATTAAAGAAAGCTCCTCCTTTTTAATATTCTGAATAGGTCTGACCACTATTTTGCAGTGACTGAGCCTATAAGGAATACGGCTACCACATTGTATATATAGTGCATAGATGTCAACACATAGCGCTTGCAGGAGTTAATATAAAAACAATTGTAGCAATTTATTATGACACCAAAAAAAAAAAAAAAAGAAACCACTGTTTGCACTTTCTTAAATGTATTTTTTCCTAGGTAATAATCCAGAAAAATATAATTGTCATATTTACATCATACGACATCAGAAATGAATTAATGTACAGTTTGATGTGTTTCATTTTTTCTCCACTAGAGGGCATTCTTACAATATTGCGTTCCTTTGGCAATAAATAGTATGATCTGGTTGCAGTGATAAACAAAAGAAGCAGATGAAGCGTACCTGTCGTTTCTCATTTGTTTTCAAACATCGCCGTTTACATTAAATATATAAATATTTTAAAATAACTATGGTATATGAGTAAACAGCTTAATTTTATTCGTTAAATAGTCCTAACAAATGCCACTCTTGATTTCCAAATTCTCTAGATAAATTCACTCCTCACTTCGCGTGAAAATACAATCGTCAAGAAACGCGGACGTGGATTCCACTGAAGTACAATATTTCGGAGTTAAAATAGTCCCCCATTCGGATCTCCTGGTGGACTAATTAAGGTATGTATCCATCCATCCATAGTAAGTCTGCCCGAGGGCAGGTCTTTCACTGCAATCATAGCATTTTCATGCTATGCTTTGCAGTTTATCTAGGGAGTTATAGGTGTTTTAGCTTCCCGTAGCTTTCCACACCGGTGATGATAATGATAAGGTTGATGATGATGGCCGGATGTTTTTCGGAGACCGTTGGGCCTTAACCTACTTGACATTTGTCTTACAAGTGAGGAAAAAACCCGAAAAAACCTCACCCAGGAGCCTGTCCCGACCGGGAATCGAACTCGGGCCCGCTGCGTGACGAGGCAGCACGCTACCTCGAGACCACAGCTGTTTGACTAGAGAATGTATATCAAAGTTTAAACATAGGGACGCGTTCCCAGGAACTTGAATTGTCACAAAGTAGGAGGGACTAGAATTATTAACACGGCAAAAACAAGTTCTGTAATATAGGCCCAAAACATAGAAGACAATGATAATATTAACACTTAAATTGGCAAAACAGCCAGCCAGCCACTTTGTATTTGGAAGTTGTGTCATTTCACAAATATTTAATCACCCCCTATGTTCGTCGGGGAAATATCCAGTTTTCTCTGGAAGCGTCCCCGACAATCAAGAAGGTAATCATTCGTTTATGAACACCTACTTCCGGCTATTATTAGGGATTTCCAACCCTCTTTAGCCCTTTGGATATAGATTATTCGTAGATGATATTAGATGATTCATCCACTGCCATCGATAACTAGCCGTAGTCCAGTAGCAAAGATCTAGTGGTTGGGCATTAAAAAGCCTGCCGTCAGATTTCTGTTGAATTTGAATATTATGTTATTCTTGAGTTTACTGAAGACATGTGACAAGGCATGACGCACCCTCTCAAGTTTTGGATATAAAAATTTTAGTGGTTTGACATAATGTATATAAGCCAAATTTCTTCTGATTAGTTATTTGAATGTGGCGGACCGCAGTGAAAACGGAATCTTGTATAACTGTTATAATTAGGTATATTGTATAATTAGACACACATTTAAGTGGTTTATTTTTGTTCGTTTTCTTCTGATTTATTTAAAATATTAAATTAACTGAACCAACTGATGTATCCAAAAGGATACATTAAGAATTTAAGGGTTAATACAGTATATTTGTGAAATATTGACTAATGTCAACTATTTTCTAAGTGATTTCTATGATCACACGATTATTGGGTTAAATACCGAAAATAATTTTGCAAGAATCTCACAATTTATTTCTCTGTAATATTCTCATGCAATTTTGCTGTTCATGTCTCCTTCTCTTTCTACTGTGAAGCTTCTTTCTGGAAGTAAGGTACAAGTCCTTCTTGATATTGGCTTCTTTCTACAACTGGGGTTAGGTGAGGAAAAGAAGCAATTTTACGCTTGCCTGAAGCCTTCCTACCTTTACCTTTTCCCTCACGGTGACGTCAAAGTACATTCTGCTCAACTATAAAAGATACAATATGTGTTATTTTATATTGTTATGAAACGAAATAGGTTTTTATAAATAATATGATTTATGTATGAGTAAATAAGGATAAAATATGACATATAATAATAATAATAATAATAATAATAGTAATAATAATAATAGTAATAGTAATAATAATAATAATAACAATAATAATATTCATTTAAGCTGGTACAGTTAAGGCCATATGGCTTTATCTTCCACTCAACCAGAGAATAATAAAATAATACAATAATGCTTATTCATTGGAGTGTCCAAGGCTCCCAAGACATAAAGTAGTTTTTTCTCGCAAATCAAATATGCAAATCCTCTAATTTTTTTTTTTTTTTTACCTTAATAACTCGAATAACTAATGTTATTGCGATTGGATCATGGCAATTCATGCAGACTTGATGCCAAACATAAGACATGATCATTTGTACTGTGTTGAACAGAAGGATTGTAGAACTAAAAGTTTATTTAGTAAGTATAACATCAGTATCTCCAAAACGTATGACTATTTACTATTTTACAATAAACAAAAATTGTTCAAATTTCGTTCGCCTTAGTTCCCGCGCCGTCGCAGAATGGTTAGATGTAAGTAATGTAAATTTCATATGCAAACAATATTTTATACGATAATAACAATAATAATACTTACGATAATGATGATACTACTACTACTACTACTACTAATAATAATAATAATAATAATAATAATAATAATAATAATAATAATAATAATATAATACATACAATATAAATAAATAAAATAAAATAAATTAATAAAAGCTTCCTAGATCTATATTTAAAGGTAGGCTATATACAAAATGCAATTGTTATGTACCCACTCTGCTGAGGTTTTCTAGTGGTTTCCCTCCAGCGCAAAGACAAATGTCGGAGTGGCCCCTTTGCACCACTAAGTAAATCACCAATACCCCCCAATTTTTCAAAATTTTCGGCCGGGAGGGGGGGAGGGACTTGTGATTCCCAAAGGAGATTTCATTTCATTTCATCCCGACACACAGATCCCGGTCGCCTTTGCCAATCTGCAGTCACATACATCAACTCCTCAGTGACTTACGGATGAAACCACTGCTCACCGATCCGATACACAAATTTAACACCGCTACAACACACTGCCATGGACACTCACTTATTATTCAACACTTTCGGTCCTATTCTCAAAAGTAACGGGGCAAAAGAGCCTTGGTACCCGTGGTTGGCTTCGGCCTTCCTAAAGGGATGCTGTAGCCGCTTAGCAGAATGATGCTAATGCCACATTCAGCAATTCCCACCTGTTCTCTCTCGTGGTAATATTTTCATTGTACGGAAAGTACGACATAATAAAACAATAATTTTCATTGTAAAAATATCAATCTGTAATTTTTTTTTTTACTTTGAGAGTTTTCCTCATCATTAAGGGTTTTCTCAAACCAATCTAATATGAATTAGAGGTCGCCCAGCGGTCGAAATTCGAGCACATTTAATTACAATTTTACGTTTGTCACAAATACATCATTATGCATTAATTATAAATTTATTTTAAAAATATGAACGATAGAAAATATGTGGTATAGCTTGGCTAAGCCATATTTAAAAAACAATAACGCGTCATTTGACATTTGTATACTATAAACCACTAATAATAAATACGCGAGAGAAAGTTAATTCACATTGCTGCTGTCTATATTATTTACATTTGCATTTGGCCTATTATTATGTGCATGGGGACATATATCCCTTCTTCTTTGTCTCTCACTCCGACACGTCAACTTTCTATGTCGAGGCATAATGGAAGTAGGTGCAAATATTTATTTATTTATTTATTTATTTACCCTGGTGGAGTTAAGGTCATGTGGCCTTCTCTTCCACTCACCAGGACAAACATAATTATATTAATCAGAATATAACAATTACAATCATTCTAATATTAAATACTAAATGAATACGTAAATATAAAAAGAACGTAATGAAATTACTGAAACAAAGATTAGACAGGGGTTAATTTAATTTTAAATAATAAAATGTCACTATACGCGAGAGTCAGTAATTTCACATTGCTGCTGCACAATTTTTTTTTACAACAATGCACTTTCAGCTATGAATATAAACAAATGAACGAGTACACACATAAACAAATGAATGAGCAATTGACACAAATTCCTTAGAAAAAATTGTTTAATTTAATATATTTGTAACACATATTATAAAACAATTTATTTTTCTGCACTCCTTCTCTACATGAACTTTAATTAAGCCAAATATCACACTTCTCCGTGCCCGCAATCTGCTTAAAATGGGGCGCAAAGTTTTGTATGTTAATTTTCTTCACGTGTTAATATGTAGATAGATAAAAAAAACATAATGACTATAGACTATCAGTTTGCAACAAACATTCACAAATTCCCTTTAATTAAAGCTCCCCATCGTCCTCTATCCTTTGTTTCTTCATCTGTTACACCAAATTTCCTCAATGAATTTTGAATGTTATTCTTCCATGTTGTTCTTGGTTTTCCTTTTCTGCTCCTTCTTTCAATTTTCCATGCATAGACAGCCTTTGGTAGTGTTCCATCCTGCATTCTTACTACATATCCATACCTTTAAGCCTTCTGTGTTCAATCTTACCCAATATAGGCTACTTCTTTCTGCATTACCGGTAATCCATTTTCTAATTTCTGTATTTCAAATTTTATCCAGTCGAAATTTTCTGGCAGCTCTTCTCCAAAAATCCATTTCAATTGCAGTTATTCTGTTGACATGTTGTTGTGTCATTGTCCAAACTTCCGATCCATATATCATTATACTTTCTAGTATGGACTTATACATTAGTTTTTTTGTTCTGCTGATGATTTTTTTTACTCATTAGTATAGAGTTTAACATTCCTGCTGGTTTTCTTCCATTACTAATCCTTTTTTTCTATTTCTTTATTTGGTGTTCTTTATTTTATGCACGTTTCTGCCAAAGTAGTTAGTTAATAATATACAAACAATACAAATTATTTCCACCCCCTTACGTATTCAACCAGAATGACTATTTTTATTTGCATAAACCATCTTACGATCAGTTCATTTAGATTTAAATAATGATAGTGATTGACAGTCCAAGATATGACTGGAAAGCGAGTTCCATGCTCTAGTCATAGATATTGTGTAAGATTCAGAGTATGGATATGTACTATGATATTCTATTTAAAGGCTGAACTGAGGGTGAGGGCTTCACATGCCCCGCTCTGCTGCTCTACTGAATATGTTAAGATATCAGTTTGTATAGATTTAAGTAATAATAGTGATTGACAGCCTCAGACATGACTGAGAAGTGAGTTCCATGCTCTAGTCATAATTAGGGCTATGATTTTTATGACCGAAAAACCATTGAAATATGCAACGTATTATATGCAGTTATAACCTAATATTTATCGGCCGCGGTGGACTAGTGGTTATGCTCCTTGCTTCTGGTCCCGAGGGTCGCGGGTTCAAACCCGGCCAGGGGCAATGGATTTTTTTAGGATGGAAAAATTCAAGGAGCAAGTCCTCCGGGAGAGACTTTAAGCCGTGGATCCCGAGTCTGAAGATTTTCAGGCTCGTAAAAGATCCTTAAGCCTGAATGAAAAGGCCTCTAAGCAAAATTTACCGAATTTTCCCGTCCTAGTACTACCTTGGTTTCCTAGATGTCAGTATGAGGCGGGACGCTGACCACGGACCACTCAAATTACATGTATACGAAAACAAGTGTAACTGAATTAGTATGGTTCAAATTCTTCCCTGTAGGGGGAGAGCGCCTAAATCTCTGTTAAGGGAAGCATGGGCTTACAAGAACAAGATAACCTAATATTTACAAAAATATGTACTGTAACATGAAAAATATGACGTAATAATTTCGGTTGTAAAATCAGTTAGTAAATCAGTTTATGACAATTAACTATTTATGTAAGAATAAAGTGCAAATGACAAGCAAACTAAAATATTGACTTTATTAGTGTAGACTGGTTTTTATTTTATTAAAATTATCACTAGCTGCATGTCGGGAGACTGAAAAGTCTGTACATTGAATTGAAACGAAATAGGAGCGGAAGATAGATTTACAAGAAACAACATTCTGAGAAATTTAATAACTCAAACACTGAAGAAAGAAATTGTACGATAAAAGTACTCTAACTTTTAAAACAGTGAAAAATATTACGAATATGACCAATAAATTGCTATAATATGCTCTATCTCATATAACAATTTCTAAATATGAGTAAATATGCTAACAGAGTACATCTATTCAATTAGTTTTTGTATAAAATGCATTTGTGTGTATTTAAGAAATATCTAACTCGTACCAAAAAAATTATGCTATATTCTATAGTAATTCTGCCCGAGGACAGGTCTTTCACTGCAATCATAGCCTTTTCATGCTATGCTTTGCAACTTTACTAGGGAATTGTAGGTGTGGTAGCTTCCCGTTGCTTTCCACACATATATGCTATATCATAATAAATAATAGTTTAAAAAACTAAAACAACACGCTTTATTAGAAAACCGAACTGAAAAATAAAAAATAATTTTAATTTCCACCATGCTTGGAATAAAATTAAAGTGGTCAACAAAAAATCATCTCTAACACATACAGATAAAACTAGAGTTATCTACAAAAAAATAATTTTACCATCTATATCAATTAATATATTTGATAACAAAAATATATTGGTAAAAGTAAAGTCTCTAAGAAGAAAACGTAAAAACCATAAAAAGCACCCCACTCTTTTGATGGCAAAATTATATATTTTTTGTAGAAAGCTCTAGTTTTATTCTAGATATGTTGGAGACGATTTTTTTGTTGATCATTTAACTTTTATCCAAAGCGTGTTGGAGATTAAAATTATTTTTCATTTTTTAGTTCGGTTTTCTAATAAAGCGTGTTGTTTTAGTTTTTTAAACTATTATTTATTTATTTTTTTTTAGTTTGGTTTTCTAATAAAGCGTGTTGTTTTAGTTTTTTAACTATTATTTATTTTTTAATGTCTAGTTTAATTGATTGTCATAAACCGGAATCCCATGAAAATTTAATTGCTTAATACTCTTCTAAAAAATCCTCCGGGCCGGATTTGAACCAGCGACCTATGGATTACTGAAAGTATATACCACTACAGTCCACCGCTCTACCAACTGAGCTCTTACAACGATTGACTAAAAAGTCAATAAGTCCGCAACCTATTATACCGGCTTTTATTTTTTTAATGTTCTGACGATTCTGGCCAGGATTTTAGAAAGAAAATATGAACTTATTGTATTGTCACTGGTCTTTTACAAGCATACAAAGTTTCAAGTCGATCTAATGTTTTTAAGTGGGTGAAAATCATGTTCAAAGATTCCATTCCATAGATAGATACAGGTCAAGCTAATATAAAGCGTGCAAAAATCCTAGTCTTAGTCATAAGTATCAGGGGGCTTAGAGATGGATGAAGATAGGACAGAGCAGAATGGCTTATAATTGTTCGGAGTATTAAATTGAATCAATACGAGCAAAACTAGTAGAATACTAGTAGAACTATTATTCTACCGGTTATATTACATGGATGCGAAAGATGGACTCTTACTTTAAGAGAGGAAAGGACATTACGAGTATTTAAGAATAAAGTTCTTAGGAATTTTTTTGGGCCAAAGAGACATGAATGGTGAATGGAGAAGACTGCATAACAATTAACTAGATTTTTTTTTGGGAAGCCAGATATAATGATAATTAAGTCTTGTAGACTGCGATGGGCAGGACATGTGTCACGAATGGGGAATGGAAGTCGTGCATGGAAGCTTCCTATAGGAAAAAATCCTCCCGCGACAGGCCTAGAAGGCCCTTAGTCTACCAGCCAGCTGCTAGCCTCACATCCACATGTGTCAATCACAGAGGTAGAAGATCATCCAGCCAGTGTAGTGGTGACATGTGGTCAGAATGTCGAGTCCCCAGCCCTTATAGCTGGTTTCCTCAACCTGGAGCCGCTACTTAATGTAGCTACACAAATGCCTCACGATGCTGGGTGGGCACCGGTCCCATACTGGCCGAAATACCATGGGAAAATTTCTTCCCCCATGGAGACTCGAACCAGCGCAAGTAGCTCTGTGCCAAGGTTCCCTGCCTTAACCACTCGGCTACGGCGCGGGACTTCTTGTAGGAAAACAGAGGGAAAGCATCCAGTTGGTAGACCAATAATAAGGTGGGAGAATAACATTAACTATGATTTGAGGGAAGTAGAATATACAGGGAATGATTGGAGATCATAGCTCAGGATAGGAATGTATGGAGAGCTTATGTCCGCGCCGCCATGAATCTGCGGGTTCGATAATGCCAGTTAGTTAGTTAGTTAGTTACTAGTAAATTGCATTATAAAATTCCGTTGAGGTATTATTCACAATATAAAATTATAATTTCTACCAAATGACTGTCACTTTCTATTTCCTAGACTTAATATCTCTGACAATATTAGGTCAAAGATATAACTGTTGAACACAATGTTCTATTAGCCGACGCAATTGTATCACTGTGTTATGAAACATCGTCACGGTCAGCTGGTAATACATATGAATCAATGTTTTTTGGATAGCTAATACAATTTTCCGCTCGACAGTAATACCAACTACGAAAAACCGTCATGAAACCGATGACTATATGTGTCGCAATTCTGCTGTTTTAATGCTCCAATTATTATTGAAAGCCACTAATTAGGCAATCGCAACTCGCCGAAAATTAATCGATTTAAACGTTTGGATACATCGTTATCATGGCCAAAGAAGATTAACTTCTAACTGATATGTGATTCGATTCATGCATGCTTGCCAACTGCGAGGATAACATGATAGATTTAGTATCAATCAGGCATACCAATAGTTGAGGTGAACATATCAACATATAGGATGGAAAGATACTTTGTCTCCAAACTTTCATAGATTTTTACTTAGTGTTTTGATATAAGTAGCCGTCGTATTTTATTTCAGTGTAATTTTTGTTGATGTATTATGCCTATCATTATGTTAAAATACTCGCGGTTAAATTTCGTATCCCATGACACATGACCACCACGACATTACAGTGTACGAAAAAAGAAATTACGTAACTATAAAACAACGGGAAGTTACCACATCTACAATTCCCTAGTAAAGCTTCAAAGCATAGCATGAAAATGCTATGATTGCAGTGAAAGACCTGCCCTCGGGCAGAATTAGTATGGATGAATGGATGGATCCACATAGAGGTGTCTAGGTATCGTAAACTCACATAAAATGTATATAAGCTTATATATATATATATATATATAGGATGTTTCAGAATAAGTATTACATACTTCTAAGTGCTGTAAAGGAGACTTATTAGATAAAGTTTTGGTACGGAATCCATGTCCATAAACGTACTATTTCAATGTAAAACATATTTTTTTTTGTTAAATTCCAACTGTTTGTCATTCGACATTTCAGGTATTCTCTTCTGGCATTGGAGTATTGTAACCCTTCTGAGGTTGGGGCGCCCGAAAGACGGGTTTAAAATATATTTGAAGAGCGAAACACAATGGGCTGATATCGTATGTCTTGTGTTTCAGAATAAGTATTATAGACTTCCAGAAGCTGTACTAAAAGGGGGTGGTTCAAACCTGGCGACATGCGAAGCATGTTTTCGTACACACGCCCCATAAGACTTGGTGTGTGCTCAATAATTTCTGCTGCCGCCACAATTCGTGCAAGATCTTCCTCCAACTCGATAAGTGTAGTACAACCACTAGAAGTCTGTAATACTTATTCTAGATCACAAGGCGCACGATATCAGCCCATTGTGTTTCCATTTGTCCCGCGCCGTAGCCGAGCGGTTAAGGTAGGAAGCCTTGGCGCAGAGCTACGGGACTTGCGCTGGTTCGAGTCTCCACGGGGGAAGAAATTTACTCATGGTATTTCGGCCAGTATGGGACAGGTGCCCACCCAGCATCGTGAGGCATTTGGGTAGCAACTATAAGTAGCGGCTCCGGGTTGAGAAAACCAGCTATAACGACTGGGGAACTCGACATGCTGACCATATGTCCCCCCTACACTGGCTGATGATCATCAACCTCTGTGATTGACACATGTGGATGTGAGGCCAGCAGCGGGATGGTAGGTTAAGGGCCTTCTAGGCCTGTCGCGCCAGGAGGAGAGTGTTTCCATCTTCAAACTTATTTTACATCGAAATGGTACGTTTCCGAACATGGGTTCCTTATCAAAACTTTATCTACTAAGTCCCCTCTATAACCCACAGAAGTCTGTAACACTTATTCTGAAACATCCTGTATAAATATGGTATTGTTATCAATATTCATTGTCACATATTGAGCTGAAGCATTGAAAAAAAAAGAACTTAGAACAAAAAAGTTATGCCAATAGAAATTGATTCCTTGAGGAGAACAGCAAGATGTTCAAAATTGGAAAAAAAAGAGATAAATTCATATGAGAAAAAATGAATATTAAATATGTAATAGTAGATTATATAAGATATAATCAACTAAATTGGCATGAGCTTGTACGACGAATGCAAGAAAAGGGGTTACCCAGAAAAACGTAGGAAAGGTGTCCACCTAGAAGAAGAAGAAGAAAGAAATAACTCGAAACTCATGGATTCAAGAAATAAGAATTGAAATGAGAACGAAAGGACTGGAGAATATGGTGTGGAAGAATAGGGAAAAGTGGAGAAGGAAAATAAAATTTTAAGCACAGAAAAATGTGTAATATTGAAAATCTGTATGCATGTATAAAAAAACAATATTAATTTATAATAATTTAATTAAAATATTGGTCTTGTAAATAAAAAAAATAAGGATTCAATTGCAGAACTTCATGGAGAAAGATTTTTCAAAAAATCATATTTTTATATAAACACCTTTCTTTACCTCTGTTTAACCTGTACCTTTGTAGGTATGCTTAGATGACCATGCACTCTGGTCGTTTGAGGTCAGAATCAATCAGGAATCATGGGGAGGTAAATGAGTATTGCCCATTAGTTCACCATAAACACATATTTTATACACCTGTGGTTTGCTGAACCAGAATATTTTTACGTAACACGAGATGATGTGAGAGGTGATATTAAATCAATTAATTTGAGATGACGTAATATGATGGTAGAGGGGTGAGAAGTGGAGAGTGTTTATGGGATAATATTCGGGAAACGGGAGAACTCCGAGGAAAACCCTAAAAGCCCCAATGTGTCCCACCAACAATACTCCTTCGGAACCTTCAGGTTCCTTCGGCGGAACCTGGGATTTCAGTGTATGGGCTTGCCTTGCGTTGAGGAAAACTAGAGCAGTATAGAAAGTCCTAGGTAAATAAAATTATTATTATTAAATTATTATTATTAATTATTATTATTATTAATATCCCAAAAAAGGGATGAACAGACAGCTGAATGAAGAAAATTACATAATAGTGAGCTATGTGGTATGTATAGGAAGCCAGATATAATAAGAACAGTTATGTCTCGTTGACTGCGATGGGCAGGGCATGTGGCACTTTTGGGGATGTAAGAGATACATGGAAGCTTCTTCTTGGCAAACCAGAGGAAAATGCCCAGCTAGTAGACCAAGAATGAGGCGGGAAAATAACCATTGTCTATGATTTGAGGGTGGTTGATTATGCAGGGAATGATTATAAAACATTACGTCAGGATAGGGATGTATGGAGAGCTTATGTCCGTGCGGCCATGAACCTTCGGGTTCGATAGAGCCAGTGTATTTATTATTTTTTTTAAATTAGGAATATTCCACAATAGAATGTTTCTCCTTCAACCCAAAGTGATTTCTCGCCACAGATTCCTGTCTAGAGATATCCCTCAGATCTCTAGCTGCTTCCATACTTCTCTTCACTTCATCCATCCAGCGTTCTCTAGGTCTGCCTCTCCCACTTCTTCCATTAGCTTTCCAATTAAGGATTTTCTTTGGAAGAAGAGAGAGTACCAAGATTATTATTATTATTATTATTATTATTATTATTATTATTATTATTATTATTTTTGATTGCGGATGAGCTCATGTAGGACTACGCAAAGTACTTAGAGGCGTTTCCTTTGAGCCCAAATTTCTTTCATTCTTTTGCTATGAGCTTGTTTTCTATCATCTGTCCAAGTTGTTCCAGTTTTTTTCTCTTCGGTTTGTCCTCTTGGTCAACTTGCCACTTATTCTCCTTAATTATAAATATATCTCTATTTGGGATATCTTCCCACATAATAATAATAATAATAATAATAATAATAATAATAATACTTTATTTATTCTGGCAGAGTTAAGGCCATAAGGCCCTCTCTTCCACTCAACCAGCACAAATACAAATAAATATTCGACAAATATAGATATACACTATACTAATTATAAACAGTTAAAGATACAATAAATGTAGCAATGTAAATGTCATGTACAAACAACATTTTATAGGGTAATAACAATAATGATACGATAATAATAATAATAGTAATAATAATAATAATAATAATAATAATAATAATAATAATAATAATAATAATAATATAAATATGATACATTATACGGGAAACACCAATTAATATATATATCTTACACTGGATAATAATGAAGTCGAGTTTAGAGCAAATATAAATTTAGATTTCTTTTAAAAGATGCCAATGTCCGGCAGCCCCTTATTTCTTGTGGTAGGGAATTCCAGTTGCGAGAAGTGGAGATGGTATATGACATGGAGTGATGTGATGTCCTATGTTGCGGTATATTAAGTAAGAGACTATGTTGTGATCTTGTGTTTAAGTTATGGTTTGAGGATAGATACTGGAAACGGGATGATAAATAATTGGGAATCGAGGTATGTAGGATCTTAAATAGGAGAATTAGACAGTGCGATTTTCTTCTCTCTTTTAGATGTAGCCATGACAATTCGTGGAATAATGGAGAAATGTGATCGTATTTTCGAACATTAAATATGAATCTGATACACATATTATGGACACGCTGCAGTTTGTCCGACAATCCGTCACTTATGTCAGTTAGTAGAACGTCACAGTAGTCAAAATGCGGCATCACTAAAGTTTGGATTAAAATTCTTTTAAGAGTTGTAGGAAGAAAATGTTTAAGTCGCTTTAGGGAATGCATTATGGAGAAGATCCTTTTAGATGTTTGTTTTACTTGCTCATGCCATTTTAAATTAGAATCTAAGTAAAATCCCAAGTTTTTAACGACGTCGGTATAAGGAATTTGTTCATTATCTAATATGACAGCCGGCATATTGCCATTGTTTATGAGGTGTAATAGCCTTGGATGTCCGATAATTATTGCTTGCGTTTTGTTTACATTTAGTTTCAGCCCATATTGTCTGGACCATAAAGATATATGCCTGAGGTCAGTGTTTACTTTGTCAATATATTCATTAATTTCGTCAGGCCTAAAGTGTGTGTAAATCTGTAGGTCGTCGGCGTAAAGATGATGCTTGCAGTTTTGTAGTTTCTTGGTCACGTCATTAATATAAATCGAGAAGAGAAGAGGAGCGAGGACGCCGCCTTGAGGTACCCCTTTCCTCACCAAGCGCCAGGAAGAAATGCGATTATTAACAGAAACTGATTGCTGACGATTAGTGAGGTAAGATGCAAACCAATCAAGGCAGTTTTCCGACAGATGTAGTGTCTTTAGTCTCGCTAGCATTAAGTCTATATCTACTGTGTCAAAGGCTTTGCTGTAGTCGAGTAGGACTATTGCGGTGAGTTTGCTTTTGTCCATTGAGTCTCTTATGTCCTCTACAATGTCAAGTAGTGCAGTACTTGTGTGATGTCCTGTTCTAAAACCAGACTGATGTTCATCAAGTAAGTCGTGTGTGGTGAGGTAGTCTGTTAACTGTGAGTGTATTATGTGTTCCAGTGCTTTAGATAAACAGGGAAGAATACTAATTGGTCTATAATCATCGAGTGTTGTGGGAGTGTTTGATTTCGGTGTAGGACGAACTAGAGCCATTTTCCAGAGTCTGGGATAGGTCCCGGTCATTATAGAGGCATTAAAAATGTGGGTTATTGTTGGGAGAATAATGTCTATTATTTTTTGCAGGAGAGTTATTGTTATATTGTCTATTCCTTGTGCTTTAGATTTAATACGTAATACTGCTCTTTTGGCGTCATCAGGTGAGATATAGGAAAAAAAGAATTTGTCTCGGGTAGGTTGGGAATATGACATTAGTTCATCTATTGTCTGTTGTTTGTGTTGTGAGGTGTTGTCAGAAGGGAGGCGGGTAAAATGGTCATTCAACTCATCTAGTGGTAGGTCAGCTGTTTCTACCTGTAGTTTATTTTGACAGAGGCCTATTGATTTTAAATTTTTCCACATGTCAGCTGAGTTGGACATAGATTGTGTAATAATAGTATGGGCATATCTTAGTTTTGCATTCCTTACAGTCTGGTTGACTTTATTCCTCAGATGTTTGTATGTCTGTAAGTCTGTCAGTTCTTTGTTCCTCCTGTATTTCCTGAATGCTACGTCTCTCTCAGTCATAAGCAAGCGGATATTATCAGACATCCAGGGTGCAGGTGGTCTGTTTATACGTCTAGTCTTGATAGGTGCGTGTTTGTCATACAATTGTAAAATCATGTCATTAAAATTTTCAACTTTCTCGTCTACAGTCCTAAGTGTCCATATGTTGTTCCAAGGTAGTTTTGCAGCGTCATCAATTAATTGCGCATAATTTATATGTTTCAAGTCTCTGTATGTTACAAGTCTAGGTCTACGTTTAGAGCAAAGGAGTGAATATTCAATGTATATTAAGTCATGTGCAGAGATGCCTGGAGCTTCTATCTGTCCACTAGTTATAACTTTTTGAGGATTATTTGTTATAATTAAGTCTAGTAGTGTGTCAGAATACCTAGTATGATGGGTTGGTTCTGAAGGCAGTATTGTCATATTGCATGACTGGAACATTGTCTGTAATTGTATAGTGTTGTAAGAATTTGTGGCTAATAGGTTAGTGTTGAAGTCTCCTAGTACAATTACATGTTCATAAGATGGTATCAGATTTTGGAGAACTGTTTCAATGTCATGCAGGTGACCGACATTTGGGGGCTTATAAACTACTCCTAATAAACATTTCTGCATTTTCGCTCTAATTTCTATAAATAGGTATTCGGGTCGAGACGAGTATTCACTAGGCGAATGGGATACAATTTTCGGTTGTAGATCGGAACGTATATACATCGCCACGCCGCCTCCATTTTTCCCGACTCTGTCATTCCTAATCAAGGTGTAATTTTGCATGTTTACAAGAGAAGAAGGAAGGGTATTTTTCAGCCATGTTTCAGAAATTAAAATGGCATGCAGATTTAGTGTTGAAAATATAGTTTGGAATTCTGAGAAGTGGGACAGGAGTGACTGTGCATTACAATGTGTTATTTTGAGTGTATTGCTGTTCAAAGAGAAACGTGATTTTAAAAGGTCTGAGGTGGAAGGGGTATGTTGAGATGGGGACAATGGAACTGTCAAAGACCGAAAAGGGGCTGCAGGTGCATTCCTTAAATCTATGGTTGAAATGTTACTAACTAAAACAAGAAAACCGTAAATATGAAATATCAATTGGTGTTTAGTATATGAAGTACAAAATTAAATTAATAAAAAATAGATTATACACGAAAAAATTAAGACAAAAAATGAACACAGTAAATAATTAAATACTAATAAAAATAAATTACAAAAAGTAACGAGTTTCTGAGTTGATAATTATCACTCTGACCTGAGATCTGATATATGATTTATTCGCTTTTTTCTGTCTCCTACCTTAACAATGACAGAACCATCTTGGGTCCAGACATTGGTTACGCCATGAATATTTATAGCTTCGCGAAGTAACTGATGCCTAGCACTAGTAAGGTCCTCACGAATCGTAATTCCACTGCCTTTCAAATTCTTTTTATTTCGAAACACCTCACTTCGCTTACGGTAGGACACAAATTTAACAATGACAGCCCTAGGTCGTCCACCATCTGTTTTTCTACCTACTCGATGACTACGGTCAATGTCACTGACCTGGAGACTAACACCAACTTTCTCTGCTACCTGCAAGGCGATGGCATCTGTGTCTTCATTTTCTTCCTCCGCAATACCAAAAATACGCACACACTGACGCCTTTGGTATTGTTCTAAGCTATCAATCTTAGATTCCAAAGTCACTATCTTGTTATCACGGTCCTGAATAGATTTCTGGAGCTCACTGATTAAGGCGTGACTTTGCTCCAATGCCACTTTTAATTCTATAACCGCCGCAGCAACAGTCTCCTTTATTATGTTGGCAACACTTGACAGCATGGTAGCATCTTGTAGCGACTCTTGTAAGACACGTTTCACCACTTCTTCTATTTCCATTGAGTTATTCTTCTTGGGGCCCATCTTATGAATTTAACTTAGCCAAATTGTTTTATATAACACAAACTCTCAGTTATGATGTTTTAAGCGACTTAGAATGTGATCACACCTTCAAAATAATATGTTGGTCACGAGCGATACACAACACGTCTAGTCACTTTCCGCCATTAACTTACGCTTTATACGCTTTATACCACTTCATAGTATCCACTGGAGAATTCCATTATCTGTTTTGTAAGCCTATTTGAGTTCATTCGTTTAATATGGCCATACAATTTTAACCTTCTTTTCTAATGTCACTATGAATGTCTGTATATATTTTTATTTCCTTTTTACTTCTGAGTCTAAATGCTTCACCTATGACTTGTGGACCTAAAACTTTTCTTATAATTTTGCATTCTTTTTTTCACTATATTTTCGATATCTTTTTATTTATTTATTATTTATTATTATTATTATTATTATTATTATTATTATTATTATTACTACTACTACTACTACTACTACTATTACTTATATCATTACAATATTTCTTTAATAGAGAATCAACTTAGATTAAAAACTTGTTAACATTTTATTCCCTTTTTCCTCGATAATAAATTGAAGATAGATAAAATTCTTGTATAATGCAATGACCGACTTCAACATGGCCTCAGAAAGTCAATTAGAGTTATTAAGGTGGAGAATTTTATCCAATTTTAAAACTTATAACTACCATGTTGCATGCCTTTTGAGATTCTCCAGTGTCTAGCAAATGAATGAATTAGCTGTCAGTTGCCGCAAGCTCACGGGGAGGGAAAAGGGTTATCGTGGCTTCAAAGAGAAATGCAGGATTGCGTAATAGGTTTTACTCTGTACGTATGGGTGCCTCTGTACAGACATACCATATAAAAATGAACTACATTTTAAGAGTCATATATAACTTGGCACTAATCGGATCATGAACCGAACTAGCAATTCAATACAGATTTGGAGATGTGAATTATTGCAAGGGATTCAGAACACTATAAGGTATAATTGAGACATCCATAGTTAAATATTGTCATCAACAGCAGTTGCATTCATCTTCATCAAGGAAACAGCTGACCTTGCTCCTTCAGAGTGTGCACCTTAAAGTATTGCATATGACATACTAGCTTATCGGACGTGAAGCTTAGATAAATGGAAGGGGTGGTTTTTCAGTGGGATAAGTGTAGCGGTACTTTCTGCAATCGTGTTATGCAGGAATAGAACACGTGACACTGCTATCTATTAGTTCAGAGGGGAATGGGACGTGGGACGCTGACAGTGTACACTGCCTTATATGACGTCACGTGTAGCAACAAACAGAACCTCGTAATTCTTCCGCCTGCAGAGATATTTTGAATGACTTGTAACACTCTATTGTCGTTCGAAAAACATGTTGTTGTTGTTATTTTCAAATGCTGGGCCTTGGCAATGAAGCCATTAGCGTTCTTGCTCTCCAGTATTTCTCTATGGTGGATCCAACAGGTAATACTTCACAGGTTTGTAGATGTTCTTCGTTCATTTCTTCGTCTTTGTTGCATATAGGACAATTTGGATTCTGCTGCTGCTGCTTTGAGGCAGCGTGCCGCTTCTTGGGAACCAGTTGAGGTCCCTTGGCGGCCAAATACCTTTGTGTTCTTCAGTAAGGGTTTAGTTTCTTAGCCCTTGCGTGTCTCGCGGCTTAGGTGTTCAGCCGGAAATACCGTAGCAGGTATGGATGATATGAGGATGGTTCCTCACTAGAGCAGGATCATCATAAACCACGTCGCCGGACAAGCAGAGAGTCCGAAAGCCGGCGGCGTGGAGTGAGCCACACTACTCTAGCTGGAATCCAGCACACATATCATGGTAGTGGACCATCATCGGGGTCTCTGGTAAATATGTTTAGGTGTACAGCACATCGCTGTAGCATATGCCCTATATTGCGAACAATTGGATTGTCATGATTTTCAATATGACGAAGCATCCGTGTAGATTCCTATTTTATATAAATATTTGGTCATGTTCTGTAAGCAGTCTAAATTTTGCTACTGTAGTTTTACGTGGAATTTCCGGAATAATATCTGGCTTCTTTAGGCCTACAAAAAAATATTCCATTTTTTTGTCTTTGGCTTTATTACATAGGTGTTGGTTTTGTCTGATTTTATATTTGTTTTTAATTATTCTTTTTATGGGTGTGAAAGGTAAGCTTTTAGTAGTATTCTGAATTAGATTGGAGCCTTTTTTGGCAAGAAAATCAGCAGTGTAATTTCCAGCAATTCCACAATGTGCAGGTATCCATTGTAACTGAATTCTTTTCTGTAGTTTTTGAAGTTGTTGAATCATTTTGTAGCACTCTCTAATTTGTATTGACTTCATTTTGTGTGAATTTATTGCATATATTGCTGCCTTAGAATGAGAGAGTATGACAGAATTTTGAAATTTATTTATTCTGTAGGCCTATAGTAATTGTTGGAATGAAATATGAATAGTCGTTCCGATTGAGGGTCTTTCCACTTTTCAGCGGTTGCCCTTTTACCAGCCGGCTGCTGGCCCTTCACATCCACATGTGTCAATCACAGAGGTAGATGATCAACAGCCAGTGTAGGGGTGACATGTGGTTAGCATGTCGAGTCCCCCAGCCGTTATAGCTGGTTCCTCAACCTGGAGCCGCTACTTATTGTAGCTACCCAATTGCCTCACGATGCTGGGTGGGCACCGGTCCCATACTGGCCGAGATACCATGAGAAAATTTCTTCCCCCATGGAGACTCGAACCAGCGCAAGTCCCGTAGCTCTGCGCCAAGGCTTCCTACCTTAACCGCTCGGCTACGGCGCGGGACTGAATAGTCGTTACTTCCGCATATCCTGCTGGTTGATGTTCGAAAAACATTTCTCTCAATGATTCTGAATTAGCTACTCCACTGTAAAGTAGTGCGACTTGGGTGTCTCAATGTTTTTGTAACACATGGTACATTTTAGTTCCTAATTTTCTCTCTTCGAACAGGGTCGCTCAACAAACCCCATCACACATTTCTTCCACATTACTTCCACGTCCGACGAGCTCTGTTACATAAAATACAGTTATGTTGTAAGTCTATCACTCAGTAATTCTTAAACTTTTCTCTTCCTACCTCTCTCTTTAAATTAGCTTAACCTTTCACTTTGAGGTACTTTTACGGCCCCACGTCACTCGAACTGTGGGGATATGATTTGAATCTCTGCTTTACAAGCCTATTTTTTCGATCACACAAGGACATGGGAGGGGTCACCGGATGAGGATCAGTCTTATGTCGTGCCATCTCCGAGACAACATGAACATTTAAGAGAAGACACATCATTCATTCATACTAAACAACATGAATATAGATAGATCATCGGTCGATTAATGTCTTTGACATCATCCGATTCCTAATGGCCAACTAAATTCTGGGAATTAAAAAAAAAAGAGTAATAAAAGTTGCGGACTAACAAATCTACAAACAATACTTATGACTGAATGGGAAAATTACTTTAAAATATTACTATCATAAGACAAGGTATTTAAATTAGATAACATTAAAAATATTTCAGAAATAAATGAAGATGAACATATACAATTGCACATAGAGGATATTAAAATGAATATTCGATCATTAAAAATAAACTAGATGAATACGATATGTACAATTAAGATCCCCAGATGGTGTTCAGGAACCATTTGGGGCTTATCGTTTTATAACATTTGACTTTTTTTCAGACGAGGAAAACCCCAAAAAAAAAATCTCTCACGAAATTTGCCCCGATCGGGAATGGAACCTAGACCCGCTGCATATGAGGCAATGACGTTACTCCGAGAGCACAGCGGTACATTTACATGTTTATTGTGGAGATATTCCGAAAATTAAACCACGTACTACTCGCCCAAGTTAAGCCTGCCCGGCTAGAGGGGAAGTGTACTAGCGCTAGTGTCGCCAAATTATTTCTCTATGGAAGGGAGAATCCATAAACACATGTGAAATAACATTACACGGTTGTCAAATTAGTCATTTAGTAGACAACTACTCAAGGTTTCTGATCATTTAATATATGGAAGCCATATATGTAGATACCGTGTCCCATTCAAACCTCCCACATTTAAATTATTCATAACTCTCAAACTATGCGGAATTATGAAATGAGGTTGGTATTAAAAGAAAGAGAAACTCATAGAATTTTTGTTTTCATTTTTGCAGTTAATTCATCTGTCGAATGTTGGAGAAAAATTTAGATTTTTTAGATTTTTTATTTAGCCTGGTGGAGTTGAGGCCATGTGGCCTTCTCTTCCACTCACCAGGGCTAACATATATTACATCAGAATATAACAATTACAATGAACTCTAATATTAAATACTAAATAAAAATTTGATCAAAAATATAATATCTATTATATTACGATCTATAATGCAACTAGTTAATGTTAGTTAAAATTAAAACTAAAACTAATAATAAAATGTATACAAGCAAGACATATTAAATTGTCCCTGTCTAATGTTTATAAAAAACAAAGAAAAATAATGAGATATAGAAAACTAATTTTACGTTTGTACAATATTTAAAACAAAACAAAAGAAAATATTTGTTAATCTTAATATTATTTTCATAGATGATTAAATGTATAAATTGTTAAAAGAATACTATCAGTGAGGTGCATAAGTTAGTTTGTTATTAAATAATTATTTAATTTGTTTTTGAAGGATGTTATAGTTTGACAGTCTCTGACATAGGTCGGAAGGGAATTCCATGTTTTGGTTAGTGAGACCGTAAAAGATAATAAATAATATACAGTGTGATGAGGAGGGATATAAAGGACAATGTGCTGATGGGATCGAGTGTCAAGATTATGTGTGTCGGATAGTCTGATGAAGCGGCGTGATAAATAATTAGGCGATGATGTGTGAAGTATTTTATAGAGAAGGGATAGGGAATGGACAGTTCTACGATCTCAATTTCTTAAAACAAAATGGCGACTCCTCAGCAACGAGCAAAAACTGTTTTCTGGTATGCAGAGACGAAGTTAATAATTACAGCGCAAAGAAATTGCCGGAAAGAATATGAAGGAAATGCACCTGATGGAAATACCATTAAGTCATGGCTTGGGAAGTTTCTGGTGACTGGAAGCGTTAAAAAAAAAAAAGAATCAGGAGGTGCTCGTACACGTATTTCAGAAGAAAATATTCAAGAAATTAGAGCAGGATTTCAGAGAAGTCCACAAAAAAAGTTTTTAAATTATTATATTGTCACCATTGATTAATTTTTCCTAAAAATATTAGACTAAGAATTTGGCGGTATCTTAGTCCATTCAGAGGAATCTGTCCCATAATCGATAATCCACGTTGAACCTTACTTAAGTTTATGGTTTGTATACCGTCGTATGTAAAAATCAATTCGTCAAGCTATGTGGCAATGAAAATTCTTTGAGTTCCTGTTTTGTTTAATACCGACCTCATTTCATAATTCCGCATACTTTGTTAGTTATGATTAATTAAAATGTGGGAGGTTTGAATTCGACGCCCTGTATATATATATATATATATATATATATATATATATATATATATATACATACATAAAATGGAATTATTGCCTATTTTTTAAAAGAAAGGAAATTCATTTGCATTTACATTGCGCACGGGCCTGCTTGGCCGTATGTACATTATTTTTTCCACGAAAAAATAAAAATAATTATAATATAAACAAATAGGCCTACCTACATGACTGCACACCTAAATAAAAATGATTCAAAACAATGAATATATATAATCTCTGTCTACAATATATGCACAATAATACATATCTACACATATTCATGAAAAAAACATATATATTAGGGTTATAACTTTTTGGACTTTTGTGAAATAATATATATATATTTAATCTCACATGTAATACGAGCCATATAAAGCTTATATCAAAATTCTAAAATCAAAATTAGATTACCAGATGGAGAAATAACAGAACATATAAACACAAGCAAAGGTGTTCGACAAGGATGTGGACTATCTCCACTCTTATTTAATATATAGGCCTATATTAACAGAATAGTGCAAGAATGGAAACAAACTGTAAATAGTGGAATTTCAATAACCAGGAATAAAATAATCCAAACAATATTATATGCTGATGATCAAATAATATTATCAGATTCCGAAGATAGCTTACAAATAGCAGCGTATCAATTATTCAAAATTGCCAGCAAATATAATATGAAAATTTCCACTTCAAAATCCAAAACAATGGCAATGTGTGGAAAAAACATACAACGGGTGAAAATTGAGATTGATGGAAAAATTATAGAACAAGTGTCATATTTCTCTTACTTAGGAAGTGCATTTGCAGAGTATAAGAGTGACATTGATTCAAAATTACAAAAATATAATAAAATTAATGGGGTAATACGAAGACATTTTGGTAAACAAATGAGGACAGAGACAAAACTAAGATTACATAACATCACATCAAAAGCTGCTCTAAAATATGGAAGTGAAATTTGGATTTTAAATAAAAGAAACTCTCATAAACTTCAAGTATGCCAAATGCGCTTCTTACGATCATTGTTAGGAGTTAATAGACTGGATCACCAAAGGAACACTATTATCAGAGGAAAACTTGGAGTAACAAGTTTAAATGAAGATACACAAAGATACCAACAAGAATGGAAAAATCATTTGAGGAGAATGGCAAGAAATAGACTTCCAAAATTGGCATTCCAATATACCCCAACTGGACATAGGGACCGAGGAAGACCAAAACATAGGTGGAAAGATCATGACCATATTCGCAAGGTTTACCGTACAGACCACATGGCCTAAAACGAATTTGTTCATGATGATGATGATGATGATGATATATATTTAATATTAATTTGGGGGTGACCTTTTCTTGAAGCTCAGTGAAATGAAGGCTTTTTCGATGGTTTTAAGTAAAAGTTCACGCATCTATAGCACAGGACATATTTTATTTCACAACAATCAAAAAAGTCATAACATTAATCAATACTAATAAAATTCATTGTTAAAACCGTTGAGGTGGAGAGTCATAAAATAAAATAAGTTAAAATACATTCTTAGGTAAAATCCGTATCCCTCAACTTTTTAAAATATGTGATCTTTATGTCTGTAGGCCTTTCAGGACATCCGTCCCATCTTCAGCAGTTCATTCTTCGCTACAGCATCCAGGTTGATGTTTGATGATGCTGGTCCTAATGTGGCTTTGTCGTGACTCAGTCACGATAAAGCCACATTAGGACCAGCAGCATCAAACATCAAAGTCACGACAAAGGCAAATTAGGACCAGCAGCATCAAACATCAACCTGGATGCTATAGCGAAGAATGAACTGCTGAAGATGGGACTGATGTCCTGAAAGGCCTACAGGCATAAAGATCACATATTTTAAAAAGTTGAGGACGACGGATTTTACCTAACAAGGTATTTTAACTTATTTTATTTTATAACACTAATGTGTATAGATATAGGCCTAATAGTTCATTCCCCAGTAGTAACAATGGCTGCCGGATTATTCATTTGGTGACTTATTTAAAAAACACGTTTTTTTGCCATCGTTCCCCTACCAGTCAAATAACACAATAGGGACAGGAAGTGGCGATATAGTAAGAGAAGAAAGAGTCCCTCTAAGGCATAATAGCACGCATTTCCAGAATTGAGCCTATGTTCATTTCTTTGCGCATCTCATTCCTATTTATAATAATTATTCTTAGATACTTGAAATCAGCCACTTCTTCAAAATTTCCTTCATTTGTCCTTAGTTGTCCATTTCCATTATATAACCCATTTCTATATGTCAACATATATTTAGTTTTATAGATGTTTATTTTCAGTCCCAATTTCTTAGTGTTACTCAATAGAATGTGCGTGTTATCCTTTAGTATCTTCTCGTTATCTCTCAATAATACCACATCATGTGCATAAACTAACAGCCTATTAATACCATTGAGTTGTAGGCCTTCTTCATTTTCCAAAGTTTTGATGGCATCTCTAATAGAAAATTGCTTTAACCCATTGTGAATTTCAAAAGCATCCGAAAACTGTTTGCCTGCTCGCACTCTACTCTTTGTGCCATTTCGACACATTCATATAAGTCTAACTAACTTCTTAGAAATTCCGAACTACTTTCTTATATTAACGTTATTTACTATTATAGTCTAATGATATAAACCATAATATCGACAAACTTATACACAGGCACTCTGTATAATAGATTAAACACCTACAAACCTTACAGACACCTGCACCCTATTGATTTACAATCTATACTATATTGGGTTTTCGCGTGCAAGAAAAGAAAAGTACAGTGGTGTGTTACGATGTCTCATTTGCGGGAAGGAGAAACCGAGGTATTTGTAAGAGATCTTCAACAACCTTGCCTTATCCACGAAATAATCTATCCATTTAACAAAGGATGCTCATCCAACCAAAAGCCAAAAACGAAAATATATACCTTAACGGGAATCGAAGCCGGGACGATGGAATGGAAAGCAAGTATTTCCTTCCCTTCCATGCTGACAGACATACTGACAAAACTGTTGATAAATTCTGAAAATTTACATGAGTTTCCTTTTAAACACTCTACATTCCTTGAGTTTATATGTTTTGCACTAATCTCAGGTTAGGTAAATTCTTTATCTCACAACACAGTTTGCATGTAACTATCACAGACTTGACAGAAGGTCAGAATCAGATATAAATGTAGTCCAGAGGTAATGGTTAAACAAATTGTGATCAATCAGTGTTAACATCTGTCAGCTTAAAATTGGAATCATGTTCTTTACTTAACGTTGCTACTTTGAAAACGGTTAGATTCTTTAGATATGTATCAGAGCAAATTGAGCACATAACACCTAGACAGAATGTGCAACCGAACACACAAATAAGCACTTCTATACCTGAAATAGTAAATTGCGGTACAAGTTCCTAAGTACACAATAACAGAATCGAGTGAAAGGTAAAAAAAAAAAAAAAAAAAAAGGAATAAATGTTAAATTAAAAAAAAAATTGAATAACAGTAAACAATTGCTCACGATCTAAAATTTAACTGATGCTGACATAGAACGCGGGAGAACTCATAGCATGAATCAGCAGGCTGAGACACTTACTTAGAAAATTGGATAAACCTCGGTAAATTTCTGGACAAAACGCAGAAAATGACAACACTCATTCATGAATATATATATGTTAAATGCAATACCATTAATTCTTAACAATTATATATAAATTAATTAGTGTATAATGCTATTGTGCTATTATTTAATTGTAATATTATTGTGTTTTCTTTATGTAACTGTAATGTTATTGATTTTTTGTTGTTTATTTTTCTTTACACTAGTACCAATTATTACTTTATTGTAACGGACTGTCAACAGCACGTACGGCTTACTGCCCGTGCGACCCATATTTGTAAATAATATTGTAAATATCTTACTTTTTGTCTAATAAAGTCCTCCTACTACTACTACTACTTACTTACTCACTCACTGGCACTATCGAACCCGTAGGTTCATGGCCGCGCGGACATAAGCTCTCCATGCATCCCTATCCTGAAATAATGCTTTCCAATCATTCCCTGTATAATCTACTTCCCTCAAATCATAGTTCATGTTATTCTCCCACCTCATTCTTGGTCTACCAACTGGGCATTTTCCCTCTGGCTTTCCTGCAAGAAGCCTCCATGCAAGTCTTTCATTCCCCATACGTGCAACATGTCCTGCCCATCGCAGTCTACGAGACTTAACTGTTCTTATTATATCTGGCGTATAATAACGTAAATATAAAAAAAAAGTGGGCAGATATCTGTGACGTTGAAACATTTAAAACTTATTAACTAACTAGTAATATCGAACCTACAGATTTATGGCCGCGCGGACATAAGCTCTCCACACATCCCTATCCTGAGGTAATGTTTTCCAATCATCCCATGTACAATCTACTTTCCTTCAAATCATGGTTAATGCTATTCTCCCAACTCATTCTTGGTCAACTGGGTGCTGGTTTTCCTGCAAGAAGCTTCCATGCCACTCTTTCATTCCCCATTCGTGTCACATGCCCCGTCCATCGCAGCCTACGAGACTTAACTGCACTTATTACATCTTACTTACTTACTCACTGGCACTATCGAACCCGTAGGTTCATGGCAGCGTGGTCATAAGCTCTCCATACATCCCTATCCTGAGCTAATCCTTTCAAATCATTCCCTGTATAATCTACTTCCCTCAAATCATAGTTAATGTTATTCTCCCACCTCATTCTTGGTCTACTAACTGGACGTTTTCCCTCTGGCTTCCCTACAAAAAGTTTCCATTCATTTCCCATACGTGCAACATCGCAGTCTACGAGACTTAACTGTTCTTATTATATCTGGCTTCCTATAAAGGCTGAGACACTATAGAACTAAATAATATTATGCAGAAGAGCATAATAAATATAGTAACTAGGAGGTTTATAAACTAATACGTAAATATTGCAATAAATTTTATATAGGCAGGATAATGGATTTCTTTTATAATAAGTAGGTCCGATAAGTTGAATAGTCTGATAGTGCAATTAATGTCTGCAGGGACGGGGGAAGGGGGCCATGAGCGTGCGGTGTGTATATGTGTGGGGGTGTGTGGGTGTATGCGTGTGTGTGTGTTTTTTTTCTAATTTGTTTTCTAGCATATTTTTTTTTATATTAATGTATGGAATGTGGATGAATGTAGATATGTATTATTGTGATTTAGTGCAGACATAGATTTTACTTATATGTAGCCTGTTATTGTTTTTTGATACAGGTGTATTTGTAGGTATTTGTTTATATTATTAGTTTTGTTTTTTATTCATGGAAAAATAATGCACGTACGGCCAAGCAGGCCCGTGCGCAATGTAAATGCATATGTATTTTCTTTATTCTGAAAAAAAGGCAATAAATTCCATTATCTATCTATCTATCTATCTTATTGGAAAGATTTCTGAACTGGCTTATTTACACAGGACGAGGTTATTAGCTCCACTCAACATCTCCATGATGGATGGTATATATAAAAATTCATGATCCAAATGTTAGACTGAGAAGATCATAAGAACTCTGGTTTTGCGCTTAACTTCGTACCAAAAAAATAGGTCATGTTAATATTAGAAAACAAACAAACTATTGTTAAGATGATTGATTCAGATATAGAAGTGTACTGAAAATTCCGTATGATATATTCTCTCTGTTTTTACACATATTATTCCAAATATTCTGTTCTTTCAAGCGTAAAAATAACATTATTTCAGTATCCTTCTTTCAAGGGCACTCCTGCAAAGTGAATTCCAAATCCACAACTTGTGAACGTCACAAATTGAATATTTCTTGAATAAATGTCTGAAGTAAGTGCACACTTGCAGAGAAACGGACTGTAAACTACTAGCTATAGATTAGAGTTCGTTGAATCGGAAATTCCTCTATGAAGTTATTGAGAACCGCGAGTGAGCCTCCGCCGGACCGAACGGAGCCTAAGACCCGATATTCCTAGATTGGTAGGGCGCATGGATCCTTCCTCTATGTGCTTTTGAAGTTTCTTTTGATGCGCACGTCACTTCCAAGATCTAACGCTTACGATATCCTTCCAACAAAGGGGATAGCAAAGAGAGAGAGAGGAGATTTCTATTTTCATTTAAAATAACATATGCCTTATAGTGTAATTTTTTATGTTTAGCTGTTTTTTAGAAGACAAAATTATTATACTTACACTAAACTTAAAATATTTTAAAATGACTATTGATTTTCAATAACTTAATATTCAATAATTAACTAACTAACTCACTGGCTCTATCGAACCCATATGTTCATGGCCGCGGACATAAGCTCTCCATACATCCATCTATCCTGAGGTAATGTTTTCCAATCATCCCCTGTATAATCTACTTCCCTCAAATCATGGATTAATATCATTTTCCCATCTCAATCTTGCTCTACTAATTGGACGTTTTCCCTCTGGTTTTCCTACAAAAAACTGTCATGCACCTCTTTCATTCCCCATACGTGCCACACGTCCTGCCCATGGCGGTCTACGAGACTTCTTCTTCTTTTCACGGGCTAGGCATAAATTGCCTGTTCCGCCTCACAGTTGTGTCCATCTTTTCACTGGCCTTCTTACATTCCTTGAACCTCTTGGCTTGTAGTTGAATGCTGCTCTTGGTAATAAGAGACTTAACTGATATTATTATATCTGGCTTCCTATAAAGATCATGCAGCTCTCTATTATGAAGTTTTCTCCATTCACCAGTTTGTTCATCTCTCTTTGGCCCAAGAATTTTCCTAAGAACTTTATTCTCAAATACTCGTAACTTTATTTCCTCCCTTAAAGTAAGAGTCCATGTTTCGCATCCATATAATATAACTGGAAGAATAACTGTTTTATATATTTTCAGTTTAACATTTTTTTAAAGGAGTTGGGACGACATGAGTCCCTGTAATGCATAAGAGCATGCATTTCCATAATTGAGCCTATGTTTAATTTATTTATACATCTCATTCCTCTTTGTAATTATTGTTCCTAGATACTTGAAATCAGCCACTTCTTCAAAATTTCCTTCATTTGTCATTAGTTGTCCATTTGCATTATATAACGCATTTATTTCGGATTTCGAACACATGTAACTTGCGTTTAAATAAATTTATAAACATGAAACTAGCACTAATGGAAAGAGGAACTCAAAACATTTTGGTTACAGTACCTTGCAGGTATTTACTCTACACGTGTAAAAGATTCAAGAATCCGGTCTATGATTGCCTCACTTACAGCCGGGCGTCCAGAAGATTTCCTCCTACAGATGCACCCTTTTGTCGTAAAATCAGAGTACCATTTGCGAATTGAAGGACCACTGGGTGGATCTTCAGTAAATCTTGTTCGAAAATGTCGTTGAACTACATTTACAGATTGATGAACATGATAATCGAGAATACAGAACGCTCGCCTATCCTCTATACCAGCCATTTTCTCACTTTCAATATTATGCAATGTTTTATGTAATTATTCGTCATTATTGCCAACTGTGATACTATAATCAACACTGTTTGAGTTTCTCTTTCCATTAGTACTAGTTTCATGTTTGTAAGTTTATTTAAACGCAAGTTACACGTGTTCGAATCCCGAAAGAGCATTTGTGGGAATCCTGTATTTAGTTTTATTGATGTTTATTTCCAGAAAATTTAAAAATTCTTTATTGGTTAATTTTTTCTTATGCTTAGGTTATAGGTCTCTATGTTTTAACACTGCTTATTACAATATTTACACCATTTATATATTTATGCACGTCTAAATTGTTAAGCGTTATAGGATGTCACAGAAATAACTTTATTGCAGTAGTTTTATGAAACCTATGAAAGAAAGGAATTGTTTAAAGTCGTTTGTTAAATGAGAGGCTACTTCAGAGGCAAGACAAGGAAGAACTTTTCACCTTGCAGGGGCTTTTCAACATGTTTAAATATAACAATGAAGAATAATTTTAAGAAGTGGCGGAGAATTCATATACCTAAATAATTAACTCACTGCACGATCGAATTCGGATGTTCATGACCGTGCAGACATAAACTCTCCATAAATCCCTATCCTGAACTAATATTTTTCAATCATCATCATCATCATCACTCCAGGGATTAGGCAATTGCCCGTTCCGACTTCATAATGCATCAGCCCAGCGTCTTCTAGGTCTTCCAACATCACGTCTTCCTCTTGATTGATAATTTCTTGCTGACAATGGATATCTCTCCTTACCCATTCCATCCATGTGATCAATCCATTTCTGTCTGTAATTCGTGACTTTATCCAATAAAGGCGTACTTTCAATTCTTCTCTTATATCCTCATTTCTTATTCTATCAAGTCTTGTACATCCTTTTACTGGTCTTAGGAACCGCATCTCTGCCGTCTGTATTCTATCCTTCTGTCTTTTCACTGGAGCCCAAGTTTCACATCCATACAATATTGTGGGAACCGCCATAACATTATACATTTTTATTTTGGTTTATTTTCTAATTTTTATTTCTGAATGTTCTCTGTATTGTTCCACACACCGTCTGAAATTTATTTATTTTGGAGTCAATATCTCTTTCCACATTGTAGCCAACATCACAGCCCAAATATTTGAACCTAGACACCTGTTCTATACTTTGATTTTAAAATAATTTTGGATCTCACTGGATCTGTTCCTCTAAAAGCCATGGTCTTCGTTTTCCTTACATAAATCTTTAGATCGTATAATTTACATATTTCATTTAATGTATAATTTACATATTTCATTTAATGCATGCATTGATTTCTGTAAGTCGTCTTCATTTTTCTGTATTATGATTACATCGTCAGCAAATAGAAGATTATTTATGCACACTTTATTATCCATTCTTATTTCTTCAATCATCCCTGTATAATTTAACTCTATAAAATAATATTCTCCCACCTCAATTTTGTTTGGTGAATTTGGTGGATGTTCGAGTATTTCTCAATTCCACCTTAACAAATTCTACTGAACATCTTTTTAGGACGGTACTTACTGAATATGAGAAACATTGAATGTATTCCACAAAATATTGCTGTTTCGAGACTTTCAATATTACAGATTTATACAACAAGGATTGCTCAACAACATACTACAAGATTACAATGATCACCACTAGGATCACTGATTTACAACAGTGTAACCATTACTTATCGAATGCTCTAGCATATGATAGGGTTTGAAAAATAACTATATTAAAATATACCTTCTTTGGTTTGAGGCTTGAAAGCAAATGCAATTTTTTCGCCCAATGAGTTGCTGGCCCAGAGGGGTATTATTGTGGGGTTCCCAATAATGTAGCATTTCCTCTACATTAAGGAGATGCGGTTATACCGCTAGTACTCGGTCCTCAGAGCTTCATTTGTAATAACAAGTTGCACCACGAGCAGGTTGAGGATGACATTTGGATAGGAGAGGTGACTATCCCTTGTAACAACGGGGATAATTAACAGTATAATGAAACCATCTTTAGTATAAAAGAACACAAGATTACGGCTTTATAAGGTTCTCGCAAGACCAATATTAAGATATGCTAGTGAAGAATGGATAATGCAAAGAAGTGATCCATCCATAGTAATTCTGCCCGAAGGCAGGTACTTCACTGCAATCATAGCATTTTCATACTATGCTTGCAGGTTTACTACGGAATTGTAGGTGTGGTAGCTTCCCGTTGGGAAGGATGATGGTGATGATGGCCATATGATTTCGGGGACCGTTTGGGCCTTAAAGTTTTCCTGACATTTGTCTTACAGGTGAGGAAAAACCCCGATAAAAACCTCACCCAGAAAAACTGCGTGACAAGGTAGCACGTTACCTCGAGACCACAGCGGTGGACACAAAGAAGAGATGAAAGCCAAACAACAGCAAATGAGATGCGATTTATGCGCCGTACAGCAAGGCTATACAAAGTGGGACGATAAAATAAATGAGGAAATCATGGAAAAGTTGGATGTACAACCCGTTCTCCACCATATACAAAACTACCAGAACAACTGGAAAGCCCATCTTCAACAAATCCCATCTCATAGAATTGCATGCTTCGTTGCTGTCCCCAAGGCAAAATATCACTCGGTCGTCTAAAAAAGCGCTGGATGGAAGATTCCTCTTTGAGACCGTAACAGGCCACATGGTCTAATACTTGCATGGATGATGATGATGATGATGACTTTATTTAGAGATACAGTGCGATACGCATGTCGGATATTCAACAAGTTTATAATTGAATTTGAGTTTCCGAGTGATTGAATTGAAGAAACGAGGGTTCATAAAGTACAATTTGCAGAATTTGTGAAGAAGGGAATTCTGTGAAGACGACAGATGTATTGGATGGTAGAGACAACATGTCTGCATTTAATTGACTATCAGACGAGTACTGGACCCAGGACATGTGCATAAGACGGGACTTTGTCACGTGTCGACCAGCAATTTTCCACCAGACTGCTTTACCTGAGTAAGGAAACTTAATAGAATTTAGTTGTAATCCTTACCAGCCAGGGGGCCTTCCTGCTCTTGAGTTAATCATTCCACAACTCCTGCCTTAGCTATTCCAACCGTAAACCAGCCAGAAAACATGTGCACATATACTTGGTACTCAGACATGTGTATTCTTACAACGAAGTACTTGCACATTATTTATATTAAAATCCTCATCTCTGACCTTTGAATTTTACTCAAATCTTTATTTTTTATCTCATCATCATCATCATCACTCCAAGGATTAGGCAATTGCCCGTTCCGACTTCATATTGCATCAGCCCAACGTCTTCTAGGTCTTCCAACATCACGCCTTCCTCTTGCTTGATAATTTCTGGCTAACAATGGATATCTCTCCTTGCTCATTCCATCCATGTGATCAATCCATTTCTGTCTGTAATTCGTGACTTTATCCAACAAAGGCTGTTACTTTCAATTCTTCTCTTATATCCTCATTTCTTATTCTATCAAGTCTTGTACATCCTTTTACTTGTCTTAGGAACCGCATCTCTGCCGTCTGTATTCTATCCTTCTGTCTTTTCACTGGAGCCCAAGTTTCACATCCATACAATATTGTGGGAACCGCCATAACATTATACATTTTTATCTTGGTTTCTTTTCTAATTTTATTTTGAATGTTCTCTGTATTGTTCCACACACCGTCTGAAATTTATTTATTTTGGAGTCAATATCTCTTTCCACATTGTAGCCAACATCACAGCCCAAATATTTGAAACTAGACACCTGTTCTATACTTTGATTTTCTAAAATAATTTTGGTTCTCACTGGATCTCTTCCTCTAAAAGCCATGGTCTTCGTTTTCCTTACAGAAATTTTTAGATCGTATAATTTACATATTTCATTTAATGCATGCATTGATTTCTGTAAGTCGTCTTCATTTTTCTGTATTATGATTACATCGTCAGCAAAATAAAAGATTATTTATGCACATTTTATTATCCATTCTTATTCCTGGATTTACTAAAACTTTCCATTTATTAAAAATATCGTCTATATATATATTAAACAAAGTGGGTGATAAACTACATCCTTGTGCGTAATCCAGTATTTGTTTTGATTGCATCTGTTCTTTTGAATCCGGTATCTATAATTATATTTGTGTCTTCATATAATGTCTTTATTGTTTCTACAAGGCACAGCGGGTATCCTTTCATTCGTAATATTTCCCATAATTTTTGTCTGTTTACTCGATCGAAGGCCTTATCCAAATCTATAAATCCTATGTGAGTTTCTAAGTTATGTTCTCTTCTCTTTTCTATGAGTTGTTTCAGTGTAAAGACATTGTCTATACATGACCTTCCCTTTCTGAATCCACTTTGATTTTCACTTATTATTACTTCTGTTATGTTTCTCAATCTATTATTTATTATTTTCGTATATATTTTGTAGCCAGTATTCATTAAGCTAATCCCTCTGTAATTCTCGCAATTTCTCCGGTCTCCTCTTTTGAATATATTCTTGACAATTGCTGTTTTCCAAGTGGTTGGAATCTCATAGGTCTGCCAACATATATTAATTAGATGAAGTATTCGTAGTTTACACAATATTCCACTATATTTGATTAATTCCATATTTATATTATCTAATCCTGTTGCTTTCCTATTCTTAGTGGTTTTCAAAGCCATTTCTAATTCATTTATGTCTATTACATCAATATTTTCCACTTTTATTTCTTCCTCATTGTTCTCTTTTCCTTCAATTTCCTCCTTTTTCCAAAGTTTTTCATAATGCTGGATCCATTCTTGTTCTGGGATTATATTCAATCTGGCAGAATCTTTCTCAGTCTGATTTAGATGTTTCACTAATTTATAACCTATTTCTTGTCTTCCATACATATCATGTTCTACTGAGCTTATAAATTTATCCCATGACTCCTGATGGGATTTTTTCTTATAATGCTTTTAGCAATTCTCCTTTTCATTTTATATTCTTCATAAGATTCTTCTGTTTTCAGTCGTAAGTATGTATGATATGCTTTTTGTTTTTCATTCACTGCATTTTGTATATTCGCATTCCAAGTTCTCAAGCCCTTCCTATTCCTTATTCTATTTTTCTTTCCTAATATCTCATTTGCTGTTTTATGTATTACATTTGATATATTTTCCCATTCAATATTTATATCTTCTGACGTCGCTATCTCTGATATATATTTATTCATTCTGCTTTCATAATGTTGTCTAATACTTTGATCTTGTAATAAATATATTTTATATACTTCTTCTTGGTTTCTTTTGTTCTTTATGTTATTTTTCCGCCATTTAGCCATTATGTTTATTTTGCTTATCACGAGATAGTGATCAGAGTATATATCGCTGCCTCTATGTACTCTCACATCTTTTACCAAGGCTCCTAGCTTGTTGTTTACGATTAAATAGTCAATTATTGATCTTGAGTTATATCCACTTCTTGTATATTTATGTATGTCCTTTTTTCGGAAATAGGTATTCATTATTTTTAATTGATTATAGGCTGAAAACTGTCTCAAATCCTGTCCATTTTCATTTATTGTTATTTCTCCATTATTTCCTATTACATTAGGTATAGGGACATTGCCTACTCTGGCATTTAAGTCTCCACTTATTATTAAATGATGATCTTTTGTATATTTATCAACTAATGTTTGTAATGTTTTATAAAATGTTTTTGTTTCTTCTTTCTTGCCTTCCTCTGGGGCATACACAGCCAATTATCATCATATATCCTCTTTCAATTTTAAATCTGGCTATCAGGATTCTTTCATTTATAAACTCATAGCTATTCAATTTGTTCTTCCATTTTTCATCTATTAAAATTGCTACTCCACACTGCGCTCTTGTTGTCTGTTTCTACTCCGCTATACAACATAGTATAGTGTTGTAAGTCCTTTGTTCCTTTTAGTTTCTTTTTTGTTTCTGTTATTGTTGCTATATTTATTTCTTTTTTCTTTAATTCTCTTTCTAATTCTTCTTCTTTTGTATTTATTCCCCTTACGTTCCAATTTCCTAATTTCAAAATGTCCTTTATTCCAAATCGTATCCTTTTATCTTGCTTGGGTCGGTTCCTTTTATTTTTTATCTTTATTTATTTATTTAGCCTGGTGGAGTTAAGGTATCTGGCCTTCTCTTCCACTCACCAGGACAAACATATATTACATCAGAATATAACAATAATAGTTAACTCTAATATTAAAAACTAAATGAAGATTTGATCAATAAGATAATATCTATTATATTACGATCTATAATACAACCAGTTAATGATGTTATGATTAAGACTGAACTAATAGTAAAATGTATTCAAGCAAGATCAATTAAATTGTTGGTAGACTGTCCCTGTCTAATATATACAGAAAACCAAGAATAATAAAGAGATTTAGAAAACTAATTTTACGGTTATAAAATATTTAAGCAAATGAAAATATTTGTTAATATTACTTTCATAAATAATTTAATTTATTAATTGTTAAAAGAATACTAAGAGCAAAGTGTATAAATTTGCTTGTTAATTAAATAAAAATAAAACGTAGTTTTATTTGATTTTCATATTTATTATATAATTCAGTGACAGATGTTTCGGTACACTGTACCTTCTTCAGACATGTTAACAAATTATGAATTGTGCTCCAACTGATCTAAGCAACAATACAACAATATTTATTTAAATTTTTAAATGTAACAAAGGGGATTCATTCAAATCAAGTTGAGAATTTAACAGTTTTTTACTACTTTTAAATGTATTAATTTCTACAGCCTCCAAAAGATCTAACTTCTTACCCTTATCACAAATATGTAAAATTTCAAAATTTGGATCGAGACAATGATTAAATTGGAATAGGTGGTTAGCATATTTTGAATTTTCTAAATTTCTGTTAAATGCTCTCATGTGTTCCTTTATCCGAGAGATAAAAGGTCTACCAGTTTGTCCTATATAGACATTGTCACATGTGCCACACTTCAATTTATATACACCTGATAATTTTTCTTTTTTTGTTTTGGTTTTATTGTTTTTTATTATATTTTGTAGAGTTTTATTAGTTTTAAATGCCACATTAATGTTCAACTTTTTAAAGTGTTTAGATATCTTATTTGAAAGTGGGTCTATGTATGACATTACGACATATTTCTTTATGTTTTCTTTGGGTAAAGGAAAAACTTTGTAAATTGCTTTTTTGTAATGAACCTTCTTAATTAAACATTCTATAATTTCAGGGTCGTAGCCATTATTAACAGACAATTGTTTAATAATTTTCAATTCATTATTATATTCCAAGGGTGAAATAGGGATATTTAAAAGTCTATGAATGTAACTATTAAAGGCTGCCATCTTATGAGTATATGGGTGAAGAGAAGAACTATGGATAGTGGTATCAGTATGAGATGGTTTGTGAAAGATAGTTTGTTATTAAATAATTATTTAGTTTGTTTTTGAACGATCTTATAGTTTGACAGTCTTTGACATAGGGCGGAAGCGAATTCCATGTTTTGGCAAGTGAGACTGTAGAATATAGTGAATAATACAAACTATAAAGGAGGGATATAAAGGATAATAAGATATCGGCTCCTTAAGTAACATTTAGTTTAAATATGTATAGTACATTTTTTGCAATACAATTGTTTATTCTGATTCCAAAATATGTTTTCAATTAAATGATCTATGTAGTATTATCAGAGAACAGTTAAGTCTCGTAGACTGCGAGAGCAGGGCATGTGGCCATTTAAGCATCCAAATAGCTACTTTTTCACGTTTTCCACTACAAAGGGCGACTTTAGAGGTTGTAGGTGTTGAGTGTCACAACTCTCTTATAGCCTATGTTCATCCCGGAAATCTCCTGAACATTTTGCAGAAAGCCCTATCACAATCGAATCAACGGTATGGCCGCGCATAAAGTACGAACAAGCAAGCAAACAAACAAACATTTTTATATATAAGAAGATAAATTCGGTACGATACTGCATTTTACCCAAACTTTTTACTTTTAACCTCTTAATATGAATACAAATCTATTTAGTTATTTATTAAGGATTACAACTACCATGGATATTCTTCTCGAGGAGTAAAAACTGCTGTTGAGGGACAAAACAATAAAAAATAAATGGTTGAGACAGATTGATTACAGATTTGTTAGCGCAATTATCACTAACTTACGCGTATATTGTTTTATTCTGTACTAGCTAATTGCCTGCGAGCGCTGCTACGCCTAAATAAATGAAATGTGTTTCTGTGTTTAATTGAACAAGTAAAATAAAAATAATTATACATTTATATCATAATTATTTAGATACCCCGTGCTGATTACCTGACGTTGTCCGGGAATCTACTTATTCCGATCTTCTTGGCATTAATGACCTGAAAGGCAAAAATGGTTCTTGTGAGTTATCCGTAGAAGGTAAACATATGCTGTCGTGGACTTTTTTGTAGAATTTTTGAGATATTCAATTCTGTGTGTATTAATTTGGTGTATTTGTTATGGTTTAGGCAGCGTAAGCCAATTAAGCGTCAAAATAGGAACTTTATTTCACGTTTTTCGCTACAAAGGGTGATTTTAACGGGCGAAGTGGTTGAGTATTACAACTCTCTTATAGCCTATGTTCATCCCCGAATCTCCCGAACATTTTCAAAAAGCTCCATCTCAATCGGATGAACGGTATGGCTGAGCACGCTTTCCCGGGAATCTACTTATCCTGATCTTCTTGGCATCAATGAAAGACAAAAATGGTTATTGTGAGTTATCCGTAAAAGATAAACATATGCTGTCGCGGACTTTCTTGTAGAGTTTTCTGAAATATTCAATTCTTTGTACATTAATTTGGTGTGTTATTTGGTGTTTAGGCAGCGTAAGCCATTTGAGCGTCAAAATAGGGACTTTAATTCAAGTTCTTCACTACAAATGGTGATTTTTAGGGGAGAAGGGGTTGAATATCACAACTCTCATATAGCCTATGTTCATCCCGAGATTCTCCTGAACATTTTGCAAAAAAAAAAACCCCATCACAATCGGATCAACGGTATGGACGCGCATAATGTACGAACAAACAAACAAAGAAACATTCATTATATATATATATATATATATATATAAAATTCAAGTCTATCAATTAGTTTTTGAATCCATAAAAGACAGACAGACAGACAGGTTAACAGATATTCATTTTTGTATATAAAGATGTCGAATTTTCACAGTTAGAACTGACTTCCTTAATTTGTACATTGCAAGCCTTAAAAGGTTGTGGATTCGATTCCCGTTGGGAATATCAACTTACTATCCGTAGCAACAGATCGTAAGATTTAAAAATTAGCTGCATGGTGCAAAATTATATTTCACTTTTTCAACAGTATGAATTTCTTTGTAAATTTTTGTAAGAAAGATTCCTCTGCTACTACTGGTATCTTGTAGAAAATTTAATTTTCTTGTATTTTTTATCTTCAGAAGACGTATTTGCCAGTCATTTGAAAATTAAATTTTAACCCTTCACAACATAAATTTGAACAATTAAATTGGTGGTGTTTTAAGAAAGCCTTACTGTGATGACGTAGAAGGGGAGGGGGTCTGTGTTGTAATGTAATAACCCGGGGAACTAAGATGGCGGACACCTTGAGCTTGCAGGCTCCCGTCTAATTGGTGTTAATTATTTGGATTGCTGGATCCAGCTTGGTTTTCTTAATAACCGCCCCGGATATAACATGCAGATTAACTGAGGTTATGGCGCGTAAACGACAAAACTCACGTCTACAATGTTGCTTACAAATACAAGTATTGCCACCTAAATTATAACTTTGTTTCATTATATCTTCAAATTTGAGTTTATGTATTTTATTATCTGATACATGAAACAGCACAGCACATGTCTATACTCTGAATCTTACAAAATCTATGACTAGAGCATGGAACCTACTTTCCACTCAATCACCATTATTATTTCAATTGAATTGAAGAAAGAAGTTCCACATAAAAACATTACTTACTTACTTACTCACTGGCACTATCGAACCCGTAGGTTCATGGCCGCGCGGACATAAGCTCTCCATACATCCCTATCCTGAGCCAATACTTTCCAATCATTCCCTGTATATTCTACTTCCCTCAAATCATAGTTAATGTTGTTCTCCCACCTCATTCTTGGTCTACCAACTGGGCGTTTTCCTTCTGGCTTTCCTACAAGAAGTTTCCATGCACTTCTTTCATTCCCCATACGTGCAACATGTCCTGCCCATCGCAGTCTATGAGACTTAATTGTTCTTATTATATCTGGCCTCCTATAAAGACCATGTAGTTCACTGTTATATAGTCTTCTCCATTCACCTGTCTGTTCATCTCTCTTTGGTCCAAAAATTTTCCTAAGAACTTTATTCTCAAATACCCGTAATCACAAAAACATTATCATAACTAATGCCACGAGTAATTTGTGCTTGCGGGAGATAATATAAAAACATTTGTAGCAATTGACTATACCACAAAAAAAAAGAAACCACTGTTTTCACTTTCTTAAATGAATTATTTCCTAGGAAATAACGTAGCAGAAAAATATAGTTGACATATTTATATTATAGGACATCAGAAATTAATTAATACCTATAATGTTGGTTATAAATTTGTCGACTAGGGTGCATTCTTACAATATTGCAATCCTTTGGCAATATATAATATGATCTGGTTGCAGTGATGAACAAATGAAGCAAATGAAGCGTACCAATCGTTTCTCATTTGTTTTCAAACATCGCCGTTTATTTTAATTAAATAAATATTTTAAAATAACTGTAGTTAAATAATGATTTGTGAGCAAACAGCTTAATTTTATTCGATAAACAGTCCTAACATATGCCATCCTTGATTTCCAAATTCTCTAGTTAAATTCACTCCTCACTTCGAGAGTCGTGAATTTATCCATAATTTTGAAATCACTCGTAGCATTACTTATGATAAAAGCATTGTAGGCCTTTTGAAATCAGTCTCATCCACAGCAGAAGAAAGGGTTGAACATATTTGACAGTTTACAAATTTGGTTTCTCGTTTAAATAAATATGCACTTCTCTACCATTATCCATATGTTAAGTTAAAACAAAAGAATTATGACAAATGTCATTCCTCTAAAACACCACCGAATATCTCAAAATGGTAGCAATTTTCCTTTATAATTACCAACAAAACTCAGTGAAGAAATTATAAAACGACCTGCAAATTACGCAAGAGACATTTGCCTGCAGTAAAAAACAATGGAAAGAGAATAGTTTCCATGGCCTCCTGGGTATTCTTGCGTGGTGAACAAATTTAATAATGTTACTTTATGGCCACTACATTCCTCTATCATAGCCAAGGGTGAGAGAAAGAGAAACGTTAGGGGGTGGATTTGAATAAGGTGAATTGTAGGAAGGGCGAATCTTAATGAGATTCTTTCATACACAGTATAAAACAAGTCAAAAACACAGTAGTTATTCTTCTCTCTTATAAGTGGTAATTTCCTATTTTTACTTTGCAGAAGGAGTTTCGAAAAATGTAGAATGGCGAATGTATAAGAGCGAGGGGCACACAAATGTTCAGACTGCCCATTAGCATTATATCACCATATTTTTTTTATTATAACTAACTCACTCTCTCACTCATACTATCGAAGCCGTAGATTCATGGCTGCACGGATATGAGCTCTCCATACACCCCTATCCCGAGCTAATATTTTCCAATCATTCCCTGTATAATCTACTTCCCATTTCATTCATAGCCTACAAACTGGTCGTTTTCCCTCTGGTTTTCCTACAAGAAGCTTCCATTTATTATTGTAAGCCCATGTTTTTCCGTAACAGAGTTTTAGGCGCTCTCCCCCTATAGGGAAGGATTTGAACCATATTAATTTAGTTACACCTGTTTTCGTATAGATGTCCTTTGAGTGGTCCGTGGTCAGCGTTCCGCCTCATACTGACATCTAGGAAACCAAGGTAGTATTTGGATGTGAAATTCGGTAAATTTTGCGTAGAGGCCTTTCATTCAGGCTTAAGGATCTTTTACGAGCCTGAAAATCTTTAGATTCGAGACCCATGGCTTAAAGGCCCTCCCGGAGGACGTACTCCTTGGATTTTTCCATCCTAAAAAATCCATCGACCCCGGCCGGGTTTGAACCTGCGAACCTCGGGGCCAAAGGCAAGGAGCATAACCACTAGTCCACCTCGGCCGATAGCTTCCATTTATACTAAGTAAAAACCATGTAATTCCTATTCAGGTTTATACTACAGCATGCAATTAAATCTTTAGGAGATAAAAAGGGCATAAAACTCAATGGTATCAATCAACTGTTGGTGTAGGCTGATTACGCATTATTATTATTATTATTATTATTATTATTATTATTATTATTATTATTATTATTATTATTATTATTATTATTGTTAGTCTTATGGAACAGACATATAACCAGGTACAAATAAGTTACAAATATATAATTCAATAGTGAGAAGTACTGTCACATATGGAGCTGAAGTTTGGAAATTCAACAAAAACTTAGAACAAAAACTTATGTCGATGGAAATTGATTTCTTGAGAGCAACAAGATATTCAAAATTAGACAAAATAAGAAATACTGTCATAAGAAAAAAAATGAATATTGGTTATTCAATAGTAGTATACAGATATAAACTTAAATTATATAAAACAATGGCTGTTCCTTTGTTGTTGTATGGAAGCGAAAATTGGATAATGAAATCAAGGGAAAAAGCAGGATACAGACTGCGGATATGCTGATTTTACGTAATGTGAAAGGATGCACAAGAGCGGATAGAATAAGGAATGAAACTATACGAGAAGAATTAAATATATATAAAATTGAAGATAAAACCAGCGAAATTAATAAGAAATGGACAGAACACTTAATGAGAATGAACAACGAAAGAATACCAAAAAGAACCTTCCTGTATAATCCCAGAGGAACAAGAGATGTTGGCCGACCACGTAGAAGATGGACTCCACTTTTAACTTCGCCGGAACAGGCTGCATAGCCTAAACCTTGTAGTAGAAGAAGAAGAAGATACAGATATAATAAGAACAGTTAAGTCCCGTAGACTACGATGGGCAGGACATGTTGCACGTATGGGGAATGGAAGCTTCTTGTAGGAAAGCCAGAGGGAAAACGCCCAGTTGGTAGACCAAGAATGAGATGGGAGAATAACATTAACTATGATTTGAGGTATGTAGATTATACAGGGAATGATTTAAAAGCATTAGCTCAGGATAGGGATATATGGAGAGCTTATGTCCGCACGGCCACGAACCTACGGATTCGATCGTGCCAGTAAGTAAGTAAGTATCCATCCATAGTAATTCTGCCCGCAGGCAGGTCCTTCACTGCAATCATAGCACTTGCAGCTTTACTAGGGAATTGTGTAGGTGTGGTAGCTTCCCGTTGCTTTCCACACCGGTGAAGGATGATGGTGATGATGATAATGATAAGGATGATAAAGATGATGGCCATATGATTTCGGGGACCGTTTGGGCCTTAAAGTTTTCCTGACATTTGTCTTACAGGTGAGGGAAAACCCCGATAAAAACCTCACCCAGGAAAACTGCCCCGACCGGGGATCGAACCCGGGCCCGCTGCGTGACAAGGCAGCACGCTACCCCGAGACCACAGCGGTGGACCTAAGTAAGTATAAGCAATTAAATTGGTATGGGCATGTACGACGAATGCAAGAAGAAAAATACCCAGGAAAACATTGGAATGGTGTCCACCTGGAAGAAGGAGGAGAGGAAGACCTCTAAACTCGTGGATGCAGGAAATAAGAACTGGAATGAGAGCAAGAGGACTGGAGGACATGGATTGGATGGAGAGAGACGAGTGGAGAAGAAAAATAAAACATTAGGCACAGAAAGATGTGTAAACATTAAAATTCTGTATATAAATAAAATTATTATTGTCATTGATATGTTGAACTCAGTGCTTTGGAATAGAAATACATGCATAATATACAGAACTATATTTCAAGTTCTGTTACAAATCTGTCCAAAACCTGGACAGTAAGTAGAAAACAAAGCAACAAGCTGTTAGCAGAAGAAATGGATTTTTGGAGGCTATCGACAAGAATTTCAAGAAGGGATAAGGTCAGAAACAGCACAATAAGGGAAATTATGCAAGTTAAAAAACAATATTAGAACAAATAAAAGAAAAATGATTGAAATGGTATGGACATCTCATGAGATGGATGAAGATTGAATACCAAAGAAGATCCTTGATTGGAAAAGCTAATGGAATAAGTGGAAGAGGCAGACCAAGAGAACGTTGGGTAGATGAGTGACGAAATAATTATGGAAGCTAGAGATTTGAATGAAGAAGATGCTTTAAACAGAAACCTCTGGATAAAAATCACTTTGGGTTGAAGGAGGAACAATGTTTTATGGAATATTCCTACCAAAAACAATTATTATTATGAGGCTGTAGTGAAAAAATAATACAGACTCTTTATTCTAATAAATAACTCTAAGAAATTTGGGCTGAAATATATATATATAATCACATGTACAAATACATTATTTACGCGATAGTAAATGGGGAAAATTTTATAGAACTTCAAAATTAATATACCTATGAATTATAGTTACAAACATGAATCAGGTGGAGAAAGAAATTAAACGTAGGATCAAGTTTGAAAATGCATTATATTAAGAAATACAGAGAAAGTTGAACTAAAATTATACAAAATTGTTTTATTCAATCATTATGTAGTGAGCGAAACCTGGTATGTTACTTTAATGAAACAAAACAAACTATTACAAGTTTTTTTGACAATAAAGGGCTTATTACATTTTTTGTATCAAAGAGAGACGAAGAATCAGGGAAATGGTGTGAGCTACATGAACACTATGCAAAATCAGACAAAATAAGAAAAGTTAAGGCCTACATGTTGTAAACAGAGGTGATGAGGACATATATCACGAATGGGGAATGAAAGAAGGATATGAAAACTTATTGTGGAAAATTCAGAAGGAGAGTAAGTAGACCAGGAGTGAGGTGGGGGATTAATATCAACTAAGATTTGAGGGAGGTAAAGTATTATTTTTATTACTATTATTAGTATTGGCTCTCAACAGACCGAGCACCAAAAAAGGTGCAAGTTCTATGGGGAATAGACGGGTTGGAAGACCGAAAAAGCGATGGGAGGATGGTATTAAGGAAGATGCTGCAAACCTACTTAAGTGTCGCAACTGGAGGCTTGCTGTGCAAAATAGAAATGATTGGAGGCAGAAGTTAAGGGAGGCCAAAGCTCGAATTTGAGCCAATTTTGCAGTTGAATCTGCCATTCTGTCTCCAATCTTCATCCTTCTCGATCAAAGTCATCTTCTTCTTGATGTCCTTTTGAAGAAATAACTTCTTTAACTATTTAAGTAAAGTGATCCCACGACAGGCCTCAGGAGGCCCTTGGGGTAGTAGGAGGTTAAGGCTCCCACTTTTTTCTAGACAATCGGCACTTGATGTCAGCCGGGTAGTCAGCCCTGGGTGACGGCCGCCTTTACCCCCAGAACAAGCGTCAGGTACTCATTTCCGTTAGAGGCTGAGTCGACCCCAGGGCCATAGTGCCGCCAGAAAGTTTGGGTCAGTTTAAAAATCCTGAACCCACCGGGACTTGAACCCGCGACCTTCTGGCTTGTAGCGCAGTACCTTAACCACTACGCTACGGCGTGCCCCTCTTTAACTATTTGCTACCACGATATTCTTGAATATCCCCGAGTACCTCTTCCGGCTGGTGTCCATCGAAATATTTTGTAGGTTGTAGTAGTTGTTACATCCTTATTAGGTATTCAAATCTTTTCAACCTCCTCTTTTCGATTACACCTATAATTTCTCCTCTATTTCCTTCTGTTTTCTAATTCTTTCATTCCGGATTCTTTGAAATCCTTATATCCTTTTCACATTTTTTCAAATAATCGATCTAAATTACTGTAAAAATGTTTCATTTATGTTGACATCGGAATTTCATAACTATATCCAATATTTACAGAGAACAAAAAATGAAAAAAAATTGTTTCCCTATGCCATATCCTTCTTCGTCTTTTAATTTACAATTTCTAACAATGCATATTATCCCTCTTTCATATTACAGTCTAATTCTTAAGTTTTAATCTAGATTTGAACGTGTATGGTACCCCACGTAGAAACAAAGGTTACACTTGTGATATATGTTTTGAAATATGAGAAACATATTATGGAACGTTGTAGACAAGCGTTTCAGCACTCATTCTCGAAATTCCAGACACGACAAACATTCCCTGTCAGACACAACACCTCTGAAGGAAAACGATGTATAACAAAAGAATTCCGAGAGGGAATTTTAAAATTAACATATTGCAATAACTTGACAGCTACTTCACATCTTGTTTAACGATATTCTTTTAATAAAATCTACGTATTCTACACTCTTACGAGAAGAATTAACCTTTAAAGTACATTTTCTAAACTATAAACACATTTTATACAGAAATACAGTTTCTTGAATTAATTTTTCATAAGTAATGCCACGAGTGATTTCCAATTTATCTAGAGAATTTGGAAATCAAGAGTGGAATTTGTTAGGACTATTTAACGAATACAATTAAGCTGTTTACTCACAAATCATTATTTAACTATAGTTATTTTTAAATATTTATATATTTAATGTAAATGGCGATGTTTGGAAACAAATGAGAAACGATCGGCGTTTCATTAGCTTCATTTGTTCATCACTGTAACCAGATCATATTATTTATTGTCAGAGGATCGCAATGTTGAAAGAATGCACCCTAGTGGAGAAATTTATAAACCAACGTTATAGGTATTAATTAATTTCTGATGTCCAATGATGTAAATATGTCAATTATATTTTTCTGCAACGTCATTTCCTGGAAAATAATTCGTTTAAGAAAGTGCAAAGAGTGGTTTCTTTTTTTTTGTGGTATAATCAATTGTTACAAATGTTTTTATATTATCTTTCGCATGCGCTTTCTACTGACATTCATGCACTATATATACAATCTGGTAGCCGTATTTCTTGGGGAGTCAGTCACTGCAAAATAATGCTATGACCTATTCAGAATGTTAAAAAGGAGGTGCTTTCTTTATTATGATAAACTTTAGTTGGTAAATTCTGGGCGAAACGCGATTGTGATTGGTTGTAAATAAAAAATCATTGAAATGTGATTGGTAATTGACTCCCATTTGGGGCATGAGTTAAATAGTTAAATAGTTAAATAGTTAAATAGTTAAATACACCGTGTCCCATTCAAACCTCTCACATTTTAATTAATCATAACTCTCAAAGTATGCGGAATTATGAAATGAGATTGGTATTAAAAGAAACAGAAACTCTAAGAATTATTGTTTTCATTGTTGTAGTTAATTAATCTGCCGCATGTTGGACAATAATGACATAAAACAAAATGGCGACTCCTTAGCAACGATCACAAACTGTTTTCTGATATGTAAAAGACCGTGTGTTTGCGACTCCAGTACAACATCTTCATGATTTACGCACCCGAATCCTTGACACAATTGCAACAGTACCAATGGACATGTTGGATAGAACGTGGCACGAAATCGAATACAGACTTCATATTTTTCGTGCTAGTAATGGTGCACATGTAGAGGTGTTTTAGTGTGTGACAATATGTGGCAATGAAAATTCTTCGAGTTTCTGTTTCGTTTAATACCTGCTTCATTTCATAATTCCGGAAACTTTGTTAGTTGTGATTAATTAAAATGTCGGAAGTTTGAATGGGACACCCTGTATATAAAATAGTTATAAATTAATAAAACTGAAATACATACATAATCCTGATTCCTGCCACATGTCCTGCCTATCGCAGTCTAACTCTTCTTATTATATCTGATGTCATAAAAATCAAATAGTTGCTTTTTGTAGGATAACCAAACGAAAAACGCCCAGCTCATAGACCATAAATGAGATGGGAGTATAATATTAACCATGAATTGAGGGAAGTAGATTATACAGGCGATGTTTGGAAACAGCTGAGGATAGAGATGTGTGTAGAGCTAATGTCCGCGCGGCCGTAAACCTACTGGCTCAGTAGTGCCAAAGAGTTAGTTAGTTACATAGAAATGCATTATTTCTTCAGATAAATACATGTGAAATATTGGAATAGAAGCATAAAACTAATTCAATATATTTAAAGTTATTGGATACCCCTGATCACCATAATGCCATAATCCATATCATATTCGCATTATTTAGTATGAATTGATGTGCTGATGGCGTGTCATGAAGTTCGTGTTGTTTAAGAGGTGCCCATGACACTGAACAGGTCACCCATTCGGAAATCACTCCATGCCCTTGTCTGTCAAAGAAAGTATGTATGTGATCTCGAATTTAAAATTCTTTCCCGACACGTTATGCCCCTATAGGGCCTGGAGATGTGAGGTTCGTGAAAGTGTTTACTTAGGAGAAGAGAAGGAGGGGCAGTAAGATGGGGAGTGGGGGAAAATAAATGTATAATGTGTAATTAATAATTTATTTTTATATTTTCAATCATTACTTATTTAAATCTATTTGTTCGATATACGTATTTCTGTAAGTTATGTACTTATATATTTTTTTATTGTTACTAAATAAATACGGTATGTGTAACTTATTGCTCTATTCTATCACATTAAAATAAGAAATATAATTTTGAATAATTATGGCATGTGTCAACTATTTTTACTTTATTCTTTATAAAGGCCGGTTTACCCGCTACGTCTTACAAAACGTACGTTTTATCCAGTGTTTACACAGTAATGTTTTCCCCTCCATTTTCTACCTCGTTCCAATTCAGACTCAAGTTGTAGTGTATTTTCAGTGATTTCTTCTTATTAAAAGTGAGAAAGACATCATTAATTTGATTATGGAGGAAGCCCATTTGCTTTATTTTATTTTTTACCTCGTACGGATTCATCGAATGGGAGAAAAAGTGATGAAGAGAAAAAAGACAAGATGGTCAAGCGAGTGGCTTCTGAAAAGAAGTCAGTATTCCCATGTCCTGTTATTGAAAGAACTGAGAGGCGAACCTGATGACTGGGACAATTATTTGCGAATGAACACCTCAGCCTACAGTAAATTGCTGGAGTTGGTATCACCGTACATACAGAAACAAGACACCTGCATGAGAAAAGCCATTTAATCGGAACATACAAAACGGAATGCAAAACATACGTTTTGTCGCAAAATGATGCTTCTCCCGTCAGTTCTTTAATCTGACCTTGGATTTCATTCCCACTCGATATGACGTTCGTTTTGCTGTTTACAAGACACATTTTATGGGATAGGATTTGTCATGTCCTATAAAACGTACAATAAGACGTAGCGTGTAAACCGGTCTTTAGTCTGAATAACAGTTTATTTTTCTCAAAGTATAAAACTCTGAATATAAAGGCATTGCATAATAATTATGCATATTGCACAATAATAATTCCACAATAATTATAAGATTATTTATTTTTCATTAAAACACAATTATTATGTTATAATGAAAAATAAAATTCACGGTAATTCCGAACAATAAAGAAAATATAAATTTTCAAAATTTATTTATTTGATTTTGTAAAAATTACATAATTAAAATGAATTTGGACACAGGATTATTGATGATAAATTGTAACTAAACCAGAAGGAATGGAGCCAGTAGGTAGACCAAGAGCTGGTGGGAGAATAATACTACCCAGTATTTGAGGGAATGTTTGGAAATCATTAGATCAGGTATATGAATCCTTGTATCCCCACGGCCATCAAACTACAGGTTCGATAGCAACAATGAATTATTTGGTTCCTCGTGTTATGAGCATCTATTCTGGTGCAAGGGACTTATGTGGTTGGTTAGATAGTTACTTACTTACTTACTCACTGGCACTATCGAACCCGTAGGTTCATGGCCGCGCGGACATAAGCTCTCCATAAATCCCTATCCTGAGCTAATGCTTTCCAATCATTCCCTGTATAATCTAATTCCCTCAAATCATAGTTAATGTTATTCTCCAACCTCATTCTTGGTCTACCAACTGGGCGTTTTCCCTCTGGCTTTCCTACAAGAAACTTCCCATGCAAGTCTTTCATTCCCCATATGTGCAACATGTCCTGCCCATCGCAGTCTACGAGACTTAACTGTTCTCAATATATCTGGCTTCCTATAAAGACCATGTAGTTCATTCTTATGTAGGATTAGATAGTTAGATTCCCGAAAATTGAATTGATGTCATATACCAGTAGAAGAAGAGGAATGCCAAAAATAAACTTTATAGAAGGAATTTTTAGCGGCATTAGAGAAAACGAATAGAAAGATAGAGATTGGAATAATACGGAAAATTGGCATAAAGCGCCTTCCTTCATTGTAATGGACACAGGGAGATATTGTCATTATTTAAAAAATTGATGTTCAGTTGAGGTATTATTCAAAATTAAAGTATAAAATCATTTAAAAACCTGCTAAATTATAATAATTCTGAAGTGTACCGCTGTGGTCTCAAGGCAGCTTACTGCCTCGTCACGTAGTGGGCCCCGAGTTCGATCCTCGTTCAGGACAAGTTTCAGGGGGTTTCCTCACCTTTAAGACAAATTTCAGGAAACTTTAGGGCCCAAACTGTCCCCGAGCACCATTTGGACATCATTATCATATTCGACTCATTAAATTAGGTAATTTTAGATCAAGGTCTCTCCTGGCGCATCATTACCACCCTCTTCACCATTCATATCATCACGACAGCCATAACCCTGCCTTCCAGGCGTCCCAACCTCAGAAGATGGTTACAAGTACGCCAAGGCAAGAGAAAATACCAAAAATGTCATAACGATAACCTGGTAACATTGATTAAAAAATAATAATCCTGAATAAGTATTTACTTTGTTGCCCTGAATAAAATTTTATTAATACTGAAAGTATATCAAGTTGGAAATTTCTACAAAATTATTAATTCCGTTTCCTCAATTAAACTCTTTCTCGATGTTCAATAAAATAATATTTTTGACATTAATTTCTAGTTAAGTTAGATCGGTCATTTCGAATTGTTTATCCCATCGACCCTATTGAGATGAAAAAAATAGTCGCGAGTCATAGGAAAGGGTAGGCTCTTGGGTGGAGGGGGATAGGAGAGGACGAATAAGCTCTAAAACCGGCGCCCGACTTGCAGACGCTGGTAACGGGCGGGAAACAAAAATTTGTTCCTTTACGAAAGGAACTTAAAAGTATTCGATTTCCGGTCCCATCTCCCCTGCTTTCATTCGTTCTTTTAAAACAAGGCATATAGAACTACTCGACCGGGTGACTACAAAATCTATTTTTTTATTTACGTATATTATAATTAAGATCCACTAAATACTTTGACCATTTACTTTAATTTCTAAGTAATTAACTCACTTGAACTATCGAACCTGCAGGTTCATGACCGGGCGGACATGAACTCTCAAGATATCCCCTGTATCCAAGCTAATGTTTTTTAATCATCCCCTGTATAATCTACTTCCAAATCATGGTTAATTTTATTCTCCCACCTCATGGTTTGCCTACCAACTGGGCGTCATCCCTCTGGTTTTTTCCTACAAGAAATTTTCATGTCCTTCTTTTATTCCTCATTTGTGCCACATATCCTGCCCATCGCAATCTATGATACTTCTGTTCTCCTTATATCTGCTTCTCCATAAAGATCATGCAGCTCTATATTATGCAGTCTCCTACATTTGCCTATCTGTTAATCTCTCTTTGGTCCAAAATATTTCCTAAAAACTTTATTCTCAAATATTCGTAATATTTTATATTACTATCTAGTCTTTTTCGTGTACATTATGAATCAGTTTTTAGTTGAATAAGTAAAAAGAAAAATAGTTATAAATTTATATCGTAATTATGTTTAGATACCCCATGCTGATTACCCGGCGTTACACGGGAATCTACTTATCCCGATCTTCTCAGCATGAATCAGCTGAAATACAAAAATGGTTATTGAGACTTATCCGTAAAAGAATACTCATTGTGCGCTGCTACGCTTGCCCGGAAATCTAGCCATCCTGATCTTCTTAGCATCAATGAGCTGAAAGATAAAAATGGTTATAGTGAGTTATCATAAGTAATGCCACGAGTGATTTCCAAATTATCGATAAATTCACGACTCACGAAGTGAGGAGTGAATTTATCTAGAGAATTTGGAAATCAAGAGTGGCATTTGTTAGGACTATTTAACGAATAAAATTAAGCTGTTTACTCACAAATCATTATTTAAACTATAGTTATTTTAAACTATTTATATATTTAATGTAAAAACGCGATGTTTGAAAACGAAGGAGAAACGATAGTTACGGCTTCTCCTGCGTCATTTGTTTAGCACTGCAACCAGATCATACTATTTTTTGCAAAAGGAACGCAATATTGTAAGGAGGAGCTATTCTTAATATATGGTAATTATAACACTGATAAATATTTTGGGATGAAACCGCGAACTCTGATTGGTGGTTGGAAACAGAAATCATTGAAAAGTGATTGGTCTTGTGACTTCCCTTATGGGGGCATGAGTTAAATAGTCCATAAAAGATGGAATATATGCTGCCCCTGAATTTCTGTTACCTTTTTAAATTTTGTTTTTTTCGATATTCTATTCTGTGTACATTAAATGTGGTGTACATGTTATGATTTATGCAGCGTAGGCGATTTAAGTCATCCAAAAAAAGGTCGCCAAACAGCACGTTTTCTCTATGAAGTGTGATTTTTAAGGGTGAAGGGTTTTAGCGATTACAGACCTCCGTTATTTCTTAAAACCTGTACCGCGGGAACCTCCTGACGCAGTTTGGAAGAAAGCCCCATCACAAACGTGACAGGCAGACAGACATAATGTTCGTTATATACATATAGATTTGCAAGTACTATCATATGGACCAAGATCAACGTACAATTTAGGGTGGTATCAGTACAATCAATGGTACGGGAAAACTGGACGGCCACCACCCGCAATGCAATCATGACAACAGCATACAAGATTCTGGCCGCGAATCCGGTGTGTGTTTCGGATCACGTCAAAAAATCGCGGACATGCGCTGGAAACAATTAATTCCACGTATGTTGTTTCATTACTGTCCCGAACACAAAGTGACTTCAAATATCCCCTTTGGAAATAATCAAGGGGGTGTTTCACGACTTCCTAGTCATCAGGCTCTCCCTTCCAAGAACTAAAGGATGTAGTAAAATTAAATGAGATCTGCGAGGTATACAGGGTGGTTTGAAATAAGTTTTACGCTTTTCCAGGGTTTAAAAAGTTGTAGCTGTACTAGATAAAGTTTTGATACTGGTGTACGCCATGTGTCGGAAACGACGTCCATTTTATTTCTGAATAGAGGATAAAGTTTGAAAATCTGAACCACAATGGGCTCAAATTAGCGTCTGTAAATGTGTTTTCGGAATAAGTATTACAGACTTCTAGGGGTTGGAGTATACCTGTCGAGCAGGAGGAAGATCTTCTTGCACGAATTCTGGCGGCACCAGAAATTATTGAGCACACATCAGGTCTTGTGGGGCTTGTGTATGAAAACATGCGTCGCAGGTACACTTTGTTCAACGAACAACAGAGTCGCACGTGGAACCACACTTATAATACAACCTAAAACCCCTAGAAGTCTATAATACTTATTCTACAACACAAGACACAGTATATCAGCCCATTGTGTTTCGAGCATCAAACCTATTTTACATCGAAATGGTACGTTCCGGACATGGGTTTCTTAACAAAACTTTATCTACCAAGTCCCCTCTACATCCCCTAGAAGTCTGCAATGCTTATTCTAAAACAATCTGTATATAAAGTTGTAAATCAGCTGGAAAGCAGTAATGATGGATAATGTGACACACAAGTTTACTTCCATATCTCCGTAAGCTGGCTTCTCGGAAACTGGGTTCCTTACTTCAAATTGTTCAGTGGAACATTCTCTATGTCCTATTCAATTTTTGCACGCTCTTATGGAATTACTCTGTATGCAGTTCTTGTATGATTTACTTTAACTATTGTTTCATTAAAATAAAAAAAAAACTAATTTATTTTATAGGATACTAGCTAATACCCAGCGCACACTTCTACGCCTAAATAATTGAAAATTAATGTGTTTTTATATTTAGTTGAATAAGTAAAAGTAAAAATGATTATAAATTTATATCGTAATTATTTTTAGATAGCCCCTTCTGATTACCTGGCGTTGCCCAGAATTCTACTTATTCTGATCTTCTTGGCATAAATGAGCTGAAAGACGAAAATTAATGTGGTCTATATTTAGTTAAATTAGTAAAAAGGAAAACTAATTATACATTTGTATCGTAATTATTTTCAGATAACCGGTTTGTACTTGCTCAAAATTTTCGATTTTTAAGCCATTTTTCGAAAATGTTGTGCATCAGAATTATATACTTATACGACAATAAGCTGGTTACCCTTGCCCTGAAATCTAATTATCCCCATCTTCTTAACAAAAATGAGATAAAAGAAACGAAAATGAATGCGTTTTTATGTTTAAGTAAAAGGAAAAATTTATATCGTAATTATTTTTAGATACCCCTTGCTGATTACCTGGCGTTGCCTAGAAATCTACTTATTCTGATCTTCCTGGCATAAATGAGATGAGAGACGAAAATTAATGTTATTTATGTTTACTTGAATAAGTACGAGGAAAAATGTATATCGTAATTATTTTTAGATACCCCGTACTGATACCCGGTGCTGCCGGGAATCTACTTATCCTGATCTTCTTTGCAGAAATGAGCTGAAAGAAAAATCTGATATTGCGAATTATCCGCCATGTGCTGCAACGCTTGCCCGGGAATCTTCTTATACCGATCATCTTGCATCAATGAAAAACAAAAATGGTTATTGTGAGTTATCCGTAATATGCTGTTTCTTACTTTTTAGTAGATCTTTTTGAGATATTCAATTCTGAGTACATTAATTTTGTGTATTTGTTATGGGTTAGGCAGCATAAGCTATTTAAGCGTCCAAAAAGCTACTTTTTCATGTTTTCGCTACAAAGGCTGATTTTTAAGGGTGTAGAAGTTGAGTACTATCACAACTCTCTTAGAGCCTATATTCATCCCGTGAATCTCCTGAACATTTTAAAAAATACCTCCATCTCAATCGGATGGCAGCGCATAAAATACGAACAAACTAACATTCTTTTTTATATACACTACACCTTCACAAACTAAAAATAATCAACATGAAATTTATTTTATTGAAAAGTTCACCCTCAGATTTTAAATGTTTCTTCTCATTTATATTAAAATATTATTAATAATATTACTAAATTGATGCTAGCTTACCCAATATTCTTCTCGTATGGAAGCAATTGAAATACAAAAAAAATATCAAGTAGTTTAATATTTTTAGGCAAAATTAATCAATGGTGATAATATAACAATTTATTTTTTTTTGTCACTAGTCTGCCACGTTAGAATCAGTAATTTTTAAAATGTAATAGCTATGTTCTAAATGAGTGAAATCAATATGTTACCTAGAATAGCATTTCGCCTGTAATATAGTTTCATATTTAATTTTATATTTGAGTTTTATGGGTACACTATTAGATATTGCAAATTATAAGAGTTAAAATTTTCAAACAACCTATAACAAAGTTAAAATTAGTTTGTTCTTTAAGGTTTGAAACATAAAACCATAACTGTCTGCAGTGTATAGCATATACATTCTTCACTCATTCACAGTCCGCATTGTTTGGGCAGTCCGTAAATATTTAAGTCAAATGTTCTACTGGGGAGACCCCGTTAGTCTGTTTCTCTTTTTTTATTAGCTTTCTAACTTATATATACGAATTTAATGGCAAGAGGGAGGCAATAGGGTTGGCTTCATGCATTTGTATCACTGTTTTTCAAATGAACTGCTTTAAGAATCTATGTTAGCGAAAGTAAAATACAAATTTCTTGTGATTCTAATTAAGGCCCGTCTTCTGTTAATGTTTACTTGCGAATTTAAAATTTTGGCGTCAGATGTAAAGACAAAATCAAATGCCATGTGTGGTAAAACCACATTTACAATTAAGAAACCCTGAATAAAAAACCTCATTCAGGAGCCTGTGACGACTGGGGATCGAACCCGAGCCCGCTGCGTGAAAAGGCAGCACGCTACCTCGAGGCCACAGCGGTCGACATAAATATCTTATTACCCATTAATTTAAAAAAGAGATATGGCAATGGTATGGTTACGAAACATGGACTCTTATTTTTAAGGGAGGAAAGGAGATTACAAGTATTTGAGAATAAAGTACTTAGGAAAATGTTTGGGCCAAAGAGAGATGAACAGACAGGTGAATGGAGAAGACTGCATAACAATGAAATACATAGTCTTTATAGGAAGCCAGATACAATAAGAACAGTTAAGTCTCGTAGACTGCAATGGACAGGATATGTTGCACATATGGGGAGTAAAAAACTTGCATGGAAGCTTCTTGTAGGAAAACCAGAGGGAAAACGCCCAGTTGGTAGACCAAGATTGAGGTGAGAGAATAACATTAACTATCATTTGAGAGAATTAGGTTACACAAGGAATGATTGGAAAGCATTAGCTCAGGATAGGGATGTATGGAGAGCTTATGTCCGCACGGCCATGAACCTACGGGTTCGATAGTGCCAGTGAGTAAGTATATGACATTGTAAACCTCTGAAAAGAAGCGGCATAAATATTTTAAACCGCAGAAATTGGATGATTTTAAAGAGTTTGGAAAATATCCAGACCATAGTCATGCTTCTGCACGACTTATACATCATGGGGATACAGTCGTTTCGTAAAAAGAAGGGCGTTATTTTCACCAACTCTCGGGGTACATAACTCGTAAACAAACTTTGTATCGATATATATTTTCTCTCCACATTGGATGTAAACATTGGTTTATACTCAGAATCCTATTGAATATTCCATTCGCAACTTCCGCGTATTTTCCTGTGATTTCTACAAATATACTCGTTCTTTATATCCAATCCATGTAAGTTTCTGATAATATCTTCTGAAAACAAATAAAATGCATTTGTACAAGTGGTTGAGGAAGCAATATATGATATTTTACGACTTTCGAGTTTTGTCTGTTAATGTTTTGAGGAGAAAATAGACTACGACTTTCTGTAAAACAACTTAGAGAATGAATTTCACATTTTCTTACACTTTCAGAAAGTAACAAACGGTACATCTTTTTTTTTCCCCTAACAGTTCAGTTTAAAGAAAATACACATTTGAGCAATCTATAAAATAATATATTAGATTTATCTTTTTTCTTCTTTTTTCGTAATTTTCTTCCCTATACTCGTCTTCCTCATCTTTTACCCTCCTTTTCCTTACTTTCCTCCTTCTTTTTACCTCCTTTCCATCCTGCTTCTATTTCTTTTCTTCTTATCTTTTCTCTTTCATCTTCTCCTTTCACTAACTATATTTTCCTCATAGTTCTCAAATTTTCTTCCTAATCTTTCTTTTTTACCTCCATCTATTATTTGTCCTTTCTTTCTTAGTATTATTTATCTTCTCCTTTTATAGTGATCCCACTACAGGCCTCAGGAGGCCCTTGGGTAGTAGGAAGTTAAGGCTCCCACTTTTTCTGAACAATCGGCACTTGATGTCAGCCGGGTTGTCAGCCCTGCGTGACGGCCGCCTTTACCCCAGAACAAACGTCTGGTACTCATTTCCGTTAGAGGCTGAGTCGACCCCAGGGTCATACTGCCCCCAGAAGGTTTGGTCAGTTTAAAAATCCTGACCCACCGAGACTCGAACGCTCGACCTTCCGGCTTGTAAGCGCAGTGCCTTAACGACTGCGCTACGGCAAATTTTCCTTGTTTATTTTCTTTTTTATACCCATATTATTCAACGTATTTTCCTCGTTTATCTTCTATTTTGTATATCTCTGTCTCACGTCCTTACCCACTTTCTGTTTACTTAAGTTTACTTCTCTTTTTTATTCTCCATCTCTTTTACCCTCATCTTCTTTTCCATTTACTGGATCTTCACTTACTCTCATTTGTTTCCCTTACTTTTTTTAATTCCTACATCTCCTCTTCTTTTATACCTTTCTCTCTTTCTCCTCTGCATTATATTTTGTCTTCTTTCTTATTTCGCTATTTTCTATATCTGCTTCTTGTCTTTCTCTAGATATTTTTCTCATAGTTTTCCTCTCATTCTTTCTACTTCGATTTTCATACCCCTTCCTCCATCTTCTTCCCCTCATTACGAAGTTTATGAAGCCTAAGCTTTCATTTGTTCTCTTAGTGTTTTCTCAAAATAATCTTCTAATATATGAAAATTAATGTTTGTTTGTTCGTATTTTATGCGCTGCCATACCGTTCATCCGATTGTGATGATCGTTTTTGCAAAATGTTCAGGAGATTCCCGGGATGAACATGGGCTTTAAGAGAGTTATGATACTTAACTCCTACACCATTAAAAATCACCCTTTGAAGAAAAAAACGTGAAAAAATCCTTTTTTGACGCTTTAAATGGCTTACGCTGACTGCCTAAAGAATAACAAATACAGAAAATGAATGTACACAGAATTAAATATCTCAAAGAACTCTACAAAAAAAATCCGCGACAGTAGCCTATATCTTTATCTTTTACGGATAACTCACAATAATCATTCTTGTCTTTCATTAATGCCAAGATGATCGGTATGTATAGATTCCCGGACAAGCGTGCAGTGCCTTACCGTTCATCGGATTGTGATGGACTGTTTTGAAAAATGTCAGGATTTTCCCGGAAGGTTTTAGGCTATAAGAGAGTTTTAATGCTCAAGCCCTTCACCCTCAAAAATCACCCTTTATAGTGAAAATTAAACTAAAAGTGGCTTTTTGTACGCTTACGCTGCCTAAACTATAACAAATACACCACATTAATGTACACAGAATAGAATATCTCAAAAACCTCTACAAAGAAGCCCGTGACAGCATATGTTTTTCTTTTATAGATAACTCACAATAACCATTGTTGTCTTTCATTGATGCCGAGAAGATCGGGATAAGTAGATTCGCGGGCAAGCAGAGCAGCAGCACGGATGACTCGAAATAACGGATTTTGCTTTTAGCTCATTTATTCCAAATACATCGGGATACGTAGATTCACGGGCAATGCCGGATAATCAGCACGGGGTATCTTAAAATAATAACGATATAAATTTATAATTATTTTTCCTTTTACCGTACTTATTCAACTAAACGTAAAAACACATAATTTTTTTAGGCGTAGCAGCGCACGCCGGGTATTAGCTAGTTATTTATACAAATCCATAAGATGTAGTAAAAATAATAAAATATTAAATAACTCATGGTGTGACGGTCCGGATAGTGCGGGCTGATTGAGATAAATGTTTATTTCATTATCTAAGATATAACATTAAAGGATATGTAAAGCTTTGCATTTATATTACATTCACTCTATATGCATTAAATGCATAATGCATTAATTTATCAATTTCTTATAAATAGAGACCGGGTGTTAGGGAAAATGCCTACAATTATTTATTATAGATATTATAAAAGTAACTTCATTTAAGTTCATACCGACGACCCTAGAGTTGTTTTCCATGAAGTTCATTTTGCCTATAAATGCCTATTTCAGCTTACAATGCCTATGAATGCCTATTTGCCATGTTTTCTCGAAATATTTGTAAGCCCATGTTTTCCCTTTACAGAGATTTAGGCGCTCTTCCCCTACAGGGAAGAATTTGAACCATACTTATTTAGTTACACTTGTTTTCGTATAGATGTAATTTTGAGTGGTCCGTGGTCAGCGTTCCGCCTCATACTGACATCTAGGAAACCAAGGTAGTACTAGGACGGGAAAATTCGGCAAATTTTGCTTAGAGGCCTTTTCATTCAGGCTTAAGGATTTTTTACGAGCCTGAAAATCTTCAGACTCGGGGCCCACGGCTTAAAGTCCCTCCCGGAGGACTTTCTCCTTGGATTTTTCCGTCCTAAAAAACCCATCGACCCCGGCCGGGTTTGAACCCGCGACCCTCGGGACCAGAGGCAAGGAGCATAACCACTAGTCCATCGCGGCCGATTTTCTCGATATTGACTTTCTATTTCAATGAAATTCATTGAAATGAACAAACTTCTGGACACATATCATTGCATAGAAAATTTCGAAGTTTTATTTTAATAAATTCTGTTGGAATATTTTAGGATAAGGGTGACAATAGCCAATAACCTAGTGGATAGATGATTTCTCACTCAATTCACTCCCATTAGGCGAAATAACAAGTACCAGCTATTGCATTTTTTTTGCACCTCATGCATGCCCGATAAGCGAAATAGCTCTAAGCTATGTCCCATTGTATTATGCTCCAGCTCTAAAGCTTAGAGAAAGTGCTATAGTACAGCTTCGCTACTTTTTAATACAAACATTTCTGAGTGGCGAAGAAGGTAGATGGCTCAAGCCTTCTTTCTTTGTCTCACACCTGGTGCTGAAACCTTAAGTGACTGGCAAAATTATTTTTGATGTTGGTAACACTCGTGAAATGCTGATGATGTAGTACTACTGGCCGATAGCGAGGAGATACTAAAGGCAAACACGCACACACTATTGAGTAACACTAAGAAATTAGGACTGGAAGTAAATATCAGTAAAAACTAAATATATGGTCACACGTAGAAATTCAGTATATAATGGAAATGGACAGCTAATGATAAATGAGGGAAATTTTGAAAAAGTGGCTGAATTCAAATACCTAGGAACAATAATCACAAATAGGAATGAGATGCAAAAAGAAATTAAACATAGGCTCAATTCTGGAAATGCATGTTATTATGCATTGCAGAGACTTTTGATGTCCCAACTCCTTTCAAAAAACGTTAAGCTGAAAATATATAAAACTATTATTCTTCCAGTTATATTATATGGGTGCGAAACATGGACTCTTACTTTAAGGGAGGAAAGGAGATTACGAGTATTTGAGAATAAAGTTCTTAGGAAAATTTTTGGACCGAAGAGAGATGAACAGACAGGTGAATCGAGAAGACTACATAACAATGAACTACATGGTCTTTATGGGAAGCCAGATATAATAAGAACAGTTAAGTATAGTAGATTGCGATGGGCAGGATATGTTGCGCGAATGGGGACTGAAAGACGTGCATGGATACTTCTTGTAGGAAAGCCAGAAGGAAAACGCCCAGTTGGTAGACCAAAAATGAGGTGGGAGAACAACATTAACTATGATTTGAGGGAAGTAGATTATTCAGGGAATGATTGGAAATTATTAGCTCAGGATAGGGATGTATGGAGAGCTTGGGTCCGCGCGGCCATGAACCTACGGGTTCGATAGTGCCAGTGAGTAAGTAACACTCGTGAAATAATTTAGTGCCAAAATAGTCTCAAGTGACGGTTAAATATTGTTATGTGTAATATTTTAGTGAATTTCGCGAAGAAGTGCCACGTTTCGCAGCACGTACACACTGCAAAACATAAGTATGATATTTGTAAAAAGGCAAAACGAGTTCCAAAATCAAGTCTGATATCTTCGTATGCTATTGATAGCATATGTATTCTGTACGTAAGGCTGTAAAAAATTATGTTGTAGTCCATTTTTGTAAGAGCCTATTTTGAATTTTTAGTGCCTATATTAATGATTTTAGTGCCTTTTTGCCTGCCTATTTTAAATTTTATAAGTGCCTAACATCCGTACTCTACTTATAAATTACATCCATCCATCCATAGTAATTCTGCCCGAAGGCAGGTCCTTCACTGCAATCATAGCATTTTTCATGCTATGCTTGCAGCTTTACTAGGGAATTGTGTAGGTGTGGTAGCTTCCCGTTACTTTCCACACCGGTGAAGGATGATGATGATGATGATAATGATATGATTTCGGGGACCGTTTGGGCCTTAAAGTTTTCCTGACATTTGTCTTACAGATGAGGAAAAACCCCGATAAAAACCTCACCCAGAAAAAACTGCCCCGACCGGGAATCGAACCTGGGCCCGCTGCGTGACAAGGCAGCACGCTACCTCGAGACCACAGCGGTGGACTATAAATAACATAATCATGCAAATTAAATGAAGTCATTAAAACGACTGAACTGTTTTTTAAATATGAGTCAACGAACATATAGCTTCCTGTATTAAGAAATCCTAGAAGTCTACGAAGGCCATGAAAATTGGTTATGTTTACTTTTTTTTATTCCTTGCATGTAAATGATCACATCAAGTAACTTTAAGGGTAGGTCTATGTTAATACATGTAGGAAATTGAAGCAATAAAAATCGTGTTTGTTTCCACTTTTTAATGTCTGCCTTTGTAAAGAAGGCTCATAAAAATTCTACCCCTCCCTAAGTCCACCCTATGTCAGCCATGTAGTTCCGAAAAAAAAAAGTCTGCACTGAAGTTTACGCCCCATCCCTCAGTTTGTCGAATTTTTTATGGAGTGTATCCAGTATACAAGATGTGGGACACATGTAGTTATATAGTTTTTATCCACTGCTTTGTCTTCCAGCGTCGAAAAAATACAGAATGTTTCCAAGTGAAGTCAAAATAATTGGAGAGTTTCATTGATGCAAGCCACATTCGTCAGCGGACAAATTTTAACCATTGCAATGCTTTGTGACCAGCCTCATACGGTCTTATGGTAAGAACTTCATGAGATCTCGGGGTCAAATCCCGCTCTCACCAATAGATTTGTTCCTCTGGCTGACCGATGGACCACTTCTGTTATTAATACATGTTGATGTGAGGTAGCAGCCGGCTAAAACAGCAGACCAAAGACCTTTTAATAATAATAATAATAATAATAATAATAATAATAATAATAATAATAATAATAATAATAATAATAGTAGTAGTAATAATAATAATCCATCCATAGTAATTCTGCCCGAAGGCAGGTCCTTCACCGCAATCATAGCATTTTAATGCTATGCTTGCAGCTTTACTAGGGAATTGTAGGTGTGGTAGCTTTCATAAGCTCAGGATAGGGATGTATGGAGAGCTTATGTCCGCGCGGCCATGAACCTACGGGCTCGATAGTGCTAGTGAGTAAGTAAGTAAGGTAGCTTCCCGTTGCTTTCCACACCGGTGAAAGATGACGATGATGATGGTGATGATAATGATAAGGATGATGATGATGATGGCCATATGATTTCGGGGACCATTTGGGCCTGAAGTTTTCCTGACATTTGTCTTACAGGTGAGGAAAAACTCTGATAAAAACCTCACCCAGAAAAACTGCCCCGACCGGGTGTAGAACCCGGGCCCGCTGCGTGACAAGGCAGCACGCTACCTCGAGACCACAGCGGTGGACATAATAATAATAATAATAGCTTGATTTTACCTGGCACAGTTAAGGCCTTAAGGCCTTGTCTACCACTCAACTAGGTTAAAATATACAAAACTAGTCCACCGCTGTGGTCTCGAGGTTGCGTGCTGCCTTGTCACGTAGCGGGCCTGGGTTCGATCCCTGCTCGGGATAAGTTTCCTGGGCGAGGTTGTTTTTCGGGGTTTTTCCTCACCTGTAAGACAAATGTCAGAATACTTTAAGGCCCAAACGGTCCCTGAACGTCATCTGGCCATCATTATCATCAATATCATATTCACCTCATTAGATTAAGTTTAGGTTTAAGGCCTCTCCTGGCGCATCATTATCCATCGTCATCACCCATCATATCATTGGGGTAGCGTAACCCCGTCTTCCAGGCGCCCCAACCGCAGAAGTGGGTTACAATACGCCAATGCCAGGAGGGAATACCTGAAATGACGAATGACAAAACATGTAGCATTGAACAAAAAAAAAAAAAACATCTAATTGGCAAACATAAATATTGCATGATATATCTACAATATAATTATTATTTATGGAATATTTTGATTTAATGTAGATTTAACAAATGAAATATAAAATGCACAATATAGAAAAGACTAGTAATGACATAGAAAAAAAATAGCTCCCGAGAAAAAAATAATTATTTAACTACAGGTAATTGTATCAGCTTGACTTAAAAGTGTCAAGCGTGCAAGGCCTTTCGAACCATTGAGTTGAAAATCTCAAATGAATATTCAAGCAATTATTTGATATTGCGAATTAAAATGTGTTTCAATTAGACCGTTACCAGGATTTGAACCGGAATTCTTCCATATATAGATCAGAGGCACCGAGCTCCGTATTCAACACTCCCAACTTTTTTCTACGTTTGAAATTTTGAACGCGCTGTTACTGAGACATATTTATTGGACGAGAAACTCTAGCAGACAGTAAACAAGGTTATGGACATTACGTAGAGGCCATCAGGTCATCAGATGAATCTTATGGTCTGTAATCTGGGGACAAATGAAAGTTCCATAATATTGAGGCTTTTATATGGAACACAGTATAGGTCTTTTATACTTGGACAGACTATTTTGAATGTTTTATAACTTGTTAAGATATCAACCTGCAGGAAGAAGAAGACCAGGACGTCCACTCAAAAGACTTCTGGATGGTGTTTCTCTTGAGGCCGAAACAGGTCAACAAATGGCCTAAATTCGTGAATGTACTATGATGATGATGATGATATAACTTGGTCCCCTTTTTATAAGCTCTGTTTTTCGCTCTCCCTTTCTTTACAAAGGAATTTCAATACTTAGATGAACAATGACTTAGGTAACATTTTTTATTAAACTTTCTAATCATGATGAACATTTTAGATGAGCCTGATATTTCATCTCATTTCTTATTTTTTCGAACTTTGTTTAGGTCTTCCTCTATCTTTCTGTCCTTTAGGTTTATACAGGGAATACTTCTTTGATAAATGATTTGACTCCATTTAGTGGAGGTGGTTACATAATTTATTTTGATATGTGTGGATATAGTTATGTACACTGCCGTTATATTCTCATCCACTTAAAATATGTCTTATACTAAAAATCTGATCTTCTGTAGACCAGTTATTTTAAATCCACATTGATGATCACCAGGGCATGGCATTTAATGACCTATAAATTGGTAAAAAATGCAAAATAAAAAATGCATTTAGGACCTAAAAAATAAAAAAAATGACCAATAAAATAAAAAAATTACGAATAAAAAGTTAAAAATTGCCAATAAAAATACTATTTATTAGATTAAGTACTCACTTGATTACTGAATTACATAAAATTTAACTTAACATAAAAATATTAAGAGAAAAATATTTAAAAATATATATTACAGTACCTTTTATTGCAGAAAATCCATTTCAATTACATAATGCACTTTTAGAACAATTTTGAATTGCAGTTAACAATCAAAATATGGGTAGAAGCTAGCATAAGCTCTAAGAAATTGAATAAAATTCACAGAAGTGGCAAGTTCATTAAGCAGATACCTTGAAAAATAGGGGTAGTAGTTAGCAAAGCATCTACTTAATTCCAAGAAATTGTATTGACAAGGAAAAATACTGAATTATAATAAAAATCTCAAAGCAGATACAAATAATGTCACAGCCTTCTCGAAAAGGGTAAACAATGCTCAAAATGGCCCAAAAATTGCCTAAAAATGACATCCCTAGGAAAGTTAGGAAAATGCAAAAAAATGCCTTATCGAATTGATTTTATTTTATCTGTTTTTTAATGTCATACATTTTCATATATGCAAGCAATGTTTCAACCTTCATAAGAAAAAGATGGAAAATCATCAATTGCCTTGCCCCAATTATCACCATCGTTAGTATACGGAGTTAAGACTGGATAGTAACATACTTAATATCCAGATTTTTAAAAATAAATTACACTGGGCAACAAAAATTATACTTTTTTCTGTCTCAGAAAGAAAAAAAATGTGATTCGGATAGTATTTTGTCACCTGAATTAAAATATATCGGGGTTTCTCCATCATGCATGGTTTCCGAGAGACAGGCATTTATAATTTCAAACACTTTAATATTTTGTACATTCGTAACTACACAATATTCGAACATTCGGACTCACCTAGAAAGTAAGAAATGACGATGTTCTGCTATATTTCTCCTGTGGAGCATCCGTCTTGATGGTCCAACAATAATCGGCGAGCATATTAGGATTCCATTTGGCTTGATATCTCTTTTCCATAGCTGAAATCTCCTGATGAAAGTGTTCCCCGTGCTCATCGCTCACTGCGCCAAGATTTTCCGGGAAGAAATCTAGGTTTATTAAAAATATAATTATTTAAATCCATTAATTGAAATTGAATTAAAAAAACTGTGGGTGATGGAGAAATTCCGAATACATATTTGAAAACACGATAAACAACTGCATTAAATACAACTATTGATACTCATGAGACAAAAATCATGTTGACCAGCGTTATTAATCTTACTTGAGGTCACTATATAAACCTTTTAATAGTATATTACAGTGTGAGGTTGGGAAGTGTTTTTTTACAGAAGTGAGGATATGATTAAAAACCGAGCGATAGCGAGGTTTTTAATTTCCGAGATTCTGTAAAACACTTTACAAACGTGTGTTGTACATTATTTTTTGCACGATGGTGTTTTCAAAATAATAAATCATAGTAAAATAATAACATATTTTTTGGAAATATTTGCGTTAATTATAAACAACTGACTAACGTGAACAGTGTGGCAAATGTTTATACGCTAAATGCCGAAAATTTAGTAGAGACCACAGCAGGCCGTGATACGAATCAGTTATAAAATGGCGGCAATTACGAATTTATTGTTTAATATCTTGTTTCAAATAAAGTCGGTTAATTCAAAATGCAGTGATTTGTTTCGTATATTGTACATTAACACAATATTTTGGATATATTTTTGTATATACATTGTACGTAGTATACATAAAGGGCAGTGATTTTACTTCCCGGATTAATTGTTTAGTTAAATTATAGACTTATAAAACATAAAAATTATATTTACTGTCAGTGGACTAGTGGTTATGCTCTTTGCTTCTGGTCCCGAAGGTCGCGGGTTCAAACCCGGCCGGGGTCTATGTGTTTTTTAGGATGGAAAAATCCCAGGAACTGGTCCTCCGGGAGGGACTTTAAGCTGTGGGTCCCGAGTCTGAAGATTTTCAGGCTCGTTAAAGATCCTTAAGCCTGAATGAATGGCCTATAAACAAAATTTACCGAAATTTCCCGTCCTAGTACTACCTTGGTTTCCTTGATGTCAGTATGAGGAGATACGCTGACCACGGACCACTCAAAGGACATCTATACGAAAACAAGTGTAACTAAAATAGTATGGTTCAAGTTCTTCCCTGTAGGGGGAGTGCGCCTAAATCTCTGTTAAGGGAAACACGGGCTTACAAGAAGAAGAAGATATGTAAATATATGCATTTATATAGCAGCAAAATCGAACCGTAAATTCGAATTATTGAGGAAAAGCTTAGTTTACGCAGTTTTTTCGTTACGGCCTTTTTCTGTTTTTAGATAATTACAAAATAGTACGTTCTCAAGAAAAAAAATTGAAATAAATAATATTTGAGCTCTATTGTACTGTTATGGTTGGTAGAATTTCCTGTTTTCTAAAATCCCAAAGTTGTGTAAGTATTTGCAAGTTTTGTGTATATTACCTTCCAACAAATTTAGTCGAACCGCACCAAGGAATTCTGTATAAATATACAATAAAATCTAACTCGTGGAGAATGTTTTGTTGGGGGTGGAACTGTTCCGTATCGAATTATCCGGTAATATCTTCTCAACCAAGTTTCGCTGATACCATGTTTAATGATCCTAGAATACTCTTCTCCTTTTACCAAAAAAAGTTAAGGGTAGAAGATATAGAATATTTTCACTTTTAAAATAATGTACAGAACATCAATGATCAAAACTATACGGGCATTTAGATATGTTTAGGTAAGCTTGAATTAATTTAAGAATTATGAAATAATTTTTGTTAATATAACTTGTAGCTTTACTTAGCATATAAAGAGTTAGCTTAAATAGACGTACATTGTACAATTTTAATGCAATCCTCAATGTTAAATTTCTGTGCAGGCGACGCCCAAAAAATTATAGAAATACGATATTTTTGTTTCCTACCATATAGGCCTAATATATTATGACGCGAGGTTGGGAAGTGGTTTTTACAGAATCGAGGAAAGACATTCTGTAAAACACGTCACAAACGTGCGTTGTACATTATATTTTGCGCGATGATGTTTTGAAAAAAATAAATAATACTAAAATAATATAATTATTGGAAATGTTTGCGTTCATTATAAACAATTTACTAATGTTATCAGTGTGGGCAATGATGTTGAGTGATTCCGGGTTCTGTGGCCGTGGTCCATAGTTGGTGTTGATACCAGACGTTTCGCCCTCAACTGCGGAGGGCATCTTCAGTGGCGAGTGCTTCTAGGCGTGTTTCCTGGTCGGAAGCTCTACTTAGAGTGAACGCTGCGGGTGTTGTATTGATACTAGTGGTGGGAGCAGGGTGAGCGGGCGTGGCTCTTGCTGATTGGCTAATGGTCGTCTCCTTGTTGTCCCTAGTGTTGATGCATTTATTTTCTAGTGTACGGTACCAGGCCTTAGACAGTTTAATACCTTCCTCTTTTCTGTTAATATTTTCCTTATGCTTGTGTATTTCTATAGCCTCTCGATATAATCTAGGGAAATAATAGGAAGTTGTGGCTAAAACTTGTGTATCATCGAATAGAATCTGGTGTCCATTCATAATGGCATGTTCTGCTACAGCCGATTTATCCATTTCTCCTTGTCTGCAGTTTCTTTTGTGTTCTGATAAACGGGTGGCTATACTTCTTTTTGTGGTCCCTATGTATGGTTTACCACACGAACAAGGAAGTCGATATACGCCGCAAGTGGAGAGAGGTGGCCGAGGATCCTTAGCTGAGCGAAGGCAGTCTTCTATTTTTCTTGTAGGTCTGTAAACTGTTTTTATGTTGTATTTTCGTAGGAGTTTTCCGATACGATCTGTGACTCTTTGTACATATGGTAAGTAGGCTATGCTGGTTGAGGGTGTGTTATCCATTCTGACGTGCTGTCTTCGTGGATGTATGGTTTGTCTTATTTCCTTGGATGTGTAGCCATTTTTCTGGAAACAATTGAACAGATGGTGTTGTTCTTGTTTAAGGTGTTGTGGTTGGCATAACTTAGTCGCTCTGTCGAACAGTGTCTTAATGACACCTCGCTTTTGTCTTGGATGGTGGTTAGAGTCTTTGTGCAGATATCGGTCTGTGTGTGTAGGTTTTCTGTAAACTGTATGTTGAATTTCCCCATTGCCAGTCCTTATTATTTGAACATCCAGGAAAGGAAGTCTTCCATTATCTTCTTTTTCCATAGTGAACTGTATTTTGTTGTGTCTGCTGTTAAGGTGTTGAAGGAAACGTTCCAATTCTTCACTGCCATGTCTCCATACTACGAATGTGTCATCAACATAGCGAAACCAATGTTCTGGAGACTTGGGAGCTGTTTTTAGTGCTTCTGTTTCGAATTTCTCCATGAAAAAATTCGCTACTACTGGGCTTAGAGGACTGCCCATGGCTACTCCGTCGGTCTGTTCATAGTAGCTGTTGTTCCATTGGAAGTAAGTAGTAGTTAGTACATGCCTGAATAAATTGGATATTTCTTCTGTGAAAATCTGTCTAATGTAGTCCATGGTCTCATTTACTGGCACCATGGTGAAAAGGGAAACCACATCGAAGCTAACCAGTATATCTTGAGATGTTACGTTTATATTCCGTAGTCTCTCAATGAAATGTGTCGAGTCTCTGATGTAGCTGTCCGTTTTTCCAAGGAGTGGTTTCAGAAGTCCTGTAAGATGCTTTGCCAGTAAGTAGGTCGGAGAACCGATGGCACTGACAATTGGCCGGAGTGGAATGTTGTTCTTGTGTATTTTTGGAAGACCATAGAGTCTTGGAGGTTGAGCTTCGGATACGCGTAATTTCTTCTTAATTCCTTCTGGCAAGGACGATTGCTTGATAAGATTGTTGGTTTTTCGAAGAATACCGGATGTAGGGTCTCGCTTGATAGGTTTGTATATATCTGGTGTCAGAATCTCTATTATTTTCTCTTTGTATTCATGTGTATTCATAACAACTGTAGAGTTTCCTTTATCGGCTGGTAAAATAGTGATATTATTATCATTATTTAAAGTTTTTAGCGCTAGTCTCTCCTTCTTAGTTAAATTGCTTTTCGGTGGTTGGGCGCGACGGAGTATTCTTGCAGCTTCATAACGAATTTCATCAGTTGTTTGCAAGGGGAGATTCTTGATGCTTGCCTCGATGTTAGAGATAATGTCCTCTACAGGTATTGATGTGGGTGTGATAGCGTAGTTGCCTCCTTTTGATAGTACAGATGTTTCTTCAGTTGAGAGCGTGCGTGATGACAGGTTTGTTACGGTATGTTGTAGACCGACTGATTGCTGTAAGGGTCGCGATTGCATTTTTAGAAAGTCAAATTTCTTCATCTGCGTTCTAGTAGACTTTACCATGGTTGCTTCACTTGAGTTGTATGTAATGCTGTCGATCTTGTTCCAATCTTGGTAAGGAATGCTGTTACTGATTGTTATGTGAAGTGTAAAGAGTTTTGCGTCGTTGGTTGCTAACTCCTTCCGTGTTTGTTGGATCCGTTCTCTGAGTAGAGCACGTTCAGTACGGTCGTATATGCGATGGGCTTTTTTAGATCTAAAAGTCCTCCGTTGTTGCAGGAATTTGGGTATATATCCAGCGTCTCTGCACCGTAGTAAAAAAGTATAAGATGATAGTAATTGGGATTTCTTCTTCCGGAGTGTCTCCAGGTGTCGAATACGTAAATAACTTTCCTCCCCGTAGAGGCGTTTAATAGTTGAATGCAGGCTTTCACGGCCGGTAATCATGATGTTGAGTGATTCCGGGTTCTGTGGCCGTGGTCCATAGTTGGTGTTGATACCAGACGTTTCGCCCTCAACTGCGGAGGGCATCTTCAGTGGCGAGTGCTTCTAGGCGTGTTTCCTGGTCGGAAGCTCTACTTAGAGTGAACGCTGCGGGTGTTGTATTGATACTAGTGGTGGGAGCAGGGTGAGCGGGCGTGGCTCTTGCTGATTGGCTAATGGTCGTCTCCTTGTTGTCCCTAGTGTTGATGCATTTATTTTCTAGTGTACGGTACCAGGCCTTAGACAGTTTAATACCTTCCTCTTTTCTGTTAATATTTTCCTTATGCTTGTGTATTTCTATAGCCTCTCGATATAATCTAGGGAAATAATAGGAAGTTGTGGCTAAAACTTGTGTATCATCGAATAGAATCTGGTGTCCATTCATAATGGCATGTTCTGCTACAGCCGATTTATCCATTTCTCCTTGTCTGCAGTTTCTTTTGTGTTCTGATAAACGGGTGGCTATACTTCTTTTTGTGGTCCCTATGTATGGTTTACCACACGAACAAGGAAGTCGATATACGCCGCAAGTGGAGAGAGGTGGCCGAGGATCCTTAGCTGAGCGAAGGCAGTCTTCTATTTTTCTTGTAGGTCTGTAAACTGTTTTTATGTTGTATTTTCGTAGGAGTTTTCCGATACGATCTGTGACTCTTTGTACATATGGTAAGTAGGCTATGCTGGTTGAGGGTGTGTTATCCATTCTGACGTGCTGTCTTCGTGGATGTATGGTTTGTCTTATTTCCTTGGATGTGTAGCCATTTTTCTGGAAACAATTGAACAGATGGTGTTGTTCTTGTTTAAGGTGTTGTGGTTGGCATAACTTAGTCGCTCTGTCGAACAGTGTCTTAATGACACCTCGCTTTTGTCTTGGATGGTGGTTAGAGTCTTTGTGCAGATATCGGTCTGTGTGTGTAGGTTTTCTGTAAACAGCTACATCAGAGACTCGACACATTTCATTGAGAGACTACGGAATATAAACGTAACATCTCAAGATATACTGGTTAGCTTCGATGTGGTTTCCCTTTTCACCATGGTGCCAGTAAATGAGACCATGGACTACATTAGACAGATTTTCACAGAAGAAATATCCAATTTATTCAGGCATGTACTAACTACTACTTACTTCCAATGGAACAACAGCTACTATGAACAGACCGACGGAGTAGCCATGGGCAGTCCTCTAAGCCCAGTAGTAGCGAATTTTTTCATGGAGAAATTCGAAACAGAAGCACTAAAAACAGCTCCCAAGTCTCCAGAACATTGGTTTCGCTATGTTGATGACACATTCGTAGTATGGAGACATGGCAGTGAAGAATTGGAACGTTTCCTTCAACACCTTAACAGCAGACACAACAAAATACAGTTCACTATGGAAAAAGAAGATAATGGAAGACTTCCTTTCCTGGATGTTCAAATAATAAGGACTGGCAATGGGGAAATTCAACATACAGTTTACAGAAAACCTACACACACAGACCGATATCTGCACAAAGACTCTAACCACCATCCAAGACAAAAGCGAGGTGTCATTAAGACACTGTTCGACAGAGCGACTAAGTTATGCCAACCACAACACCTTAAACAAGAACAACACCATCTGTTCAATTGTTTCCAGAAAAATGGCTACACATCCAAGGAAATAAGACAAACCATACATCCACGAAGACAGCACGTCAGAATGGATAACACACCCTCAACCAGCATAGCCTACTTACCATATGTACAAAGAGTCACAGATCGTATCGGAAAACTCCTACGAAAATACAACATAAAAACAGTTTACAGACCTACAAGAAAAATAGAAGACTGCCTTCGCTCAGCTAAGGATCCTCGGCCACCTCTCTCCACTTGCGGCGTATATCGACTTCCTTGTTCGTGTGGTAAACCATACATAGGGACCACAAAAAGAAGTATAGCCACCCGTTTATCAGAACACAAAAGAAACTGCAGACAAGGAGAAATGGATAAATCGGCTGTAGCAGAACATGCCATTATGAATGGACACCAGATTCTATTCGATGATACACAAGTTTTAGCCACAACTTCCTATTATTTCCCTAGATTATATCGAGAGGCTATAGAAATACACAAGCATAAGGAAAATATTAACAGAAAAGAGGAAGGTATTAAACTGTCTAAGGCCTGGTACCGTACACTAGAAAATAAATGCATCAACACTAGGGACAACAAGGAGACGACCATTAGCCAATCAGCAAGAGCCACGCCCGCTCACCCTGCTCCCACCACTAGTATCAATACAACACCCGCAGCGTTCACTCTAAGTAGAGCTTCCGACCAGGAAACACGCCTAGAAGCACTCGCCACTGAAGATGCCCTCCGCAGTTGAGGGCGAAACGTCTGGTATCAACACCAACTATGGACCACGGCCACAGAACCCGGAATCACTCAACATCATGATTACCGGCCGTGAAAGCCTGCATTCAAGTGTGGGCAATGTTTGTTGAAGGCCGTGAGACCAATTAGTGATAAGATTGCGCAAGTACGTATTTATTGTTTTATATTGTTTCAAATAAAGTTCAATTTTATTTCAAATGCAGTGATTTGTTTCGTATAATGTATATTAACACTACCTTTTGCAAATATTTTTATATACATTGTATGTAGTATACATAGAGGGCAGTGGTTTTACTTCCCAGACGCGATTTGTAAAATGTAATATTAGAGTATAGTTATTTTATTACAGTATAGGCTAATTATTTAGGTTGGCAACACCGAAATGTAGGAAGTTGAATTTCAATCATGGTCTTATTGCTGTAAGTACGACAAAAAACTAAACTTGTGAAATACATTTAAAATATGTGTTTTTTACCACTAGTGAAAAGTTTGCCAGACTGTTGTTTTAAAAATTTTAACGGCGATACAGCAACAGAAGACTCGACAGTTTCGGTCATTTTGTTGCATCAGAATCGACTGAAGCAACACTCAAATGCATCATCCATATTTAATAAACTGTTTTAAGTTATAATTATTGGTTAGGTATATTTTAGAATATGTTATATGTTTTGAATATAACAAACGATTCATCATCAAAACTAACAAGTATTGAATCTTTAAATACCCATTCCGAGACTCAAAAAAATTGGTCAGACTCTCTTCTTAATGGTCTCTCAATTTCCCTCCTTCTAACTGGTCTACAATTCAGTGCACTTCTAGGAAATCTCTCAAATTATAATCGACATAAGTGTCTCCTGCATTTTTCTCTGAATTGTGAGATATTTCTTCATGTATATTGTTAACTTGTAGACCTTCTCTAATTGTGTCATCAGAGATGAGATATCGTCTGGTAATCCCAACTAATGACCTGAGAAATCTCATCTATTGTATTCCCAATCTCCTATCATCTCTTTTTGAGGGTCCAGGTTTCTGATCCAAACATCAAAGTAGATTAGTTGTTATTTTATGGAGTCTCAACTGGATGTCTCTTTCATATTTTTTCCCTGGCCACTATTCATCGTCGTCGTCATCATCATCATCATCATCTTCAAGGTATGGGCCTGTTGGCCCGTTCCGCTCCCCGGTGCAATATATGCTGCACGTGCAGGTCGTCTTTCCAACGACGTTTTGGTCTTCCTACATTTCTTCGGCCTAGAGGCCTATAATGAAGCAGCTGTTTTGATAAACGATTATTTGGCATTCTTTGTATATGTTCAAACCAATTACGTTTATTTCTGTGTATTCTCTCGTTTGTATTATATATTTGTAATTCATCTCTGATATCTTGATTTCTCTTTAGATCTCTTAGAGATACACCTGCAACTGATCTGAGAAATCTCATTTCTATTGTCTCAATTTTATTTTTATCAGAGATCGTTAAAGGCCAAGTCTCAGACCCGTATGTTAACGTTGGAACGGCTACTGTTTTGTAAAATTTTAATTGAGTTTTTCTTGTGGTCTTATTTCTCAAATATCTTCTTATTGAACCACATATCTGTTGAAATTCATCGTAACTACCCAAATTCTTCACGCTGCTGGATAGGCACTACTCTTATACTGCCCAAAATTCATTGGGAAAATTGCTTTTCCTATGGAGACTCAAACCTTCTCCTGGCCACCTATCTTCCTGTAAAGCGACTATATCCAAGGGCGATTTATCTAATTCCCGTGAATATCAATAAAACTAAATATATGGTCACACGTAGAAATTCATTAAATAATGGAAATGGACAGCTAATGACAAATAAGGGAAATTTTGAGGAAGTGGCTGAATTCAAATACTTAGGAACAATACTCACAAATAGTAATGAGATGCACAAAGAAATTAAACATAGGCTCAATTCTGGAAATGCGTAGACTCTTGATGTCCCAACTCCTTTCAAAAAACGTTAAACTGAAAATATATAAAACTATTATTCTACCAGTTATATTATATGGGTACGAAACATGGACTCTTACTTTAAGGGAGGAAAGGAGATTACAAGTATTTGAGAATAAAGTTCTTAGAAAAAGTATTTTGACCAAAGAGAGATGAACACCAGGTGAATGGAGAAGACTACATATCAGTGAACTACATGGTCTTTATAGGAAGCCAGATATAATAAGAACAGTCAAGTCTCGTAGACTGCGATGGGCAGGACATGTTGCACGTATGGGGAATGAAAGACTTGCATGGAGGCTTCTTGTAGGAAAGCCAGAGGGAAAATGTCCAGTTGGTAGACCAAGAATGAGGTGGGAGAATAACATTAACTATGATTTGAGGGAAGTAGATTATACAGGGAATGATTGGAAAACATTAGCTCAGGATAGAGATGTATGGAGAGCTTATGTCCGCGCGGCCATGAACCTAAGGGTTCGATAGTGCCAGTGAGTAAGTAAGTATGGAGACTCAAACGATCTCAAGTTCCATAGCTCTACACTAAAGCATCGTGCGTTAAAACGTTCGGCTAAGGCGTGGGTCATAGTTCTTTTACGAGCATGAAAATAGTCAGACTCGAGTCCCATGGTTTAAAGTCCCTCCCGGAGGACTTGTCCCTTGTATATCTTCATCCTAAAATTCCATCGATTTCGTCCGGGTTTGACCTTGAGACTAGAGATAAGGAACAACTACTAAACAACCGAGGCCGAGTAGGCTACCAGACTTAGGATTAAAATGCATTAGGCCTACATACAAAAAACAGCAGCTAATTTATAGTCAACAGTGAAAATTGGACTCTTAACCGTTCAGACAGAAGATAAATAGAAACTGCAGAAATGAAGTTCTTACGTTCAGTAGCAGGTGTGACAATTTTGGACAGAAAAAGAAATGAAGATATTAGAAAATACTTATATATTTTTAATTTAACAAATGAAATTGACAATATGAGAAACAACCAGTATGAACATGTTAAAAGGATGCCTACAGATAGAATCCCTCAGCTGTTATTAAAGTACAAACCAATAGGACATAGAAGTGTTGGACGCCTATTTACTAGATGGGAAGATTCATTATATCCCACTTAATGTGAAAAAAGGTCAAAAGGCCTAATTTCATGAAATAGAAGAAGAAGAAAAAGGAGAATAAAAATATAAATTAACAGGCGCATGACATATATATGTCACAATAAAAACTGATCAACCAAAAATTCCCAGAGAGTGTTTTATATTATTTTCTTTCAATTACGCACTACTTATTTACACTTCGCATTGCAGGCTCAGGTGGTACGGGATCCGTTTCGATACCCGGACAAGTTTACTTTTTAATTAACTAACCAGCTCACTGGCACTATCGAAACCGTAAGTTCATAGCCGAGTGGATATAAGCTCTCCATACGTCCCTATCCTGAGCTAATGTTTTCCAATCAGTTCATCTATAATCTATTCCCCTCAAATCATGGTCAATATTATTTTCCCACCTTATTCTTGGTCGACCAACTGGACGTTTTCCTTCTCGTTTTCCTACAAAAATCCTCCATCTCCCTCTTTCATTCCTCATTAGTGCCACATGTCCTGCCTATCGCAGTCTACGAGAGTTAAGTGTTCTTATTATATTTTGTTTCCTATAACGATCATGTAGCTCACTGTTATATAGTCTTCTCCATTTGCCTGTCTGTTCATCTATCTTTGATCCAAACATTTTCAGAAGAACTTTATTCTCAAAGATTGTGTACCAGATACTTCATTTGCACTAGATACATGTGGTAGCGTTGATAGTGAATCGCTCGTTGGATGGTGTCGTTCAGCTTGGAGCCACCTTGATGGTTTTTTGACAGGAATTAGCTACGTATGTGTCACCATCAGGTTTTATCTTCTTACTTCACCATAATTCCTCATAAAACACACTTTATCTACACAAACACATAGCCTAAGCATACACTCCTCTTCTTCTTCTTCTTCTTCCTTCCAAGTATTAGGCCAAGCCTGTTACGATCCTATAGAAAATTTTCCCTCCTACTTCCGGGAAATTCTCGTATAAGACTTGAAAGCATAATAATAGTCCCTTCGATTGGTTGCTGGCCAAAGGAAGGCAAGACCAGTGATGGGGCTGCCATCTTATAGCCTCTGATCAGGCTTTTCTGGAGAAGAAAAGAAAATAAAGGAAAGAAGTAATGGAAGAAACGAAAGACTCCCTAGCCCTCGGATGCCCTAATAGCGTCGGGGTCGAAAAAAACAAGAGTTAACCAAGAGAGGTTAGATAGTAAAGTTAAAAGAGTGCAAAACACAAGTATGTGGAAGAAATGTTTTGCTCAGCTTGGGCACCTTGTGGTCGCCATCCACATATCCCCTAGATGAGGACCCCTGAGGGGAGCATGCACTCCTCTCTGTACAAAATAAAAGAATATATCGTCCGCATATACAAAACAATAGTTCGATCAGTTATCTTATATAGGGCTGATACATCAAAAGTTAAACAAATAATAATCATATGTGAAATGAAGATCTTAAGAACTATTCAGGAGAAAACATTATTTGATAAGATACACAACACGGAAATTGGGACAAATGTCATATTCATGACATAACCAAATGTATTATAGATAGACGAAAATATTGATAAGCTCATGTATATAGGATGGAAGACAACCGAATTGCAAAAAGAGCTAAAGAAAATAGACCAATTGGCGGGAGAAGAACAAGAGGAAGATCAGCATAGAGATCCAATACGTATTCCTCCGAGGAGTGATTTTGGAAATAAACAGGATGAAAACCCTGCAAATTATGAATACGATGATGATGAAGAAGACATCTACGTAAAGTGGTCTGTCGAAGTGGTGAATAAGTAGAAAATATACCACATTAAAGCCATCTACCCACCCAGAACTGAACTCGAAACATGAAAATTGCAGTAGATTAATTAGAAAATACATATTTCATTTAGATTTCATGTCTAGGGACAATGATATATGGTCACTTTTTCGATAGTCAACGATGGAGAACCACATTAAAAATCAAATGGTTTCACTGTATCAGCATTTGAAGTCCACTTGTAAGATTGTAGTTTGAATTTATCAATTGTTGAAATTGATATAGTGGTTTTATATAGGTCATTTCGTTTGAATAATTCTTTTTTTATTTTGTAAAATTGCGAATAGTTTATAGAGAAAACTACATGTAGACGAAATAGTAAATTATTTCCCTTCAACTTTACAAATGTAGATTTATTGTGAAATCTGAATTTGAAAATTACTCAACCAGTGTTTATTTAATTTTAAAATACAATGGGATCACAAGTATCATGGTGGAAATTGGAATATGACAGGACAAAAACGTGAGAACAACAAAATATCCCATCATAGCTTTTTGTTGTTTGCAAATGAAGTAGGAATAATAACCTATTTGAAATTTACAAATAACACACGAAATGCCTGAATAATTACCATTCATAAGATCATTGTAAATTGAATTGTATTGTTTTTTAATCGGGCATTATGACGTATTGAATAAAAATTAACAAAACAATACCAAGAACAAAGAACAAATGAAGTATTACAACTAGTTAGATAGAGAGAGCACTTTAAAAAAATCGTATTTAACTAAAATACAAAAAACTGAAAGAGACATACATATGAAACTGTCGACATTTCAAATGATATGTGGAACTATACATAAAACATTAAATAATAAAACAAGAAGAGATACTAGATTGAAGTTTTATAAAACATTGGCAGTTCCTGCATTACTTTATGGGAGCGAAATTTGGGTAACGTCCAAAAAATTGCAAAGTAGAATACAAAGCGCATAAATGAACTTCCTAAGAAGAACAAAAGGCTGCACAAGGTTGGATCGGATAAGGAATGAATATATAAGAACAGAGTTAAATATATATCCATTGAATGAGAAAATCAGAGAATATAGAGAGAAATAGTTTACACATGTGGAAAGAATGAATGTAACAAGATTACCAAGAGCAGCATTCAAATACAAGCCAAGAGGTTCAAGGAATGTAGGAAGGCCATTGAAAAGATGGAGAGAAAAACTGTGAGGCAAAACAGGCAATTTATGCCTAGCCCGTGAAGTGAAGAAGAAGAAGAAGAAGATTTAACTAAAATATATATTTTTTTTATTCAATGCCTTAGGTTCTCATTTCGACATTTCTGGTGTTCTCTCCTGGAATTGGCTTAATTCTAACCCACTTCTGTAGTTGGGGCGCCTAGAAAGCGGAGTTACTTTACCTCGTTGATATGATGGGTGATAAACGATAATGAAGGGCCCGAAGAGTTATTAACCTAAACTTAACCTAAATTCCAGATCATGGGCAACCACGGGAATAATTCTTTTAAGGAAAAATTCTTATGGTTCGACCGGGAATCGAACCCAGAACCTTATGAACTGTAGTCAGAAACGCTGACCACTAGACTATGAGGCTAGCCTTTTAATCGTTAGATTGGGCACCAGAAATTGAAATTACAAATACCTCCGCAATAGATCCCTACATGTGTCGAAAAGGCATGTGGTAACTTTAATAGCGATACGTCCGTCGGATGGGATCGTTTAACATGGTGCCCCCTTCGGTGGTTTTCGACAGGAATAGACTACATGCCATTATCGAATTTTATCTTCTTACTTTACTTCATCATCCCTAAGCAACAAACTTTATCATAAGTAATGCAACCAGTGATTTACAATTTATCTTGAGAATTTGGAAATCAAGAGTGGCATTTATTAGGACCATTTAACGAATAAAATTAAGCTGTTTACTCACAAATCATTATGTAAATATAGTTATTTTAAAATATTTATATATTTAATGTAAACGGCGATGTTTGAAAACAAATGAGAAACGTTATGTTTCACTTGTTAATCACTGCAACCAGATCATATTATTTATTGCCAAAGGATCGCAATATTGTAAGAATTCACCCTAGTGGAGAACAAATGAAATACATCAAACTGTATATTAATTAATTTCTGATGTCCTATGACGTAAATATGTCAATTATATTTTTTCTGGACGTTAATACCTGGGAAAAATACGTTTAATAAAGTGCAAACAGTTGTTTTTTTTTTTTTTGTTGTAGTATAATCAATTGCTACAAATGTTTTCATATTATCCCCCGCAACCACGATAAGTTTACATTTGTGCACTACATATAGAGTCTGTTAGCCACATGTAGTTATTGTAAAATAATTCTATGACCTATTCACAATGTTAAAAAGATAGATCTAGATTTTTACAGTGATAAAATGAAACTGACTAAAACGAGGCGAAAAACGAATATGATTGGTTGTACATAAAAAATCATTGAAATGTGATTGGTCATTGGCTCCAATTTGGGGCATAAGTTAAATAGTCTACACAAACATATAAGCATACACTCCTCTCTGTACGAAATAAAAGAACGCATTTCTTTAAAATTCCCTAATTTGTCATTAGATGTCCATTTTCATAATATAATACATTTCTATGTGTGAACATATAGGCCTATTTAGTTATATTGATGTGGCCTGCATTTTTTAATGTTTGTCGAAGCTTCCGAAACAAAAGTTTGTTTTAGTTGAGGACAATTACAGTAATAGGCCTAGCCTTCATCAGATACGAATTTTAAAATTTTATTATTTAATAACACTGGTCAACATGATTTTTGTCTCATGAGTACCAATAGTTGTATTTAAAGCAGTTTTTGTGTTTTCAAATATGTATTCGGAATTTCTCCATCACCCACAGTTTTTTTATTTAAATTTCAATTAATGGATTTAAATAATTATTTTTAAATAAACGTTTTTTTCGTCCATTTGTCCATTGTAAAATAAAATAAAATGAGCTAACTCAGGAGATTTCAGCGATGGAAAAGAGATATCAAGGCAAATGGAATCCTAATATGCTGGCCGATTATTGTTGGACCATCAAGAGAGATGCTCCACAGGCGAAATATAGCAGAAAACGTCATTTTTTACTTTCTAGGTGAGTCGGAATTTTCGAATATTGTGTAGTTACGAATGTAGAAAATATTAAGGTGTTTGAAATTATAAATTCCTGTCTCTGGGAAACCTTGCATGATGGAGAAAAACCGATATCATATTTGAATTCAGGAGAAAAAAATACTATCAGAATCGCATATTTTTCTTTCTGCGACCAAAAAAAGTTTATTTTTTGTTACTCAGTGTTATTAGACCTTACCTGGGTGCACTGTAGAGAAATGAAATTAGGAGGCATGCTGTATAATGGTTTGCTTTCGAATAAGAGATATGGAATGAGGAAAGGTAGGGGAAAGAGAAGCTAGGATGAGAGAGAGAGAAGCCGGCTCATTTTGTATCCTCTGTGTGCATGTTATAGTAACAGATTCGATTTTTCAAAGCTAATGGCCTAGATTAGAGCTACTTCCTCCCCCGCCTCCCAACTACATGTATGTATAAAGGCGATGCCTCTTTATTCAGGTCATTATTGTGCAAAATTTCCATTATAATTACGACTGTTTGAAGAGTGGAATTTGATACTTAGGCGACATGCTGCATCAGATTAACTCAAGAGCATTACATCTAGTGACCTCTAAATGTCACATTGCCAACTGAAAGGCTCAGCAATTAAAGGTACTAGAGTGATGTTATCTGCTAGGTAATTGAGTTTGTCCCCTTTCAAAACATGAGTACTTCTAAGAGAAAAAAGTTATGGCTCCCCGTACATTACCTTTACCTTCATTTTCCATAGTGCATTCTTGTAATACTGTTATTCTATGTTTTTCTTCTACCTTTACTAACATTTTGTGATATTTGAAAAGTTTTTCAAGGTACTTATAACATTTATTTAACTGTTACAGGAATTAATCACTATGAGGTTTAATTTATGGTAAAATCAAATGTTTGTTACCTCTCCTCATACAAATCTTCTTAGTAGATCGCGATTTCGAGACCATAACGGTCTCATTTTCAGTACTATTTTGGCGACTGATGTTATGTCGATCGGAAGAAACTCTTCTTCTTCTCTTGCTTGGTCCGAAAAATATTTAATTGAATAAAAAGCCAGTCTAATTAAACAAGTAGACAAACAAAAGGAAGTCAGGGTTTGGGAATAGATCCACATTCAGAAAAACAAAGGAAAACTTATGAACTTCGAAATTTCCGCAAATTCTGACCTGATCCAGAGGTTCATTGGTCCACCAACAGAGGGAAGAAGAGTTTCTTCCGATCGACATAACATCAGTCACCAAAATAGTAGGCTACTGAAGATGAGACCGTTATGGTCTTGAAATCGCGATCTACTTAGAAGATTTGTATGAGGAGAGGTAAGAAACATTTGATTTTACCATAACTTATAACATTATTTTACAATTTTTAGGTATTTGTTTATTTACGAGAAATACGGTAACATTACGACAATTTTAGACAATATTGTGAAACTTGCAGCAATCTTTTCTTTAACTTCTAATGTTACCGCCACCAACAACTCAATTACACATATTTTTGTTCGTGTTAGTGGACATCAGATTAGTGTACACTTCAGTAAATACTATGCATGTAATTTATTTTGTTAGGTTTAAAAGGGAAAAGTTAGTGTACATCCATTTCTAATAAACGTTTGGGAATTCATTTTAGAAGGTTAGTCATACCGCACTGGTGCCATATAGAGACAGCTCTATAAACTTTCTGTAGGACTTCAAAGATATGTGGTTCCACCCAGCAATAGCTTATAAAATCATGCGCATGCGCACTGTTATTCTGTAGGACTTAAAAACTATATTGAGAAATGTAAAGTACTGTTTCTCCAAAGTTATTTCATAATTTTTTTCAAACAAATTTTAATTGAAGCGAACGAAAACAGCTTCTGTCATTCAGAAAACTGAACACAATTTCGCGGGTTCGAGTGTAAATGGCAGTCTACTCTACAGCATAATATAAAAAAATTCGTCGCGTAGGAATTGCGTAAACTAAGCGAATAGCACAGCAAATCGAATTTATGAACCGATATTGTTGCTTTATGCAATATTTATTAATTTTGCTAAATTTGAGAAACTTAGTTTCTAATGTCATCTCATTAAAAGGGGTCGAACCGCAGAGAAAACAAATCATACAAAATCATAACATGGCAACCATCAGGCTGGGACGTACACAAAGGTCAAATTTGACAAGTGTCCCGGGATCGATTACTTCGACCCGGATTTTCTATGAATTCCCCTGCTACAAACCCACCGCAGCGGCAATATTTATTAAAATATCCAAAATTTAACACTACCGGGGCAAATGGGCTCAAGCTTTGGAACCCGGGGTTCTACTGTCTTCAAGAGAGGCACCGAATAATTAATCCATCACTGGAATACAGGTTATTCCAATCGTAGGACAATTCGTTGTATCTTTGTCTCTCATAAGTTACTATTTATTGCTTATTGCTGTACAATTTGACACAAATTTAAATAATATATACCTTTAAATTTTTCATTACTTTATTAAAATATTAACTAACTAACTCACTGGCTCTATCGAAGCCGTAGGTTCATGGCCGCAGGGACGTAAGCTCTCCAAACATCCCTATCCTGAGTCATTGTTTTCTAATCATCCCCTGTATAATCTATTTCCCTCAAATTATGGTTAAGGTTATTATCCCATTTCATTATTGATCTACCTACTGGGCGTTTTCCTTCTGGTTTCCCTACAAGAAGCTTCCACATAGCCTTTTATTCTTCTTCTCTTCTTTAGAAGGCGACTACAACCTCATTGAAGTTTTGGCCTCCTCAACAATTTTTCTCCACCTTGATCTATA